>ML778726.1:170545-213185 GCA_009831015.1 Picea engelmannii | reverse complement strand
ATCCATATTCATCTATGCATTCTCATCAAGGACAATACATATTATATTACATCAATCATCAATCAATCAATCCTTTGACATCAATCAATCACTTGACATCAATCAATCAAACCATTGGCATCAATGACAACATGATCCAATAGATGCTATCCGAGAAATGTCCAAAATTGTTTGGAGAAGACTCTTCTTCTTGAACTGTCTCTGGTTCAATTACCTCCTCAGGCATCTCAGGAGGCATCAAGTTATCTTGGGCTTCTAGAATTGTTTGAAGAGCACATTGCAAACTTTCTAGATTAAGGCCTTCGGTGGTTGGATTAGGTCGGTTGGTAGGAAAAGGCTTTTGGAAAGGAGGTTTGTAGGGCCCTTTACTCGACGAAGCTTCTTCGGTCGACCTCTTTAAGTCTATAACTTGATTTGATAGTTTTTGAACAACTTTGGTTCGGGTTTCCAAATCAGAGCTTTCAGGTTGTGATTTACTTTGAGTGGGTCTGGGGAGTATTTCAATCTTCTTTTTGGAAGTAGGAACAGTCTCAGTTTCGTTGCTAGAGGAATCTTTAAGATTAAGTATGTCTTTTTCAATCTGGCTGGCCTCCTCAAAGGCCTCTAACAACGTCACTTTCTTAGATTGTTTAACCCAAATAACTATTCTTTGATGAAAAGCTTTAGTGTAGTAAGCTATTATAAGACTCTCAGCAAGCATAGAGTCTATAGGGATTCAGTTTTTAAGTGTTAAGAATCTCTGATTAAAATCTTTAAATTTTTCCTTTGGGTTCATTTTTAAGCTAGAAAGATCCATGACTAGGACTTCTGGAGGTTTACCGTCTCTGAACTTTTCCAAAAAGCACGACTCAAATTTCTCCCAAGACACGGTGGTATGGGGTTGCTGGGCAAAGTACCAAGTGGATGCATTACCCTCGAAAGTATACGGGAACAACCTACAGACAACATCTTCATGTTCAACATTGTGGAGTCTTATGGCTAACATAAATTTTTTGATATGATCTTCAGCTATCTGTTTTGAGTCAGGATCAAACTTGGGGAGCCATTTCTCCAGGTGCTTAGGTAAAGGATGTTGTGCTCCAGGTACAGCTACAACATCCTGATCAAGCCAGGGTCTAGCAGGGTTGTTCTGATTTTCCATTGGGGTAGTGGGTGTGGAAGGCTGAGAAGGTGAATCGCCTTCGTCTGACGAGGAATCTCCTCCAGACGAGGAAGGAGACGATGGAGGTGGTGAAGGAGGTATCCCAGATCCTCCTGCAGCAGGATTTAAGTTTGGATCTGTAGGATTCACAGTGAGGTTGGTGTCACCTAATTGTTCTCTGATATCAGAGAAGTCCAAAGGTTGACCCCACGGATGGTTTGGTTGCCTCAAACGGGCTAAGGCACTATGTGTTTTAATAAGAGATTGGCGGACAATCTCTTGTATGTCACCACCTGTAGGATTAGGGGTTGCTGGCTCAACTATGATCTGTGGATCGTCGGTTGAGGTAGCTACTATTTGAAGGGGAATATTATCGTGTGAACGATTTCTAGTCACTATAGGTGAGCGATTAGGGGGTGGAGGAGTCTTGCAACCGCCTCGTGCCATTAATTAAGTTTAGGCCCTCCTTCTAGCGCCATTTGTTGACGGGCGAAATTGACCGTCCGTCAACTGAGAGAGTGGAACCGGTCCGGGGTTGTCTAATAACCCAGGCCGTTTGGGATGAACCACCCTGATGGGTTTAGCGGCTCCGTTAGCCTATCTAAGGTCCTAAGAAAACAAAAAATAAAACTAATCTAAACTAACTAATCTAACTAAAAAAAAACAAAATAAAACTAACTAAACTAACTAAAATTAACTAATAAACAAACTAAACTAATCTAACTAACTATATATATACAATCTACTGACTAATACTAAACTAACTCTAACTAATAAACTAACTGACTACTTACTGAAATATAACTTATTCACAAAATGTACAGTAATCTACAATTTATAGATTTAAATAAAACCTGGAAAATTGATTGATATTCTACCCTAAGACAGCAAGAGATATTTTTTGATGATTTTATGATTTTATAAACAAGAAATAAAACAGAAAACTAACTAAACTAAACTACTAACACACTAATTCTAATTACTAATCTAAACTAAAACATATAACTAATTAAACTACTAATAAATATACTAAACAAATAAATGACAAGATGACCTGGAAACACTCCAGATTTGTCTTGGGTATGATGACTTTTAGCAGATCGGAGGAAGTAAACTCGCACCGAATAATCCAGAAGATTCTCGTAAACGATAGCTGCGATGCTCTTCAAGTTGATTTATAGGACAAACAAGACATAAAAATCACAACAATCATATAATTTATAAATCTCTACAATTAGGTAAACCAGTATGTAAAGACTTATACATAATCATTCAATTAATGAAGAAGAGAAATTTGTCATTCATAAACTGAAACAAATAATTGCGGTGTTTTTAAATTAGTGAAAGAAATCAGGCATGTATCACATTAATTCAATCATATCATTTTGCAAAAGACTAGGATAGCTAAAGTAGTCACTAATCAAATACAAATTGATAAACATAAACATGAAACAAAAGATTGATATTATGAAAAGCGAAAGTTGTAGAAGAACATCAACTTCTGTCCCAGTTTGTATTAAAAATTCATAGCCTGGTTCTCCCACAAGTGAGGATGATCCTTATTACAAAAATAATAAGTATTTATAAGTTTTCCACAGGGTAAAACCTCCCTGTGGAAGTTATCAAACTGTTTACATAAAATCTGGGATATCTCCCAAGTTCAACTAAACTAAGAAACTAAACTAAAAGTAAAACATCCAAATATCCTCTAAATTGTCCATCAAATCTCAAGCAATTCGAATTCACCTGAAAAGGGTCAAAAATAAACAAGTTAAAAGGATCTTTTATTAACAAAATGATAAGAATCTAATTCTATAGACTAGCTACATAATCTTCTGATTCTGTAGCTAGTCTAAATAAGATACAGAATCAGAATTAAAATTAATTGAAAATCTTTTTGATAAAATCAAATTGAATTAACATCCAACAGCCATTTGAAAACGAATCATTTAATTTGAAAATGTTATATCATTCGAAATCAAATAGAATCAAAATCCAATAACCGAATAGAGAGATAGGCATACTCTGTTTCGATTGTTATCATAAGTCGGGTAGACAGAATCAAAATCAAATAGTTTTGAAAATCGTTTCATATCTAATTTGAAACTAATGCAATCAAAACAAATCGCACGCAATTGTTATGCCTTTTTTTAACAACAAGAGATACGATCGGATCGAAACAAAATCGTTATAGATGTCATGACCTAGTAAACGATTCATGCCATAAGTGGATTAATTCAAACTGGTGCGAGAATCAACTCAAATAAAATCATAACCAGATCGATTGACTTTGAACAAAATCATAATAGAGTCAACATAATTCATAATTGGTTATTGCAAATTGGGCAAATAAACTCGATTGGTATTGAACGAAATTGTTAATTTCAAACGAATCATAAATGAGTTTAACATATATATATAAATCGTGAATCCGGATATAACCAATCTCGTTTTACAAACCAAAATCAAACAGAGCATCCATTGCAATACGAATCCAACTCATAACGTGGTCGAGCTAACAATACTCCAATCAATGCGAATTAACCGGCTGGGGTTTAGCATAAATGTCATGAATCAAATCCATTCCATAATTTGGGCGTGTTTGTACAGGTTTAAATAAAAGCATTGTTTCCGAAAAAACAGAGTCAAATTGGAAACAATCTGAATTGTATTCCTGTTCTTTGAAGGTCATATCACACAGCAAATAGTAACAATTAACCTCATCAAAATCATTGCCAATCATAGCGTATGAATCATAACGAAATCGAATCGAAGTGTGATCGTATTCTAAATTGAGTATGAGAAACATTTCCTGTCTAGAATAGATATAAACAAATTCGATTGACAGCGAACCATCCATTTTAACTCAATCAAACAAATCAAATCCACACGAAGATCAATCAAATCGATGAAAATCTAAGAGAGGCTAAACTGGGAATGATCGGAAAAACGAAATTCCATTTACTCAAAGAAAAATATACAGTCAATTCAAAATATAAACAGAGTTATTCGAGATCAAAATCCAATCACTATATTAATCACAATCATTCACAGAGCTAAACGATATTAAAATCATACCTGTTTGGTGAGCGGATAGCTTGATTATGACAACTTAGAGTTGACAACTGCAGTGGCTGATTCAACATTTTTGAAAAGGATGGAGCCTATTGTCTTTTGCTTCGTATCGGTCGCTTGGGGCTAGTCTCTTTGACTGGTCAATACTGCAATTCGATCTTCCAGTGACTGGATTTTCGATTGGAGTATGGGCACATCGATGTAATATCGTTCCAACCATAAGCCACATTGGTCACAGGGAAACTGTGTGGGTTTTGAAAGCACAGGTGGGGGTTTGGAGACATGACTGAGGGTTTCGATAGGCAATTTAATACCAGGATAGCTAGGGTCGTTCTTTAGGCAAGGGGGGAGATTAGTCACGAAATCGTAAGGTGGTTCGGGGCACAAACCCTACGAGTAAGGATACTTGCTGGCCAAGAAACGTTCCACATCCGAATCGAAATCCTCACTTAGAACGATAGGCTTTGACTCAGCGGAGGGTTTAGGTTTGTTCCTGGCCATCCTTGAGATGAGCTGTGCGTTCTTTTTTCCCTTAGCATTAGCACTAGGGTTTGTCTTAGCTTTCTTGCTCGTAGGTTTCTTTATAGCCTCGTCCTTCTCGACTGCTATGTCTGGTAACTCAACATCAGGGTTGATCRAGGGCTTAGGGGATGGCAACAAGTCATGAAAGGGCACAGGCAGCTGAAAAATGGTTTCATTTACCATAGGTTTTTCGACCTGTATAGGGTCCGTTTCCTCAAAACCATTACGGGTGATGAACAATCTCCAACTATCACCATGCAAACTCAAATGATAAACAACGATGATCTTAATTAGCCCATGGTGGAACAGGCTGCTGTCAGTCTTCTGCCTCTTAAATCTTTTTGACATCTTAAATAGGCTGTGATGAAAGTAGAAGGGCATATTCAAGGAATATCCCATGAAAGTCATAAGCAAATGCAGGTGGTAGAGAAACACAAGCCCGTATCGACCTTCGCAGGTCACGAACTGCTTGACTACCATTAAGGTATCATGCCATCAGGGTTTAAGTGCAGAGATGGGCATACCTCGGTCACAAGAGGTGACTTTGCGTGAAATGAACAGCAGTGTCCATGGGACCTCTTCGACCTTACAATTTTTGAACCAACGTTGACCCGAGAGGGGTAACCCTGTCGCAGCACTGATAAACTTCTCGTCAATTTCCAATTGAACATCTCCGACCTTGGCTCTACAGCCATCGAAGGTTGAAGCAAACTATTGTGCCACAGCTAAGTTAAAACCCTCAAATTTTTGTATGAAGGCAAGCCATGAGTTTTCCTCCAAATCTCTACGGGCATTATCAAACATTATCAATGCTTGGTGGTCGTTTGGCTCGATCCGTACGACTGGTGCCATGGAGCCAAGAACATGGTAAGATAAGGGTTTGGGTTGAAACACACACAGGAGCAGAGCTACCTGAGCTAACAACAGTGAGTGATGAATAAGGGATAGGCATAAATGCCATCGTGCGAGGGTGGTGAAGCTTATCCCTGCCATGCACGATAGTTATGGCGAAAGGTACGAACGCCGGCTCACATAGCTGTTCAAACCATAATAGCATAGCTCAATAATCATATCATTTGGCCAACCAATAAAATCAAATGGTGAGTGTATAACCGATGCATAATCAACGTTGTGCCAAAGTTTTAAACCATTAAAATACCAATCATTTAACCAAGCGCCAATGTATTAGCTTGCATCAATAGTTTTAACCAAGGTGTCAATGGGTTTTCATATGATCTAAGTGCCAATAGTCATGAAAACATAGTCATAGGCATGATATTAAAAGATATATATGAGAGATTTATTCATAAACCCTATGTATTTTCATGGAACTAATGATAAAATAGTTCAAACAACATATAAATCCATATGACAATGCATTACAAACTCAATGAAACCAAGTCACAAAAAATCGAAGTATGAGTACCGATCAAAGGATGCTGCCAGTTGCATAACGATAGGTGAAATGTAAGTGTAAATAGGCATACTGACACGAAAGATAATGACAATTCGAATAGTGATTTCAAAGAAACTTTGAAAGACCAATGTTTTCACGCTTACAGTCGTGAAAACACAAGAAGATAAGTGTGCAAACGTCGCAAAAATAAAAGCGTCGTTTATTTGAAAAATTGCGACAAAAAATTGATGTTTGTAAAACATGGGTGTAGGCATCTTATGCGACGATGGAAAAAAATTGAATTGGCTGCCAACAGTTTCTTAATGCAAAGATCCCTTATGATTTTGGCGTATATGGGGATATATTTAATAGCTTGCAGCAAAGGTATTTTTATACATACATTTTGTAATTCATCTTCTATATCTTTGTGCAAGGGTGGGTCCGGTTTCTTAACTAATAGTCTTTCATGGTAGGGTGGGAGATTAACTTGTTGGGGTACTCGTATAGACTGAGAAGTGATTGGAATAGGAGGGGAGGTCTCTTATTTTTTAGGGGTGGTTTGAGTGTTTTCTTCCTCAGAATGATTACCATTTTATTCTTGAATTATTACTGCAGGCTCTGATTGGTTTACAACTTTCCCCGATCGTAGTTGAATTTCATGGGTGGGAAAGGTTTGAACTTTTGTATTTTGTACCGGGTGGGTGGTTCGATTATTGGGGTTAGAGATTGGCTGGGCAGAGATTTTTGTTGGTTTCATAGGGTTGTGGGAAGCTTGGTTTTTCTATTGATTGGCATTTATAGGTGGTTGTTGTTGTTGGTTATTAGGGTTCAAGGGGGTTGTAAATTGTTGTTGTATAGGAGGTGGGAGTAAAGCTTGGATCTGTGGTAGGTTGAATCCAGGTAGTAATTGGGAAATGTTTGCAAGGTACTATGGATAGGTAGGGTAAGAGGGATTTCCATACATAGGTCCCCTCCAACCTTGTTGCCAAGTTTGAGTTTGAGCTTGCTGAGGTGTCCATTGTGGATAGGTCATTGGGGAAGGAACCCATTGTTGTTGTTGATATTTTGCAATAAGTTTCCTAACTCAGTTCTGGTGACAGTCCCTGAGCTTTGTTTTGTATTTCTGCTAAAAGGATCTGTTGGTCCTTTTCCTGTTTTAGCTTGTCCTCTTGAGTATCTTCTACAGTAATGTGCAATTTATGCAAAAGGATTTTGGTGTACATCTCCTGAACTCAACAAGTTTAAAACTTCTATCCAGTCATCTCTAAGACCTTTCAAGAATATAGTTCTTACTACAGTTGGGTCTGTGGTGAATAGTTTTGACTTCTGATAGTTGTATAAGAACCTTTATAAGTAATCTTTAGGGCTTTCATCTTTTGTTTGCTGGATTTTAAAAATGTCATTTTTAGCATTATCCTTACAATAGTCTTGGTATTTCCGTAAAAATGTGTCTTTCATTTGATCCCAAGAGAGGATTGTATTTTCTCCTAAGCTCATGAACCATCTTAAGGATGAATCTTTCATTGTATCAGGAAAGAGATTAAGTTTTTGGGCATCATCTGAGTAGTTATAGCTTCTACATAATATGTCAAACTCGAATAAAAATAAATCCGGATCTTCAGTTGACATACCTCTGAAAGTGGGTAACGATGATAGTGGGATGTTTTTCATGTTGATGTTTCTGGAAATATCCAAGATTGGAAACCCAAAAGTCTCAGTCTCTGTGGTTGCATTTCCTTCTTCTTATACCATTCCACTAATGGATGGTTTGGAAATTTGATTTTCTGTGTCTCCTAAATGTTCAGCAAATTCACGTTTTGCTCGCCCCAATGTTGATTCTTCCATTTTAGGTTCTCCTTCTGGAGCCTCGCTGGCTCCCCTTGAATTTTATCTCGGTGGAATTTTTCCTACACCAGTGTTAGTTGGATTAGTGGGGGGGGGGGGTTGTTTTTGAATCTTTAGAGCTTACAAATCTACCCTTGTTATCTCTATATCTATGCATAAAATGGAAATTTGATTCTTAACTGAATTGAAGTCCTAATTCTATATAAAAGGTAAGAAGGCAACCTGGCTTCAGAGAACCCCACTCTAGTGGCCGCATGGCTCTTCACTCACATCTTAAATGTTTTATCCTCCTCCCTCAAGCAGCCTTTAAAAGCATTAAAATGTATACAAACAATCTTAAGCTAAAAAGTACTTCCTACCATTTGCAACTCCCCGACAATGGTGCCAAAATGTTGCGTTGCTTATATGTTTAGTATAATGCACTCATTAATTATCAATCGGGGATTCGTAATCAACAGAGTTACAAGACACTAGTAAGAAAGGTAATTCTAATGTCATGAGTATAGAATTATTCTAGATTATGTATGATGGAAACAAAACAAACTAACAAGATGAAATACACTTTGGTTGTCTTTCACAGAGAGGTTATCTACTCCATTATGGCAGATGCAAATATGAGATGGAGTTCTTTTGACAGATCAAATCTGCTATATGACCCAGAAAACTAACTCTGCAACCACACTTCGGAAAGGGAAATCACACATCAATCATCAAGATATAGCATGGGTAGTTCAACAGTCAATATACTGAATATGTTGTGGTTCACAATGTGTTGTTGTGAACTTCACTAGTTCTCCTTCAAATATGTCTGACCACTGCTGCCAACATTCATGTCTATGAAGCAAAATCAAATTCATAAAAACATAGCATATGAAAAAACAGAGCAAGTAAAGATCTCTAAGCAATCATATAACGGAAATCCTAGTCTAAACTGTACTGCTATCATCTGAGAGAATTAAAGCTTAAGCTAATTTAACACTTACACTATTGAAAGAAAACGTTAATACTAATCTACGAAGGTGATGACCTTTGTTGGGAGGTGGGCCCTTGCCGCTTCAACAGGTCAGCGACTGGAGTCTATAGTAAACTTGTTTTCAACCCACACATTACTCTTACTCAAACTTCAAAACATAGAATCAAACTATGCTAACAACTCAACTCACATTCAATCATAGATGATCAAGACATGGAGATAAATGATGTCCTTCTATTAATATTCACCCAGAATATGTTTTGCAATATATAACGCTTCTTCACATGTTGTATTATGCTAACTCTCTACTACCTCCACCATCCTTGCCATGACTATTTAAACAGTCTTAGTCATGAAACACAAGGAGGTGAAATCATTTGCAAATCAGTCAATTGTTAAATTTAATTATTCGGTTACACATTTTAATCTTCATCCTCATGACATGAAGTGTATGAGGATGAAGCAACCAACAAACTATCCTAACATAGCCTTGCTAAAGCAAATAAACATTCAACAATTGTCTTGGCACGATCTGGAGCTAAACTTGGTACATTCGTCTCCCTTTATTGGTACCAGATCGTAACAAGTAGATGGTACCAGATCCGAACAGTGCAAAAATGGTGGTACCGGATCATAACAGGTAGAAGGTACCAGATCCGAACAGTGCAAAAATGGTGGTACCGGATCATGACAGTCTACAGTCATTGGTACCGGATTCAGACAGTGGCAGTCTAGTGCACAAGTACCGAATAGCTGAGATGGTACTGGAAGGCTAGACTTATCTAGAGGTCAAAGATTATACATGGCAAATTGAAGCATTAGTACATGAAGCATTTAATCTCCTAGCTCAATAAACCACAAAAATGCATGAATTAATCATACTTTACCTTATGACCTTATCAATGGCTAATGGTAGTCTTCTTTGTCATTTACCCAAGCTTAGGTAAGCCAAAAAGGTATAGATGAGGAGTATAATAGGGTAGTGGGGATGTCAATTTAGGGTCTCAACAGATACAGATAATATTGAATCTTCGACCCAAGATTCTCAACCAATTGTGCAGATATCAAGTTGGATTGTGAACCGAGATCGAACAAACAATCCACCTTGCTTTACTTCATGTGGATTTAATACATAAAAGTTTAGTCATTGCCTTCTTGTCCTTGTGATTGCAACCAAATAATTCCACCTATTTCTGAATATTAGTGTTGGGAATATTCCCTTATGGTTTTGAGGTGTTATCCAACTACTCCTCAAAATCCACTGATATTAATGCTTTCTTCTTCCTTTTTTGAAAATATTTTGGGTGCTTCTCAGGGTGAAATTTCCAACAGTTTTCCTTAGTGTGTCCCTTTATATCAAATGCTTTACATTGTTGGATGGAAGGTGTTTCTTCTTGTGTTGCTTCCATGATCTTCTTCTCATTCCACTTCTTCTTGTTTTTCCTCTTCCTTTGTTGCTCTTGTGGTTCCACTTTCTTGTTAGTAGTTTGTGGCTTTTGCTTGTCTCCCTCAAGGTATTGTGCTTGACTACTAGCCTCATCAATTGTATTTGATATAAACAACATTAGTTGTCTATGAATTTGAGGTAAACATGCCCCAAAATACTTGAATGACATGTATATACTTTTGAGAGAGACTCCCATCTAAATTCATTTTTTCCTGAACTAGGTCGTGAACTCTTGCACTGATTGTCCTTATCTCTACTTGAAGTAATGGTATACTATTTGTTGGTGTTCCTCATATCCTATTAGATAAAACAAACATTTGATCATGTCCTTTAACACTTCCCAATCAGTCATTGGTGGCTTATTTCCTAGTGTTCTCCTTACTGCATCACTCCCCCACCATGTCAAAGTATGGCCTTTAAGCTTCAACCAAGAAAAATAAATATTTTGTTTTCTAGTTACCTCATAAAAGCTGAAGTATACTTCCATCTACTATAGCCATTGGTTCAACCTCATAACATCCACTTCTCCAATGTATGGCTTGAGTTATAGCTTATCCTGTACACGAAAAGGTACTTGTGTTTCGTTGTAGTTTCACTCTCCCATCTTTGAATCAGTCATATGCTCTGTATCTGGCTTATTTTCTTCCTTCTTGGGGCCTTCTTACCAATCCTTTGTTGATGGTGTTTTATTTCTCTTCACTGCCAATAGTTGTGACACAATTTATGTCAATGTGGTTAATCTCTGCTCAAATCGATCCAACCTAAACTAGGAATCATATTCCTCTTCTCCTTAATAATGTTCCCCTGAAATTATTGATGCTCTACTTCACTCTAGCCTTGGAAAGAAATATTTTCCACTCCTTTCATAATCACTGTGGGTGATTACCATACAGGTCTCACTAAATGCATTTCAACTTCATCTTTGATACCATTTGATCCATAAATGAGATTCTTATAGCCTCACCATTTCACCAAAATAAAAATCTTTTTAAAAAAAATATAACCTTAGCTCTTTTGATGATGGAAAATAATCGACCATCCAAGCCACAAGTCGATTTGGTCCAAATAAAGATGAATTTGACTACCTAGAAGTCGATATGGGGAATGATTTGAAATAAATACAAGTCGAGTCAGAAAACACATTTCGACCAAGTTGAGTCAGATAAAATTTGTCTTTTCCAGGTCGAGTCGAATGAAAGTCGGCTCAGCCAAGGGAACCGAATTGACCAAAGGAAAATCTCATTGAACCATGGGTAGATATAGTCGAATAGGAATTATTTTTGGTCGAATAAGAAATGGAAATCAACCAACGAGAAATCCAAATCAAAGTGGGTCAATATGTGATTAAAGAAATTAATTAAAAGTTGGATTTTGTGGCCAACAATGAACGAAAACCTTCTGCAAATTGGAATTGGTGACCACCAGCTGAGAAGAAAGTATGACGGGGGAATTTGATCACCAACAGTGTAAGAAAATGTTTTGGGATGATTTTGGGTAACATCCCATGACACATAAAAATGTATGGAAGTTGATTGTAACATTCACAGGAAACGAAAATGTGTTAGAAGTCAAATTTGGCATTCAACGATAGAGTAAAATGTCCAAGGTGAAATTGATAGTAGAAAAAGTGGAAAAAACATGTATATGTCTTGTGGGTAGCTATTGAACACCCAAACAATATGATACTTTGATATCTAATCCATCTATGATTTTTGGGCAAAGGGAAATGCCCCAACAAGTCGATAATGTGACCAACAACTCTAAAAACAAAATTAGAATCCCCTAAATAAATAAAAATGGCTCAGGAAGGATGGTTGTTGATTGTTGGACACACCTACCACTCTTAGAGGGGGGGTGAATGAGTGTGGGGCTCTTTTTCCCAAAACTTCCCTCTTACACAAAACACCTTAGTTAATATTCAATATTTACTTATTATCCATTGTTGTCATTTATAACCAGTTAGATGTGAACATATATCAGAAATATATCATCAACAAGTCATCACCACAAGGAACACAAAGAACACAAGATGTATGTATAATTTTTATTTTTATTCTGGACAACAATCCCGGGGTTTATCAAAACAACTGAATAGAGTACAACTCTACAAGACCACTAGCTCTATAATGCAAGACTCAACTTACACCCTCAGCACCAACTGAGATGAGGCAACAATCCTCAATAGATATCAATCTATCAATAAGTACGTGACCTGTCAGTAGTGCAGCCCACGTGTGTATGCACTCTGGCTCACTACAACCCGCATATGTACACGTCCAATGCATACAACAACTTGCATATACCTTCTGAGTTGTTAGGGTTTATCCTTCAAGATCAACTCATATCATCTGCATAAAATATATCATTCTCTTTTGTCTCTGACTGTCCAATCTGCCCTCCAGCCATTCACAACACATCCAAGATCTCCAATAGTTTGTTCATGCTCCACAACAAATCAATATGAATGTTATCTCAATCATGTATAAACAACTAGTATACCACAGCAATCATGTCACCACTGAATCAAAAGAGTATTGCTCTCTCGATCAACTAGATCAACCAAACTAAACCACATCATAGAATCCATACCAAGAATGCCCTAAGAATTCAAAACACATCAAACAATAGTATCCATCAAGACAATAATGTAACCATACCAGTGTCTCAGTGATAGATCTGAGGCCATAGAATGAAGATCTGGAACCTACCTCATCATCCAAGATCTTGGCACCAGCTCAAACACAAGTGATCATTATTTTATCCAACATACGCTCCATGTGCACAGTCAGCCCGCATATACCTTCAATGTATACACACCCTATACATAGATAGCCCGCATATATCTGAGAAACTAGGGTTTCTGAAGCTCCGAGAATTTTTCCATCAATATCTTCGACATTTTTGAAAATTTGATGCATCCATGAGATCCTCCTCACATTGTCTTCCTCAGAATAGATCTTCAATCATGCTCAAGAGATCCATACCAAAGATGCTCTCACAAGAAGCTCTCCATCAATACTCCAAAAAGATGTTCTCACTAGAATCTCTCCATTGATCCACAAAAAGGATGAAATGCAAGAGTCCATAGCTATCTTATTTATACTTTCAACCTCTAGGTCACTTAACCTAATTTCCTTATTTTAGGGCTAACCACTTTCCATAAATAGAAAGTTCTCCAATATTTATCATTTAAATATTCCTTCTTGATTTTTTCACCTTACTTTATCATTTAAATAATCTTTCTTGATTTTGTCACTTCTCTTTATTATTTAAATAATCATTTCTTCTTTTAGGTCACTTTGACTTCTTTGACCTTGGGGGCTTCAAGCCTTCATATGGGGGTCCTCCAACTTCGTAAATCCATAACTCTCAAACCGTGAGGAGTTATGTGACGTTCCACATACCACTGGAAATGGCATGACAAGCACTATCTATCTAGGATATTTTTACCAACAAATTCATTGATATTCATCTCATTATTCCACATACAATCATGGGTCTTCCAACCACAAATCAACCACAAAGTGTCTTCCCATGAGGGATTTCACCATAAGGGGACCACTTTGGAGTTCATCCATTTGTGCACCTTATCAACCATGATAAGACAATAATGATTCATCTTTTCATAATTTCACCACTGCAGCATATATATTGACAACTCATTGATCAATCTTTATCGATTGGTTTCCACTTGACATCTATCATTCTCATCAAGTATAATACATATTACATTTGACATTAATCATCAATCAATCAATCAAACCATTGGCATCAATGACAACATGCAAACCATTGGCATCAATGACAACATGATCCAACATTGATTTCCCAGCTCAAAATCAGTGCACGACTACAATTAAAGAGTTGTTACTCTTCTTTACTAACCCACATAAACATATTAATATAAAATGAGCTCAAACAATAATGGCATGAAATTCACTTGGCTAAACAATACGCAGAAAAAAATCAATTTATGGTGCACACATTAACCATTCATGAACAATGCAACCAAAAAAAATCATCACACATAAACTCATAACTTACCCTAGAAACCCAAACGGGAAAACCAACATTCTTTTGGCATCGACTAGGCCCTTTATTATTCAATAGTGGGCAAGTTACAAGCTCTCGGGTTCATATCTATGATCCTTAGTGACATTTGGGAAGACTCTTTACATCATTCATAGTCAAACAAACCCTTTCTCATTATGGGGATACATGATATAGAATATTGAGTTGACTAGGAGGATATCTAGAAGGTCAGGCATCCACAACACTTCAACTTCTCTCCAATCCACTTCTCCTTATTTTGTTTATTTTTTTTTCTTTTCTCCCACGTGGGAAGGATCTCATGAAAGTATAATTATTTATTTACGTACAACAATATACTGTTGATATTATGGTAGTTGTAGGAGGTATCAACCTTCATGTGTAAACTCTAACTATATTAGAATATTTCAGAATCTAGAGAAACCATAAACAAATGTGTAAAAACCCTAGAAGACAAGTTGGCTCAGTAAAAGAATTAATATTAAAGTATTATACTCTAGAAGGAGAAGTCATACTAGACATGTGACAAAGAGAAATATAAATAGAGGGCGCTTGAGCTCATTTGTACACACACTCTCACTCAAGAAAGTGGTGTGCAAGTCTAGAGGAGGAGTGCAACTGAAATGACTGGAGCTGGGTATGTTGGTTGTGGAGCCTGATTATATTCTTCTTTCACAGGCCTTTATTTTCAGCCATGTTTATACCCCATGAAGAATGTACACCCCTCCACACCGAGGGTTGCAAGAGGGGATTTCCCCCCCTACAGGGTCTTAGGGTTTCATCCCCCTAGATGGGGGGTCTGGGGGCAAGCGGGCCCTCGACAGGGGTTCAAGGGTGAAGCCCCCGAAGGAAAAATTGCCTTGTAAATGTATATTATAATTTCATAGTAAATATAGATCGTTTATTACAAGGTCACATATACGATGGTAGAAGTTATGTTAGGGTTTTTTTCCCTAGAAGGCAACCCTCTTTTATGAGGGAAATGTATTGTGGCTATGATTCATTATGAATATTGTATTCTGAGAGAGGATAATGTGAGAGAAAGAATAGGAAGTTACAACATGTGTGTTGTATGTTGTATCCCTTCATTTGTTGGATAATAAAGAGGAAGGACCTAGAAATTTCTCTGGTAGACATAGCCCACACTGGGTGAAACACATATATCTTTGTATCTATTGTATTGTGTATCTTATGTGTTTTATATCCTCATTTTTTTTCTCTGTGATCCTGTTTTTCTAACAACCGGTATCAGAGAAAAAGGTAACTTGCAGGAAAAGAGGGTTCCTAGTTTGAGTGGGAGAAATGGTGGAAGATGGAAAGTTTAGGGTCGAGAAATTTAATAGCCAAAAATACCAGTTATGGAAGATGCAGATGGAAGATTATTTATATCAAAAGGATCTATTCCTACCATTGGGTAGAATAGAAAAGAAGTCAACAACCATGAAGGACGAAGAATGTGAGGTTCTTGATAGAAAGGCACTAGGTTCTGCAAGTACTTTTAGAATATTTACCAGGTTAAGTAGACCCCATGAATGATACTCTCTTTCATTGTATTATTTATTGTTGATGATTCTAGTGAACCAGAATGTTATGAAGAGGCAATGCAGGTAGACACTAAAACGAAGTGGGAGAAAGGAATGAAAGAGGAAATGGATTCCCTGGTAAATAACCAAACTTGGGATTTGGTTCAGTTTCCTACGGGAAAAAGATCATTTCATAATAAATGGGTTTACAAGTTGAAGGACGAATATGGAGGCAAAAAGAGGTACAAGGATAGACTTGTTTTAAAGGGGTTTGCACAAAATAAAGGTATAGATTTTGATGAAATTTTTTCTCCTATTGTTAAAATGAATTCAATTAGGACTATTTTAAGTCTCGTGGCAGTAGAAGATTTACATATTGAACAATTATATGTAAAAACAATTTTTCTCCATGGGGATTTGGAAGAAGAGATTTATATGAAGCAGCCATAGGGGTATGAGGTCAAAAGGAAGGACAATTTGGTATGCAGGTTGAAGAAGATATTGTATGGCCTAAAGAAATCTCCAAGGTAGTGTTATTTGAAGTTTGACAACTTTATGATAGAACAAGGTTATAGTAGATGTCATTTTGATCACTGTGTTTATTTGAAAAGGCTAGAAAATGGAAGTTATATCATCTTTCTATTGTATGTAGATGACATGCTTGTTGTAGGTTCTAATATGCAGGATATAAATGTGATCAAGAAGAAATTATTTAATTCATTTGCGATGAAGGATTTGGGTGTTGCAAAGAAAATCATTGGTATGAGAATAACAAGAGACAAGAAAAATCACAAATTGAAATTGTCTCAGGGTGAGTACATAGAGAAGTTGTTGGAGAGGTTTAGAATGTAGAATGCAAAACCATTTAGTACACCTTTGGCCAACCATTTCAAATTAACCAAGGAAATGTGTCCCAAGACATAGGAGGATATAGAATACATGTCCAGGGTCCCTTATTTATCAACAGTTGACAACTTAATGTATGCGATGGTTTGCACAAAACTAGATATTGCACATGCAATGGGAGTTGTGAGAAGATATATGAAAAATCTAGGTAAAGAAAATTGGGAGGAAATAAAGTGGATTCTCAGGTATTTGAGAGGTACTGCTACTCATGCATTATGTTTTGAAGGTTCAGATGTTGTTCTATAGGGATATGTTGATTCAGATGTGGAAGATGATAAATATAGAAGGAGGAGCACCAAAGGGTATGTTTTTACTGTAGGTGGAATAACAGTAAGTTGGATTTCAAAACTACAAAATGTTGTTGTAATTTCAACAATAGAATCAAAGTATGTTGCTACTTCAGAGGCTAGTAAAGAAATTATTTGGTTACAGAGGTTTATGGAGGAATTGGGAAAGAAGTAGGAGAATAGAAGTTTGTATTGTGATAGCGAGAGTGTCATTCATCTTGAAAAGAAATCAGCCTTCCATTCTAAGACTAAGCATATACAACTCGGGTCTAGTTCTACTTCCAGAATCATTTTATCTGTCAAAGGTTATGGTGCTCAAGGGTGGATGCACGCATATGGTTGGGTAACAATATTGTGATATTGTCTTTAGTTAAACAAGAACATCGAATATTTTAACAGGTTATGGGCCCACACCACCTTCAAGACAGTCTAACCTCTGGGAGCTAGAGTGGAAATTCCTTATTAAGATTGGTGTGGCACCAGTTGCAGCTATAGCTAGGGTTTATGATGTTGCAGCTACAAAAAACCCTAAACTTACCATTTGGGCACTTCAAGTGAGAAATTTGGCATAATTCTTGGATATTCTAGTGCACCTTAGCCTAGCGCACCTCTTGGCACTTTCATCTAGAAAAAATGTCAAGGTTGAATTTTTGGGTCAAAGTCAAATTCAAAGGAAGTCATGACTTACTCCATGAAGTCATAGAATAAACTAGAAGGAGCTTCAAAATTCAGAGCATGGAAGACAAGGATTGACTTCATCCTTGCCAAGAACAAGGTTCTAGATATTGTGAAGGGAAAGACCATGGAACCACAATTTGAAACAAGAAAAGAGAAGGAACCTCAGAATGTTCCAACAATGGAGAAGTTTAAGGACAATGGCATCAATGATATGAGTATCATTATAAAATCTGTAAAATATTGATATCCTACATATCTAATCTTGACTCATCCAAGAAAATGTATGATGCCCTAACTAACCTCTTTGCAGTCAAAAATATTGGACAAGTGATGAGTTTGAAGAATGAGATTCATGACACAAAGATGATTAAGGATGACAATGTAGCCTCATACTTTGTAAGGATTTCTCAGTTGATAGATTAACTACAAGTTATTGAAGAAGTTATTCCATAAAAGGAAATTGTAAATATAACATTTAATGGTCTTACTAGATCATGGGATGCATTTGCTGCAAGCATGAATACAAGAAAGGAATTTCCAACGCTAGAATAAATTTGGACCTGTTTCACACAAGAAGAGACAAGGATAAACTCAAAAGGAAGAGGATGCTCAATCCTATGCAACAAATTTCGAGAGACATGAAGGTAAGAAAATATTTGGTTCAAGAAATAAATTCAATCCTAAGAGAGATATGTCAAAGGTACAATGTTTTGGATGCCATGAATATGGCCACTACAAAAGGATTGTCCTAAAATATCAAAGAAGAGAAAGGAAAGACACCATGTGTCAGCTTCCAATGATGAAGAACCTTCAAGGAAGCCAAGCACAAACAAACACATTTCTTTTACTACTCATCTCTTACATGATCTCTTGAAGATGACATGTGGTTGATCGACAATGGAGCTTAAAGACATATGACAGGTGATCGTGAAAATATCTCAAGCATGAAGGAAAAGGAAACATCACATAAAGTGGAACTTGGAGACAATAACTCTTATGCAGTCAAGGGAATTGGAAAAGCTTCTATCAAAATGGAATTAGGTAACAATGTTCACTTAGAAATGTTTTGTATGTTCCTGGTTTGAAGAAGAATTTATTATCTATTTCCTCTTTGGAAGACAATGGAGACAAAATAACCTTTGTCGATGGAAAATTTATTGTATGGTCTAAATATTAAAAAATAGAATATGCTAGAGTCATTGGGATACATGAAGGAATATTGTATAAAATCCTGGGCCTTAATGCTCAAGCTCTTGTACATGATGAACTCAATCCTAGTGAGTTATGGCATAGAATCTATGAACTTCTTCATTATCAATCATTTTCATCTCTAAAGTAGATGGTTGTAGGAATACCAGAACTACAATCAATACAAGAAGTCGTTTGCAAAGGATGTGCACTTGGGAAGAATATTAAGAAGCCATTACCAAGAAGTGAGAATAGATCCAAAGAGATCTTGGATCTGTTACACTCAGATGTATGTGGTCATATGCCAGTGAATTTTCTAGGAGGATCGCTTTACTATGTGATGTTCATAGATAAATTTTCAAGAAATACTTGGATGTACCTGATAAAGACGAAAGATGAAGTATTTGTAAAGTTCCAGGAATTCAAAGTTGAAGTGGAAAACGTGAAAAATAAAAAGATCAAGACACTAAGATATGATAATGGAGGATAATACACCTCCAAGGAGATTGTTTCCTTTTGCAAAGTAGTCGATATTAGGAGGGAGATAATTTTCCCACAGAATCCTCAAAAGAATGGTGTGGCAGAAAGAAAGAATTGATTCATTGAATAATATGTTAAGGCAATGATGGATGGCCAAAATCTATCCATGTTTTTATGGGGAGAAGAAACTATGATAGTTGTATATATTCATAATAGAATTCCTCATCATATATTGAAGAACATGACTCCAGAAGAAGCCTTCTCCGAAAAGATTCCAAGTGTGGAACACTTAAGGATATTTGGTTTCCCTATCTATATTTGTTGGATATAGTGATACATCAAAGGCTTATAGAATATTTGTCCCATGTCAACAAAATATTGAAATAAACAAATACATAGCTTTTGATGGGAAGGTTTCCTTCAAGAAATTTATAGAAGACTCCATGGACTCCCATGATGAAGCATAACATGAAGATCCCAAGGAAGAAAGTACATGTTCTCTAGAACATCCTAGTGAAGAACCGGAACAACCACTTGAACTTGTAGAACCAGTTGTTGTACCCAAGAACAGAAAGACATAAATCTCCCAGTGGAAATTTCAGGGAGAGAAAGAGGCCCAAAATATTCTCTAGTTATGTGGCACTCATGAAAAATATTGTCAATGAAAAACCTTCCACTTTTGAAGAAGCAGTCAAGAAGAAAGAGTGGAAGGAAGCTATGATGGAATAATATCAATCCATCATGAAAACTGATGTATGGGAAATTGTGCCTAGACCTGAAGGAAAATATGTAGTAACTTCAAAATGGGTTTACAAGATAAATCATGCAATAGATGGGAGTATCGAAAAATACAAGGCGAGATTTGTGGAAAGAGGGT
Source organism: Picea engelmannii (assembly GCA_009831015.1). NCBI lineage: Eukaryota > Viridiplantae > Streptophyta > Pinopsida > Pinales > Pinaceae > Picea > Picea engelmannii. The sequence continues at coordinate 192,797 of ML778726.1, read as the reverse complement.
TCTCCCAGGAGGAGGGAGAATACTATGATGAGACGTTTACTTCAGTTTCCATATATACCTCTATTAGAGCCACCATATCTCTTGGAGCATCCATGGGTTGTATTTTACATCAGATGGATGTAAAGACCTCCTTTCTCAATGGAGTAATTGAGGAAGAAGTATACATAGAGAAACCTCAATGTTTTTAGGTACACCTGAGAGAAACCCATGTATGCATATTAAAGAAGGCCTTGTATGGACTCAAGAAAGCTCCAAGAGCTTGGTATGCACAAATTGACAATTACTTGACGAGACTTGGATTTTCCAAGAGCTATGTTGATCCAAACCTTTATTACAAGGTTGTGAATGATTCATCTATGATCCTATTACTATATGTTGATGATTTATTTTTGACAGGTGTAGAGTCTTTCATTATTCAATGTAAGAGGGAGCTAGCCTCTAAATTCGATATGAAGAATCTTGGTCTCATGCATTATTATTTGGGACTAGAAGTATGGAAAAAACGTGGTGAAATATTCCTAGGGAAAGGGAAGTATGTTGTAAATATCCTTCAGAAGTTTGGGATGATGGATTGCAAATCCATGGAAACTCCCATGGTGACAGATCTGATGAAGTTGAGAGACTCTAATTATGATCCTGTAGATCCGTCCCTATACCAACAGTTGATTGGCTCATTGATGTATTTGTTTAATACTCAGCCGAACATTTTCTTTGTTGTGAACATGTTGAGCAAGTTCTAGGTGGAACCTAGACATGAGCATAATATAGTTGCAAAGAACATTTTGAGATATCTTTGTGGGATGCTAAATTATGGTTTAAGATTTTCCTCAAATGGTGACGTACAACTGCATGGATTTACTGATTCAGATTGGGAAGGGAGTGTAGATGATAGAAATATTACTTTTGGTATATGTTTCAGTTTGGGATCTGTTATGATATCATGGGATAGCAAAAAACATAAGTCTATGTCACTCAGCACTGCAGAAACAGAGTATATTGTAGCTTATGACTCTTGTACGAAATAAGTATGGCTTTGTAAATTGGTTTCTAGACTATTTGATCAAGTGATGGATTCGACTGTGATATATTGTGATAATCAGAGTTGTGTGAAGCTTTCAGATAACTCTGTGTTCCATGACAGGTCAAAGTACATTGAGATCAAGTATTGTTTTCTTCGTGATAAAGTCCAAAAGGCAGAAGTGATTCTACAGTACATCTCTACAGATGAGAAGACAACTGATATTTTCACGAAGCCTTTGTCCAAGATAAAGTTTTCATACTTGAGGGACAATTTGGGACTCATGGAGATTTCTCTCTTGGTTGAAAGGGAGGATATGACTTCCTCAGTTGGGAGGGAGTGTTGATATATGGTATCATGGATATTTAGTGTGTTGGTGGACAGACATTATCCAAGTGGAGAATGGTCTAGGAAGAACATATTGTTGGTGGGCAAACATCCTCCCTATGGAGGATAGTCCAGGTTGATAGATTGTTGGTGGACAGACATTTTACCTATGGAGAATGGTATAGGTTGACATATTGCCGATGTATCATGTACAACTATTATTCTAGGACGTATGTCTGGATTAAAATATGGTCCAGGACAACAATTCTTCTAGGACAAAAGTCCTTATTAGAAGAATGCTTTGCCCCCTATGGCATGGCATCTTGATTAGGGTGGTTGATTCAAGACATTTTCTCTAGGAAACATATGGTGACCGGATTAGAGAATGGTTTGGGACAATCATTATTCTAGGACATATGTACGGGTTAGAAGAATGGTCCCTATATCCCATGGCGTGGCTTTCAACATATGGGAGGCCAATCATTATTCTAGTACGTATGTCCATATTAGAAGAATGGTCCTTGTAGTCCATGGCATGGCTTGCAACATCTGAGAGGACAATCATTCTTCTAGGACATATGTCTAGATTAGAAGAATGGTCTGTGTATCCCATTGTGTGGATTTCATCATATGTTGGGAAAATTATTCTTCTAGGATGCATGTCTGGATTAGAAGAATAGTCCCTGTATCACTCTGTTGAGTGGGTGAATTATGCAAGAAAAATTGTTGAGTGCATTGAGTTCAGCACATGACTTATTCAACATCATGCCTTATTACTTAGATGGATTATGGCCTCGAGAGATGATGCAGTTGATGATATATTTTGATTCAAGGATGTTATCATATGATATTAATAATGATGATGATGCTTATGCTTTTATTTGTGTGATCATGAGATAGTTTGTGTGGAGATGATGATGATACTTGTTAATACCTCCCTAGCTAGGAGAGAGTGTTGATATTATGGTATTTGCAGGAGGTATCAACCTCCATGTGTAGCCTCTGATTAGATTATAATATTTTGGAAGCTACAAAAACCCTAAAGAGATGTGTAAAATCCCTATAAGACAAGTCGGCTCAGTAAAATAATTAATATTAAAGTATTAGCCTCTAGAAGGAGAATTCGGCCTAGATAGGTGACAAAGAGAACTATAGATAGAGGGTGCTTGATCTCATTTGTACACACACACACTAAATAAAGTGGTGCACAAATATAGAGGAGGAGTGCAACTGCAATGATTGTAGCTGGGTATTGGTCTTTGTTCTGTGCTTTGGAATTTCTGCTTGGTGCGCTATCTTTGGAGAGATGTGTTCTCTCTCTTAGTTATCTATTGGGTATAGTGTTTCTTCTAGAATCATTCTATGTGTCAAAGGTTACAGTTCTTGGGGGTGGATGCATGCTTATGGTTGGGTGATAATATTGCAATATTTTCTATGGTTAAACGAGAACATCAAATATTTTAACATATATTTTCTGACTTTACATACATTACATACAAAATTTGACATCAATCGTAATGGCATGGGGGCCTTCATGCCAAAAATTCAATCTCCTTTGTTGTCCATAGCCTTAAACAATGTCTGTGTTGATCATTTTAGAGCCTATGTCGATAGCCAATTGTTCTTGTCAGATCTGATTTGGATCAAATCAGTTGAAGCAGTTTGAGCACATTAATGAGAGTAGGATCATTTGGAAGTAGTTCAATAGATATTTGCATAAGGAGTATCTTTTAGAGCACTTCTATGACAAGAAGATGCAATAGTTATTTGAACTCGGACTAGGGAGCATGACCATGGGATAATATGAAAAAAAGGTCTTGGTATTGTTGAAGTATGTGGGGTTTATCAAGGAAGAGAATGTGAAGATAGAGAGGTTTTTGACTTCCATCATTTCATAAAGAGAAGATTCAATATGATGAACCCATGAATTTGACAGAGATCTTAGGAAGGCTAAGTACTTGTATGAGAAAGGCAAGGGTAGAGAATATTTGCAAAAATATTGGAGGGATAAGAAGAAGGAGAAATATGATCAAAGAAGAAAAGGATTTAAACCTCCTTTCAATAGACACAACCCTAATAAAAATTAGCAAGATCATATTGCTAAGAATGAACCCAAGAGGGAAGACTCCTTGGGAAAAAGGGGAATACCACCCATCAAATGTTGGTGATGCAAAGAAGATCACATGTACAAGAATTTACCTCATAGAGAAGACAAAATGAAGACCATGCACAACATCCAAGAGGATACTACAGTAGAATACATGGGAAAAAATATTCCAATATTATATGCAGCCTTAGAAGATCGACAAGAATAACATCAATCCCATATGATCGAAGTGGAAGGTAAGATCATTAATTAGTTTTTTGTTATTTTAATTGATTCAGGAGAAAGACATTGTTACATTGATCCTAAAGTAGTGGAAAAATTACAATTGGAGAAAAGTAAGCTTGAAAAATAAAGTTTGGTTCAGCTAGCCACTAGAACCAAAAGAAGGATCAATGAGACAGTCAAAGGTTTTCCAATAAATATGAATGGAGTAAATAAAGTTGTTGATATGGATATCATACCATTAAGATCTTATGATATCCTAATCATAATGGATTGGTTGGACAAGCGTCATGTTGTTCTAGATTTCCATGGCAAGACATTTACATCTCTTGATGAAGAAGGAAAACAAAGCTTTGTGAAAGGAATTCTGAGATGCAATTCTATAAGAGAAATTTCAATCTTACAGGTGAAGAGGTGTTTCAGGAAAGGATGTCAATTGTATACAGCTCATGTGAAGGAACCATAAAATACCAAAGGGCCAAGTCTCAAAGATTTTTTAGTATTGCAAGAGTTTGAAGATGTATTCCAAGAAATACCATGATTACCATAAGAGAGGGAGAAATAATTCTCTATTGATTTAGTACCAAGAGTTTCCCAAGTATCAAAAAATCCTTATAGAATGAGTACACCAAAATTAAAAATAATTAAAAATGCAGCTCAAGGAAATTTTGAAGAAAGGGTACATATGCCCAAGTGCTTCACCTTGGGGAGCACCAATATTGTTTGCTAAAAAGGAGGATGGAACATTGAGGTTGTGTATTGACTTTAGACATATGAATAAAGTCACCATGAAGAAAAAATACCCTCTACCTAAAATTGATGACCTCTTGTATCAGGTACGAGGAGAAAATAGATTTTCAAAGGTAGACTTGAGATCAGGATACCACCATGTAAGAATCAAGGAAGAATACATAAACAAGACAACCTAAGTGGAATATTACTTGCATTTGGTTGAGTTTTCCTATAATAATGGGTATCAAGCTTCATTGAAGATGATCCAATTTGAAGCTTTGTATGGTAGGAAATGAAATACTCCAACAAGTTCGGACAACCCAACAGACAGAGTAGTACTTGGGCTAGAATTTCTCAAGCATATGGAATACCAAATGGTTAAAATTAAGCAGAATTTGAAGGCAACACAAGATAGACAGAAGAGTTATGTATATAAGAATAGGATAGCTAGATAATTTAAAGTTGGAGAGTATGTGGTTTTGAAAGTGAATCCCAATAAGAGCTCATTGAAGTTGGGTAGTTGTACAAATCTAGCAGCCATATTCTGCAGACCATTTGAGATATTGGACATAATAGGGCCCGATGCATACATGTTGGCATTCCTGCTTCCATAAATGTGCATAGTGTATTTTGTGTCTCTTTGTTGGAAAAGTATGTGCATGATCCTAACCATGTTATTGATTGGAATTTGATTTAGGTGGATCCAGAAGGATACTTTTAGGTCCAGCCGGTACACATATTAGACAAAAAATTCAAAATGACTCAGAATCTAGTCATTAAGCTGGTAAAAGTTCAATGGAACTTCTACGGTCCTAAAGATGCTACTTGGGAGAATGAAGATGCCATGGAAGCAAAGTACCCACGAATTTTTGAATAGTTTTTAAATTTTGATTTCTTCTTTGAATATGCACTAAGGATAGTGCCAAAATAAGGGGGAGGGGAATGTAATACCCTAGTTTTGAGCCACCAGATTAATTATGTATTTTTTTATTTGATGAAAGGCTAGAGTGTCTGAACAATTGAAAGGGGATTATGTGCCTAGGAAATGTAATGATTTGATCATTATTAATAATAAAATTCATTTTTTCTACGATATGACAAGGACAAGAGTTATAGGGGGGTATGATTCCATGAGAGAGGGGGAAAGCTGAGGGAATAAGCCTCTACATTTTTTAAATTATTTTATTTTACCCACCATGGAATTTTTGAGAGAAAGAGGGGGTTATGTGAGCTTCTTGGGGGAAGGACACATTATGATTTTGATATTTAAACCATGTTCTTGATTATCTCAGGAGTTGGCCATTCATTCTTACTCAAAATTCGTTTTTGGAGTTGTTCCTCTCTAACTCACTCTTCTTCTCATTCTTGGTTTTGCATGGGGAAGGAAAATCAAATTGTTGAAGGAAAGAAACCATGGTTGATTGGATGTAATTAAATATTGATTATTCTAGAAAAGGAGGGATGCATATGGGCATGAGAATAATGGCAGTTGAGAGAGAATTGTCCACAACTGAGAATTCTGAGAGTTTCCAACATTGTTATTTCCTGACCAGAAGCACTGGAGCCCTGGAAAGAAGTGGAAATATTGAGGGAATACATGGCAATTAAGGGGGTCCATTCTCTTTGGGTGGTGCAGGATGAAGGGGGAAATAGATGGTAAACTAGATTTGTTGTGTGTTTGAGAAACCTGCGAGATATTGATTGCTGACTGATTTGGGAAACTGAGTGTTGGTCTAAGACCCGTCCTTTTCGATTCATATATTTAGATCGAGGGTGACTTGTTGTTGAGACTTAGAACAAAAGTGTCTAAGGTTGGGTGGGACGTATTTGGTCTGCAACTAGTTGGGGATTGGTTTTATTAAACATAAGTGTTCTCTATCATGTGTTTCTCTACTTGTATATGTATTTCCATTATGTATTAATTATTATCTATGAGATATATATTTGTAATGTGCATGCTTGTTGGTTATTGTTGTGCATGGAATATGGTTCATTTCTTTTATGGTATCATGAATCTTGATTAGTGCATGTATTTCTTTCATGCTTCTTTATTAATTAATTGGTATCATAATTTTGAATTAACCTAAGAGGGCCAATTTAGAGGTACCCTGGTAGTGGGTACGACTCAAATCAAAGAATAGAGAAAATTATTTTTGGGTTTGTTGACTTGGGTATGTTACAAATTGGTATCAAAGTTATTGGTTTACAACGTCGGGCCTTTGAAGGGGCCTTCTACATACCATGACATAAGTTGTTAGAGGCGTATTTTTATTTTGAATGAAATGAATGGCTATGGGATAATGATGGAGGGGGAGATTTTTTGGTTTAGAATCTTCTCTTCACCCCTAGAAACTAGGCTCAAGAGATTGCTCACAACCCTGACTTTCCATTGAGGCCTCATTTTCTCTATTTGGGCATCATAATCGATAGCTATACCTCTTGGAGTAACAATGCACAACAACCATCGATCTGTTCCTTGCATGGATCCATAGTTGTTGATCTTTGATGGTGTTACCTTTTCTTTATCCTACATACATGGGGAATATTTAAAGTGAATGGTTTATAAGAAAAAGGGAACCCTTTGTCACTTGCACATGAAGCACAAAAAGCCACAAAACCCTACAGAGCTCACATGCAATGTAAACTTTTGGCCCAGTGGACCAGGACGACATTGGATCACACATGATTAGATAGAAGTTTACGTGGAGCACCCGGTGGGACGTTGGGTTGGTGGCCAAATGAGAGTCTAGGAAAAGAGAGTAGGTAAGTTGAGTGTGGCGGGCTAGTGCTCCAGTTCCCTGGTGGCCTGATGGTTGGATTGGACCAGAGTTGAGAACAGGAGAGTATGGAAGTTGAGCGTGGTGGTCCGGTTGACTAGGATCAGAGGAATATCAATTTAGGAGAAAGGGAAGAAGTCCTTGGTGACCGGTGGGTTGATGATCAATACCATGTCAACTCCACATCATTACTAGTTCATCAACCATATAAGTAGATTTCCACGTAGGAAAGACTGTCCTTCAATTTCAAAAAAAGATGAAGCCTTTTTCTTATTTTTTCATAACTGAAGTAGATTAAGTCATATTGATATGAAACTTATGGGTTTTTTCTACAGAAAGGATAAATACAAAAGTTCCATAGAGAGTCACTGTACATTTCTGCTTGAATTTGTCAGAAATTGAAAAATAGTGTTTTTTAAATATCTGGGTCGAAATCATTGGAATAGATCTAGATTAATTTGAAATTCTTTGAGAGTCCAGAAAGAAGAAATAGTTTGAAAAGAGAGTTGAGGAATATTAATCCACCATCATTTGATGGTCACAAGAAAGGGAAGATGATGTTGAATCCTGGTTTCTTAGAATCAGAAAGTATTTTCAGTTGCAAAACTACTCATCTAACCTAGAAGCTGGAATTTCCACATACCATTTGCATGGGAAATATGCAATGTGGTGGGATCATGATCCGTAAACGAGAGGCTTATATCTTCACCATTTCACCAACACAAAAATATATGTAAAAAAAATATAACGTTATCTCTTTTGATGATGGAAAATACTCGATCAGCCAAGCCAAAAGTCAAGCCGATCCAAATAAAGATGAAATCAACTACATGAAATTCGATATGGGGAACGAGTCGGAAGAAATACAAGTCAAGTAAAAAAATGCATGTCGACCAAGTCTATTCGGATGATTGTCAACTCATCCAAGTCGAGTTGGATGAAATACGGCTCGAACAAGGGAACCAAATCGACTAAAGGAAAACCCCATCAAACCATGGGCAGATCTAGTCGACTAGGAATTATTGTTGTTGTCAGTCGAATAAGTAAGGGAAATCAACCAAAGGGAAAACCCAATCAAAGTGGGTTGACCTGTGATTAAATAATTAATTAAAATCCAGATTCAGTGGCCAACGGTGAAGGGAAACCTTCTACAAATCAAAATTGGTGACCAACAATTGAGAAGAAATCCTTGGGGGCGAATTTGATCACTGACAATGTAAGAAAACATTTTGGGATGATTTTGGCTAACCCACAATAGATTAAAAAGTATGGAAGTCTATTGTAACATTCATAGGAAAAGAAAATGTGTTAGAAGTCGAGTTTGGCATTCAACGATAGAGTAAAACGTCCAAGGTGAAATTGATAGCATACATAGTGGTAAAAACTTGTATATGGCTCGTGGGTAGCTACTGAATGCCTAGAAAACCCCAGACTTCGATATATAATCCCTCAATTATTTATGGGCAAATGGAAATGGCCCAACAAGTCGATAATGTTCCCAACGACTCCAAAAACGAAATTAGAAACCCCCAAATAAATAGAAATGGCTCATGAAGGATGGGCATCAATTTTCCAGCTCAAAATCAATGCACGACTATGATTAAAGAGTTCTTAGTCTGATTTTTTGAACCATGGGAACATATTAATAAATAACGAGATCAAACAATACTAACACAAAATTCACCTGGCTAAACAATACGTAGAAAAACATCAAGTTACGGTGCACACATTAACCATTCATGAACAATGCCACCACAAATAATCATCACACATAAACTCCAAATTTTCCCTGGAAACCCAAACGGGGAAACTAACATTCTTTTGGATTTGACTAAGATCTTTATTATTCAGCAATGGGAAAGTTGCAGGCTCTCTCGTTCATCTCTATGCTCCTCAGTGACATCTAGGCATCCTCTTTACATCATTCATAGCCAAAGAATGAATTTCTTATTGTGGGGGTACATAATATAGAATGTCGATTCCACTGGGAGGATAGATGGAAGGTCAGGTGTCCCCAACAATTCAACTTCTCTCCAATATGCTTCTCCTTATTTTTTTATTTATCTGTCTTTTCTCCCATGTGGGAAGGGTCTCATGAAAGTCTCATAATTTCTTTGCATACAACAATATATTTCCTGTATTTACATACATTACATACAAAATTGGACATCAATAATGATGGCATGGGGCTCTTCATGCCAACAAGTCAATCTCCTTCATCATCCATAGCCTTAAACAATTCCTATGTTGATAATATTATACCCCATGCCGAAATCCAATTGTTCTTCTCAGATTTGATTCAAACCACACTCCCCATTTGAAGGATTTTGGTCCCCAAAAGATGCCAAGGATAGATGAGGGAACTTGCTTGTAATTTGGTTCCTCTCATACCACTTCACTTTCCTTGTAGTCTATCCCTTGAGACTAATCTACCACATTTTTTGTTGTCCTCTGTGAGTTGTTTGCTCCTTGTGCTGAAGAATTATGTCTTCCTTAAACTCCTCAAGTCCATGAGGTGCAAGGTCTTCAATAGTTGGAAGAAATTGATGTTCTTCCTCCTCATCCAGCATGGAGGGTTCAAACAACTTCAAATTTTCCACATTCACCACTGAGTTGATTTGCATATAAGGTGAAAGTTTCAATCTAAAGGCGTTCTCATTTACTTGTTCAATGATCTCAAATGGTCCATATCTAAGTGACTCGATTTATTTATTTCTCCTTGTAGTCATTCCTTACAAAGGTAGAGACATGCCCTATCTCCAACATGGAATTTATGATCCTACCTATGTTGATCATGCTTAGCTTTGTACAACTACTGGATTTTCTTGAGCTACTCCTGAACCCTTATATGGATATGTCTGATCTTGTCCATGAGCATGCTTGCCTTTTGTTCTTCTCCTTGTGTTCCTGCTTCTTCCTTCTCCCATCCATAAAAAATTTCAAATGGTGAAGCCGGTAAATAACCAAAACAAGTCTCTAAATGATATTTATTGGTGGAAGAATGTTGGCCCTTGGGTATGGATTAAGGAAAAAAGTGAAGAAAAATGAAAAGAAAAGATGAAGTGCGAACTGCGCGGAAGGCATATTGACTAAGAATGGGTCGAAGTGGCCAAAGGAGCGGAAAATAAGGAGCGAATTAGGGGAAAACGAGTCATTGGACGAGACGATCGAGGAGAACATATTAGCAAGGAATATGGATTGAGGACAACTCAGCAAGTGGAAAAATCCACCAATGGATGCTTAGGAGAACCTCGCAGGAAAGAAGGAAAGACAGGCTGGCGAAGCCCAGAAAATGCGGGTCAAGTTGACCTAGGGTTTTAGAGACCTAGGTTTTCGGTATTTTAGGGTTTGGACACCTAGGTTTCGGCATAAGGTTGTCGATGAGTCATTGTAATATATAAATAAAGATCGAGAGGAGTGAGGAAAGGTTTGTTCAAGGTGGATCATTGTTGTTATTGGTCAGAGTTGTGTTGTTGAGTGATTGTTGTGTGACAGAGAAGTGATGTGTGTGATAGCCTTCTTGTATTGTAAGATCTTCAGTTGGGTGCAAAGATCAACCCTACAGCTAGGTGTGCGGGGAGGGGAGAGAAGAAGATAAAGAGAGAGAGATATGCAAGCTAAGAGTAGAGATAGAACTGTATGTTTTCATATAATATCAAGAAACATAGTTTTGTGGATGTAGCCCTAGGGAGAGGGTGAACCACATATATCTTGTTGTCTGTGTGGTTGATGTTGTGTTCTTTTGTCTTTTGTTATTATGTTATTGCATTATTATGTTATATATGGAATATAACTATGAGAAGTAGGTTTATGATTGGTAAGAATAACTAGGTCGTTGTGTATTGTTTCCTTGGATCCACTTGCATTTCCTCTAGTTGTAGACACCTGTGTCCTGCAACCCTATATTGCTACTTTGGGTGAGACTGCATATGCTTCGCAAGTGTTGCCGAAAGGGCTAGTATTTAGGGCTTGTTGGTGTGATGTTAGAGTTGAACCATGGGTCTACCCCTATGCCAACAAATGGTTCTATTGTCAAGACCAAGATCTTCTTGAGGGAATGCCAAGGTGGTTTCCATCGAAGACAAAGATTCATAAGTGGATAGAAGAAAAAGAAAATGACTTCGCAAAATATTAGAAAAATAACCTTAATCTTAGTACAGAGGATTGGTTGGGAAGGTATATCTTTACTAATATACACAGGATTTTCTTTGGAGGAATGCATAAGGAGCTATACGAGTGGTTAGCCAGATTAGCAGATACCCAGTTTGAGATCATATCTAGACCACCTGTGGTTTGGACATCGGTGTTGATCAAGAAGGTCAAGAGAGTTGATAACGCCATGTCAAGAGAAGTATATCACTGGTTGATAGTACTATTGGAGAGTACATCACCGATTTTTCCATTGATAGAGTTGAGTCATATAGCCAAGCAGAGAGATATTTCTTTAAGGGACCTAGAGGAAAATTTTTACACTTCTTAAAGTTGAAGATCAATATTCTATTGTATGAAAATAACATCTTGAAGATATAGTAAGTGGTCTGATTGAAAAGCCAATGTTCAAGAATTCAGACAACGACAACGACGCAGATGTTTGACATACACACAGTGGGAGAAACTTCAGAGAGGTTCCTCTGGTAGACATGTTTGAGCAGAGCCGCGATCCACTACAACGGGATGAAGGGTTTTACAGTGGAGAGGAAGAAGATTTATTGATTGAGGAACATTCGGGGTCCGCTGGGCTAGAGGAAGAGAATACTACAGAACCTCGCGGGGAAAAATAAGAAACTTCAGGAACTACACAGACTATTGAAGTAAGTAATATTACTCCTCATGTTGTTTTAGCAACATTAAGTAACCAAAGTAACCGATGTAGCCAGAGTCACCAGAGCACTCAGAGCACTGTTACTATAAGTTCAGCAAATACTCAGTTAGGAAACCTAGGAATATCTATGGCAGATGAGATGAGGTTACCTATCTTTAGGGGAGATAGATCTGAAGATCCTGATCAACATTAGTTCTTATGCAAAGTTGTATGGAGTATTAATAATGTCAATGATGAAGCAATTAAGAGGGATCAATTCAAAACTACCTTAAGAGACTGAGCACTGAGTTGGTACATGAAGTTTGTTAATGGGGTTGCATAGCCTAAACCATTGAACAAGATCAAGAATGGGCTAAGTGCAGAATTCAAGAAACCCAAGTCGAAGTCACAATGAATTACAGAACTGAAAGAAATTAAGAAAAAAGTAGCTGAACCTGTTTGGGAGTTTGATCAGAGGTTTAAGGCCTTGATAGGTCATTTGAGTTTTTAGATCCCAGACAAGAAGAACAAGGAATGGTTCATTCCTTCCCTCCTACCACACATCAGAGTCCCTCTGATGCAGCAGAAAGTTGCTTTGCAGGTTGAGGCATTGGAGATTGCCATGAAACTAGAATCAGCCCCTTTGGGAGACTAGAGCATGTCCTAGTGGACATCGACAGGGTCAGGACATTTTCAGACTTCGAGGTGATTGAGATAGTTGATGATAGATGTCCTTATCCTGTGTTGTTAGGAATTAATTGGGATTTCAATAATTCTACTGTGGTTGACTTAAATAAAAGAAGAATGACCTTTGAAGGTGATGGCCTTAGGGTCATTGCACCTCTTGATCCCAATGAAGGTTGTAGATATATAGAACCCATTAGAGAATAAGATCATGCTTATGAACTTGAGAATATATAAAAATTGACTGCAAGACAGTAGGATTACATTAATCCTACAACAGATGGGAATTTAAGCTGGCGAAGTAACAGTGTGTGCTCGTCAGATTCAGAAGAAGCACTAGAGAACTGGCATAGCAAAATGTATAAAGTATCTACACGGAGATGTGCTAGATTGACTAGAAAAGTTCGTTGGATTGGAATAGAAGTAAGTAATCTACCCACCTTTGATGGTTTAAATCATCTAGAAGCTTTCTTGTTGGAGTTTGAAGAAATTGTACCAGTACAAAAAAGCTTGTTGGCACTAGATGAGGCCTTGAAAGAAACTCCAGTGAGATGGTGGGGGACACACAAAAAGAACATAGTGGACTGGGTGCAATGTCACACTTTGATGACAGCGTGCTTTTTAGAACAAGTAGGAGGGTGCAAAGTTGGATACACATGTCAAAGTTGTTCGAAGGACCATGTGCAAAGTTGTGAGGAGGCCTGGAACAACATTCCTCAAGAGCAGTGGGTGCATAAATTTATTAACACTTTGGACACAACCCCTATCAATTGGTATCTTCAAGAAGATTTGTGCTTCACTGATGTAGGAGCATCTCTCCACGTCATCCAGCTAGCCAGCCAGCCATGTCAAGTGTGTGCATTCAAGGCTGAAGAGAGGTGTTGTCCTCATTTTGATTTAGAATTGAATGTAATTTAATTGTTTAGGCTGTTGAGCCATAGAGCCATGCCTTTATGCAGGCATTAGGTAGATAGGCCTTTAATGTTTGTAAGGCTGAGATCTAGATCCAAATGTTGGACTAGATAGCCCATTCAATGTAATTGAATAGGGTAGGTAGATTGGAGGGAAGAGCTCAAAGAGCCCCCTCATGTAAAAAGATCGATTGTATCTCTTTGATAGTTAGTGGAGGTAGAAGAGAATCTGTGGGTAGAGAGCAGAAGAGAAGGAGCCGAGACCCTGTTACAGGCCGTGCTCAGGAACACCTTGTACAAACAGGCATTTGCCAATTTAATATAAACAAAAGCAGTTTTTCCTACATGTTATTTTGTGTTATGTGGATGTTTGTGAGTGTTCTCTATATGTTGTAGATGTATGCTGTTAGCATGCATTTGCAGGGGTGTGTTTGATTTCAGGTGAAGGTCTTTGAGGTTTCATGCCATGAGGGCATGACATAGTACTGCGGTCTTTGAATACCAGTGCACTGAGGCACTTCTGAACTCTTCGGATTCAGACAAAGATGTGCTACGGCACAAGAAATGAAATAAACAACTCAGGAGAAAGACCTCAAAGTTGTTGAATACCTTGGAGGCAAGGCTGTGAATGAGAGATATAGTTGCAGACAGAATCTCTGAGGATTCTGTGAAGCCCTGCTAGGTGGGCATTGAGCTAGTGCAAGGAGTGCACAAAGGAAGACTTCTGTTGAGAAGTTCGAGAAGGAACCAGAATCACTAAAGATTCTGAGAGCTCTGCCAGGTGGGAAATGAGCAGGTGCAAGGAGTGCACAGAGGACAGAACTGCTGAACGTACTAGGAGAAGATACTCTGCTAGGAGGGCATAGAGACAGTGTGCATATAGGCACAAGGAGAAGAGAACTCTTTGAGTTTTGTGGGTTGAGGAAAAATCCATCAAGGTACCATCACAGGGTTGTTGAACACCCTGCAGACTCAGCAAGAGGTTGTTTGAGCAGAGAGATAGCTAGGAGGGCATCCAAGTTCTCCATCTGAGGGAGAAAGGAAAACGAATTGAGTTTCCTTGGAGTTCGAAGCTACAGGAAAGATCAGGACGGATAGCACCTTTGTGTGCATGTGACTACCCTGTAGAGGCACAGGAGTTGAAGAATCCTTCGAGGGCTCGAAGGAAAGGAGAGCTCAGGAGGGTCAGTGTTTTTATATGCGCGGCAAAGCTCCAAGAGTGAGGAGTTCGCAGAGGAGAAGAAAGGCCAAGGTTGAAGCCTCTGGAAGATTGAAATTATTCCAAGTCTCGAAAGACAGTGTGCAAGCTCAGGAGGGAGAGTACAGACGTCGTCAGATCGACTGGAGAAGGATATCTAGACTGTTGGTTTCTATGTCCAGGGAGCATCAGAGCAAGCATACAGAAGGGGGAGATCATGAGTCGTTGGATCTCTTTTGGAAACACGTCAGCCATTGGATCGAACAGGAGGTGCACGGGGTTTAACCATTCTCACGCCAGGTAGAAGTCCCGACAGGTATCGGGATATCGATGTTTGTGAAATCAAAAATCTTGTAAACAAGAGATTGAGTAATTTCACAGTGAAAACCCCGATACAAATCTGAGCCGTCCATCTGTCGGGACAGGTGGCAAAAGTTGGGAGCCTATCGGCATTCGTAGATTGAAGCGACAAGAAGACAGAGCATTTCAGCATAAAAAACTCTGAAATTGCGAGATTGGATTAGGGCCATCCATCTGTTGGGGACACATGGCGGAGATCCAGATTCTCAGGAAAATTCTCGGAAGGGGAGACCCCATCAGAGTTTCGATACTTGGAAAATCGGGGGTTCCGTAAGCAGAGATCGAGGAAATCCATGTTGGAAACCTTGTAAGTGATCGGGCTCTTCCATCAATTGGGATGCGTGTCGGAGATTCGAAGAAAGTTGGGGATCAGCATATCGGGGATTACGTGGACAAGGAGTCCATACATTTTAGAATCGCAAAGTTCGAAACCCCGAAAGGAGGGAAGTGCCATTTGTGGGGCTAGTTGTCAGCATAGCGAAGGATCGGCACCTGGGATATCAGAGTTCTCGAGGTCGAGGAAGTTGGGACACTTCAATTCTCGAAATCATGAGAGGCGATCAGGTCTGCCCATCTTGAGGGGACGCGTGGCGACAATCGCGATCATCGGGAAATTTCCCAAAAGGAAAAGTCGTCAAGCGGGAAATCGCGAGTTGGAATATCGGGGATTCCGTGGAAAAAAGGTTTGATACATTTTGACATTCGAAACCCCAAACCCCGATAAAAGATATGAATTTGGTCATATAGGGGAAGGTCGCGTGGACCACGAGTCTAGCCTGGAGGGCTAACGAAAATTGGGATGCATCGGGATTTTGAAGCCAAAACCCCGAAAGGAGATAAGGTTGCGGCCTTATGAGAACTGGTCGTGTGGAATAGGAGTTTATCCAGGAGGGGATAAGGCCGAAAGGAGTGCATCGGTAAATCGGAGTTCAGGAGTTTGTGAGGACAGAGAACTCTCGACATCGGGAATAAGAAAACCTGAAACCCGGAATTAAGGATCGGGGAAAAGTCATAGGCGCGTGCAGAGGCCGTGACAGGGAAAGAAGGACATGTGGATCAGGTTCCAGCAGGGAATCAATTGAGTTTCTTCGGCTCATGAAGTGATTGAACGATCCTGTGAGCGGACGTAGGAGGCGTCTGTGCCATTAACTACTGCAGATTGGAAAGGTATGACTCAGAACTTTGTAGCTACATTTTTATTTGAAAGTCAGTACCCTATGATGGATCAAGTGTTACAGATTTTAAGACAGAGAGTCTTTGAGGAGGCACCCACCCACCATGTTGAGCAAGAAGAGGATGAATGGAATGCACCTCTTCAAAAACTGCAAGGTTGTTACAATATCAATGTCGATGAAGACGATGATCCTAAGAATGTGAACATTGAAGAAATAGAAGGATAGAAAGACGTAGAAGGACCAGGAGTTGAACTACCTTTTATTGGATAGCCAATTAAAATCAAGAGAGTTAACATTGGAAGAGAGAAAGCACCGAAGCTTGCAAACGTTGGAGATTATTGGGATGCTTCCACTATTGACAAGATCACCAAATTATTTCATGAATACTAGGACTTGTTTCCAACCAAGGTCATTGATATGAAGGGAATTAAAGGGCCCATGGGAGAGATGAAGATTCCCTTGAAACTAGATGCAAGGCTAGTCAAGAAGAGACCCTATAGATTGAATCCCAAGTATAAGCAGAAATTCAACATTGAATTAGAAAGAATTTTGGAAGCAGGAATCATAGAACATGTTGAAGAGTCATAATGGATTAGCCCGATGGTGGTGCAGGATAAGAAGACAGGAGAGATCAGAATTTGTGTAGACTTGAGGAAACTGAACGATGCATGTTTACATGATCCATTCCCTACACCATTTACTGACAAAGTGTTAGAAAATGTGGGAGGACATGAGGTATACTCCTTAAAAGATGGATACTTTGGGTGAGACTGCATCTACTTGGTGGGTGTTGCCGAAAGGGCCAATAGTTACGGCTTGTTGGTGCGTTGTTAGAGATGAACCCTAGGTCTTCCCCTGTGCCAACAAAGAATTAAGTGCTCTATTGTAAGAGTATTGAATGTAGACTATCTTCATGTCCCAAGTCTTTGGATGTTTTTTGTTGTAACCTCTCAACGATTGTACCAACATCCGGTTTACTACCACGGTTTTTCCATCAGTCTAAGGATGCAGGTAGTGGATTACTTAAACTTAGTATCCATTGTTTCCCAAAGCATTATCCAAAATATTCCCAAGAACCTGTTGTCCCTATCAGATATGATGGTGGTTGGAAATCTGAAATGTACCTAGACATGGTTGAAGAATAGTTCATTTGCTTCTCATGCATATATTGTCTTCTTACAGGGAATGAGCACACACACTTTGATGAAACGTTCCATGACAACGAACAAGTAGTCATGGCCTCTACGATTCATAGGTAAACCTCCAAAAAAATCCATGGAGATGCTCTCCCAAGGTCTGCTTGGCACTGGTATTGGCATGTACAAGCCAAGTTTTTGGTTTCTTGGCTTGTTAGTGCTGCAAAGAATGCAGCCTTTAACAAACTTTACCACATTCTCCTACATATTTGGCCAATACACATACCGGTGCATATTCCCCATTGTCTTTGTTACACCAAAATTCTCATCAACTCTAGAAGTGTGTGCTTCTCTCATCAACTGCACTCTTATGTCCCTGGGTATGCATAGTTTTTACATCTTGTATAGAAGCTCATGTTGGAGGTGGTATTCATTTCCTTCCATGAAAGTGACCACCCTCTCCTTTATTTTCTTGTAGACACCTTTGAAATATTCATCTCCCTCATAATATTGACTCAAAATTTCATGAGTGAAAGGCTCAAGCTACATTATCATTCCAATTGTTTCAATCTTCTTTAGTGGTGGTGGAGAGAGCATGTATTCTAGTCTATTTTTGACTCCTTCTGTTTACTTAATCAATATATGAAATTGTTGCAAGAAACCTAACCACTTGTAATGCCTCACCTATTGAATCTTGCTCTGAATCTATAGATAATGAAGGGGATGATGATTTGTGTGTATGATAATCTCTTTTCCCAAGAGGTAATGCTTCCACTTATTTAGTGCTTGTACAATCACAAATAACTCTTTATCATATGTGGGATAGTCAAGTACTTATCCATGGAACAACTATGTATGGCAGCACAATGTCCTACTCCCTTGAATGAATATTGCTCCTAATGCATATCTACTAGCATTAGTCTCTAGCTCAAAAGGTCACTACAAATTCAGCATGGTTAGGACTGGAGCATTGTTGATTTTCTTCTTCAAGTCTTCAAATTATCATTGTTTTGTCTTACCACAATTAAATCTCTTTCCTTTGGTGGTTAGGACATGCAATGGTGTTTCTACTATGGAGAAGTTTACATTGAACTTTCTCAAATACTGAGTTTCTCCCATGAAACTCTTGACCTCTGACACATTGGTGGGAATAGGCCATTGGGTAATGGATGAAATATTCTTTGGATATACCCTTAGTTCTCCTCCTCCAATAATGTTTCCAAGCTATGTCAAAGAGATCTTTTCAAACTCACATTTCTGCAAGTCGGAAATCAATTGAGTCTTCCTCAAGGTTTCTAGTACCTGTGTCACATGTGAGAGATGCTCTTGCCTAGTATTTCTAAATATTAGTATGTCATCTAGATATACTATAAGAAAATATTCAATTAAGGGACATAACACATCATTCATTAGACTCATAAACATTGTAGGTGCATTTCATAATCCAAAAGGCCTTACTAACCACTTGTACAAACCTTGACTTGTTTTGAATGTTGTCTTCCACATGTCTTCTACTTTGATCCTCACTTGGTGGTAACCTTATTTGAGGTCCAACTTAGTGAATAATTTGTCTTTCTACAGTTGATCTAAAAAGTCATCAATCCTTGGAAAAGGATATCTATTCTTGATGGTGATCTTATTCATGGCACAATAGTCAATGCACATTCTCCAGTTTCCATATTTCTTTGGCACCATGATGATCGGTGAACCACATGGTGATTTAGTGGGTTTGATGAATCTCTTCTCCAACAACTCCTACAACTTCTTCTTTAATTCATCTACTTCAATGATGGACTTCCTCTACATCCCAATGTTAGGCAATGGTGACTCTAGAAACAACGATATCTCATGTTCAACCTCTCTCTTGGGTGGTAGTCACTGAGGCTCTTGAAACACTTCCCTGTAGGATTCAATTAATTTTTTTAGTTGTTGACATTGCTTTCTACTACATCCTTTCAAGGATTCCTTCATATCCAACTTGTTTCCTTCTTCTTACTACTTTCTTTCTCTCAGGAACAATAAGACAAACTTCTTTGTACTTCCCATGATTCTTCTTTCTTGATGATTACTAATTAGAGAGAGATTAGATTTGTCCTGGTGTGAATTTATGGAATAAGATTTTCCATCTTTGACTAGCCTATATTGGTTCACTCTCCTTCTGAAAATATAATCCCTCACATACAAATATGGACTTCCCAAAATGACTCCAAATGTGTCTAGAGGGACCACATATGCAACTACTTCATCAACAAGGTTCTAATTGATGGAAAATTTAAATTTGCATTTATTGCTCACTTTCAATTCCACATTTTTACTTACCTAGCCTAGGGGGTATGAATGCAAATGATATTGACTCTCCATATGAATGCAAAAGATATTGAATCTCCATCCAAATATTCTCAACCAATTGCATAGAGATCAAGTTGGATTGTGAACTAGGATTGAACAAAAAATCCACCTTGCTTTTCTTCATTTAGATTTGAAAAAAAGTTCAATCATTGCCTTCTCCTCCTTATGATTGCAACCAATTAATGCCACCTCTTTCTCAATATTAGTGTTGTTAAACTTCCCTTATGGGTCTGAGGTGCTAGCCAACCACTCCTCAATATACACTGATATCAATGCTTTCTTATTCCTTTTCTCAAAATATTTGGGGTGCTTCTTAGGGTGAAATTTCCAATAGTTATCCTCAGTGTGTCCCTTTCTATCACATCCTTTACATTGTTGGATGGAAGGTGTTTCTTCTTGTGTTTCTTCCCCAATCTTCTTCTCATTCAACTCCTTATTGTTTTTCCTCTTTATTTGTTTCTCTTGTGGTTCCACTTTCTTGTGAGTAGTTTGTGGATTTCACTTGTCTCTCTCAAGGTACTCTTAGCCTCGTCAATTGTATTTTGTCTAAACAACATTAATTGTCTACAAAATTGAGGTAATTATTCCCCCAAATACTTGACTAACATGTCTGGACTTTTGAGAGAGACTCCCATCTGAATTCCTCTTTTCTTGAACTCTGTCTTAAACTCCTGCAATGATTGTCCTTGTCTCTTCCTGGAGTAATGCCATACTTTTGGTTGGTGTTCCTCATATCCTATTGGAAAAAACTGAGATTTGATCATGTCCTTGAACACTTCCCAATCAATCATTGATGGCTCATTTCCTAGTGCTCTACATACTGCATCACACTCCCACCATGTCAAATCATGGCCTTCAAGCTTCAATCGAGAGAAATAAATATTTTTTTTTCTAGTTACCTCATGCACATTGAAGTATACTTCCATCTATTGTAGCCATGGTTCAACCTAATAGCATCCACTTCTCCAATATATGGCTTTATTTCCACCTTTGCCTCTACATGAAAAGGTACCTGTGTCTTGTTGTAGTGGCACTCTCCCATATCTGACTGAGTCTTACGCTTTGTATCTAGGTTATTTTCTTCTTTCTTGGGGCCTTCATGTCCATCCTCTATTGATGGTGTTTCCTTGCTCTTCCTTTCCAATATTTGTGAAAACATTGATGTCAATGTGGCTAAAATCTACTCAAATCGATCCAACCTAACCCTGGGATCCTCTTCATCTTCTCCTTCATAATGTTCCCCTGAAATTATTGATGCTCTACTTCACTCTAGCCCTTGAAACAACTATTTTCCACTCCTTTCGTAATCACTGCAGGTTCTTACCATATAGGTCTCACTAAACGCATTCAAAATCCAACTCTGTTAAGCCCTAATATTGGCTCATTACCTCTTAATTGGGGCATATTAGATTAGTAATGCTATTTTATTTATGTCGGCTTTAGGCCATTAGTTGTAATTTAGATTAGTAATTTTATTTTAATTACGTCGGCTTTAAGCCATTATACCTCCTAGTCTCCTATATATACCAAGGAGACATTTTCATTTTGAATCATCTTGTACTTGAACATTTAAGTGGGGTAAAAGGAGGTTTCCCCCTCGAAGAGGCTTATTATCTGAAATTATCTCTTTTTCAAGGCGTTGAGTACTTTTGCTGAGGTTTTTATATGCTATATTGATGTTTGGTTCTTAACATATGCTATCAGAGCTCAAGGTCTTGGGGTTTCGCTGCTACATCTGAGACACCGTGGAATTTTCACTATAACTTTTTTTCTACAATGTTTCAAAAGGAACGGCTTGGAGGATATTTATAAGACATATCAAGGTACGTTGGGTTCAAAACTCAGCTCTTGAAGCCTTATACTTTCGTAGATACAGCCTGTACAAGATAGGGTTCTGGAATCATCCTGAAATGAGTCATTGAAGAATTTTTTCTATAAAACATTTTAGGTAATGTTTCAGACCCTGAACTCTGTATGAAATTTACATAAATTGGTATTGTATCTGTGGTAAAAATTTCAGCTTCTGGGTCATCTTAAATTTGTATATACACCCTGTGCAAGATAGGGTATCTGACTAGTCCTATTGACTAGTCTCAAGAATGTGTTCAAGGTAAAACAATCATAACTTCTTCCTAGAGTATCCAAATTGCGTGGGACTGGTTGCATTGGATCGTAGACAGTCTGTAGTATTTTGGGTGCGAGTTTCATAATTTTATATCAATTATTTTGTGCGGGGCACACTATACAAGTGAGATCTCCTGGAAAGGCCAAAAAGCGGCAAGTTGTGGGGAAGATACCATAGATTCCACTTGGGAAGATGAGTCTTTTATACAGAAGCATCCAGATTTACTCAAGCGTTGTGGACAACACTTGTCTCAAGGGGAGGGGCATGTTAAGCCCTAATATTGGCTCATTACCTCTTAATTGGGGCATATTAGATTAGTAATGCTATTTT
>ML778726.1:149292-170495 GCA_009831015.1 Picea engelmannii | reverse complement strand
CTTGTACTTGAACATTTAAGTGGGGTAAAAGGAGGTTGCCCCCTCGAAGAGGCTTATTATCTGAAATTATCTCTTTTTCAAGGCGTTGAGTACTTTTGCTGAGGTTTTTATATGCTATATTGATGTTTGGTTCTTAACAAACTCTGATATCATCTGAATCATAAATGGGAAGCTTATAGCCTCACCATTTCACCAACATAGAAATATCTGTAAGAAAAATATAACCTTATCTATTTTGATGATGTAAAAGACTTGACCAACCAAGCCACAATTTGAGTTGGTCCAAATAAAGATGAAGTTGACTACTTGGAATTCAATATGAGGAACAAGTTGGAAGAAATACAATTCGAGTCAAAAAATGCAAGTTGACCAAGTCAATTTGGATGAAATTCAGCTTTTACAATTCGATTCGGATGAAATGCGACTCGACCAAGGGAACCGAATTGACCAAATGAAACCTTGTTGAATCATGGGTGAATCTAGTCGACTAGGAAGTGTTTTCGGTCAAGGAAGGGAAATCAACCAAAGGGAAAACCCAATCTAAGTGGTTCAAGACACGATTAAATAAATTAACTAAAAGTGATATTCAGTGGCCAACAATGAAGGGAAACCTTCTACAAATCGGAATTGGTGACTAGTAGCTGAGAAGAAAGTATGAGGGGTGAATTTGATCACAAAAAACCAAAAGAAAAATTTGTGGGATGATTTTGGGTAACGTCCCGCAACACATGAAAACATATGCAAGTTGATTGTAACATTCATAGGAAAAGAAAAATCATTAGAATTCAAGTTTGGAATTTAATGACAAAGTAAAATGTCTAGGGAGAAGTTGATAGTAGAGAGAGTGGAAAGAATGTTTATATGTCTCATGGGTATGTATTGAACACCTAGACAACCCTAGACTTTGATATCTAATCCATCTATGATTTCTAAGCAAAGGAAAAATCCCCAACAAGTCAATAATGTGCTCAATGACTCCAAAAATGAAATTAGAAACCCCCAAATAAATAGCAATGGCTCAGGAAGGATGGTCGTCGATTTCTAACTCAAAATCCAAGCATGACTATGGTTAAAGATATGCTAGTATGATTTACTAACCCACAAGAACATATTAATATAAAACGATCGCAAACAATACTGGCATGAAATTTGCTTGGCTAAACAATACGTAAACAACCATTAAGTTACGATGCACACATTAACCATTCATGAACAATGCAACCACAAAAAATCATCACACATAAACTTAGAATTTACCCTGGAAACCCAAACAAGAAAACCAACATTCTTTTGGCTTCATCCAAGCTCTTTATTATTCAACAATCGGCAAGTTACAGGCTCTCCAGTTCATCTCTGTGCTCCTCAGTGACATCTGGGAAACCTTTCACATCATTGACAGTCCAAGAACCCATTTCTCATTCTGGGGATACAAAATATAGAATGTTGAGTTGACTAGGAGGATAGCTAGAAGGTCAGGCATCCCCAACACTTCAACTTCTCTCTAGTTCTCTTCTCCTTCTTTTGTTTTCTTCTTTTTCGTTTCTCCCATGTGGGAACGGTCTCATGAAAGTCTCATTATTTCTTTACGTACAACAATATATTGCCCATCTTTACAAACATTACATACAAAATTGGACATCAATCGTGATGGCATGGGGCCCTTCACACCAACAAGTCGATATCCTTCATCGTCCATAGCCTTAAATAATGCATGTGTTGATCATCTTAGAACCTGTGTCTATATTCAATTGTTCTTGTTAGGTCTAATTTAGATTATATCGGTTGAAGCAAGTTGAGAACATTAATGAGAGTAGGATCACGTGGAACCAATTCAAGTGATATTTTTAGGAGTATCTTTCAGAGCACTTCTATGACAAGAATATGAAAGAGTTCTTTGAACTCAGGTTAGGGAGCATAAACATGGGAATATATTAAAAGAAGTTCTTGGGATTGTTGAAGTATGTGGGGTTTACCAAGGAAGAGAAGGTGTAGATACAAAGGTTTTTGAGTGGAATTCCATCATTTTATAAAGATAAGATTCAATATGATGAACCCAGGACTTTGACATAGACCATTAGGAAGGATAAGTACATGTATGAGAATGGAAAGGGTGGAGAATATTTGCAGAAATGTCGGAGGAATAAGAAGAAGGAGAAATCTAATTAGAGATGTAAAGGATTCAAACCTCCTTTCAACAGAAACAACCCCAATAAAAATCAACAAGATCAGTTTTCTAAGAATGAACCAAAGAGGGAAGATTCCTTGGGAAAAGGGTAATACCACCAATCAAATGTTGGGGATGAAAATAAGATCACATGTACAAGGATTTCCCTCATAGAGAAGACAAAATGAAGACCATGCACAACATCCAAGAGGCTACTATAGTAGAAGACATGAGCAGAAATATTCCAAGAATATATGTAGCCTTAGAAGATCAACAAGCAGAACACCAATTCCATATTATTGAAGTGGAAGGTAAGATAATTAATTAGTCTGTTGTTATTTTCATTGATTTAGGATCAATCCATTGTTACATTGATCCTAAATTAGTGGACAAATTACATTTGGAGAAAATTAAGCTTGAAAAAACAAGTTTGGCTTAGCTAGCCACTAGAACCAAAAGAAGGATTAATGAGATAGTCGAAGGTTGTCCAATAAATTCAAATGGATTAAATAAAGTTGCTAATATGAATCTCATTAATATGGAACCAGGGGTGACACTGATACCAAACTTGACTTTGTTCTAGGTCACTTAATGGAGGTAATCTTTACAATTATGGATATATTGAACTTGATTGCATCAAAGGTGTAAAGATGTGCTTATGAAGGCTTGAATCCAACTTGAATATTAACTTTGTGAATGTGTTATTAATCTCATATATCATCACTTAATGCATTTAATGAACATGATAGTGGAAAAAACATGCATAAGAAAATATGAGACAATAAATCATCGAGTTGTTAATGGATTTCACCATAACATTTTGGCTACATCTCTAGGCTCATAAAATACATGTACCACTTTATTATCTTCTTCAAAGACACTCTCCTTTACAATGCAAATTGTTGAATTCCCACATCAAAAAGTGGAAGTAGAATTCCCACAACAGGTAGAAATATCGAAGAGATTCTCTCATACATAATGCAAAGAGTTAGGTTCTCACAAGCATGTGTCCATGTCTCTCCTATGAAGAGATGATCTCCTCTGACATTACAAGGATATATCTCTCACAATCATGTGGTAATGTCTCTACTACAAAGAGACAATATCATCTGAGAAATGTCAGTCTCTCACAACAATGTGGCATCAAATTGACTCTCTCATTATCTCCATAAAGGGACCCCTCAAGGGGTGATCCACCAGGGGATACATAAAGGACGATTCCCCCAAAGGGGGTTGAAACCCAACGATTACATGAGGAGTTTATATAGTTTTTCTTAACTCCATAACTCAAGGAGATAAGATCCACAAATTTAGGATCTAGTAACCACTCAAGGAAAAAAAATGAGAAAGCATCTCAACCAACTCATGAGACCCTTAACTTCCTCCTTGAGAATAGGAAACTAATTTCCCCTCAAAATTAGGAAACTAAATTGTGAGATGGATTCTCAAAACTAATTTCCCTTTTATAATTAAATGAATAATACATGAGATTCTCAAACTCACTTCAAACATTAATCATTTTTCCATTGTGCATGATTAGTACATGAGTTTCTCATACTCATTTTAAGTATTAATCATTGTTACAATTTAATTAGTTCATTCATGAGCATTAATTATGATTTTCCACCTATTATCAAACTTTTTAATGATTTATCCCATGGTGTGTAAAGTAGGAATTTTCCATGTGGATATCCTCCTGGATCAAACCTCCCCACAAAAAGCACTTTTGGTCCTCCAAAAGTATAGAGAGGAATGTAACTTGAATATCTGCAACCAACTTCTAGGAAGAGTCTTACAATCCATGATGCACTTCCCCATTGCTTGATCTACATAAAAAGTGTCTCTAACAAGACGCACCCTTATTCTCCTTCACCTTTGTACTTTGGAATGAGGATATTGATGCCAACACTTTCACCAATGCAAATTTTTAGTTGATTCCTTGATCTGCATAACAAATGTCTATAAAATGTCACACCCTTCTTCTCCTTCACATTTGTACTTCAGAATGAGGATGTCAATGCCAACACTTGCATCAATGAAAATCGTAGCTGACAATACATGATCAAAATTTCAAAGAAATACCATACTTTCCAGGAGTTTATGAAACTCTCATGGACAAGTTGACAATCATTTCCAAAATAGGCCTAGGAAAAACAATGCCTCTCACTCAACAGTGGCTACAAGATCCATTACAATATTGAAAAAATAGGCCTAGGAAAAAAAATGTCTCTCACTCAACAATGGCTACAAGACCCATTACAATGTTGTCAAAATAGGCCTAGGTAAAACAATGCATCTCACTCAACAGTGGCTACAAGACCCATTACAATGTTTCAAACAAGGCTTAGGCAAAACAACTACTTCTCACTCTCATCAAGTGGCTACAAATCCTTTACAATGTTTCATAGCAACTTCCATTTTCAAGCCAAATGGAAATCACATCAAATTTTAAGGAAACATTACCATTAAGTAAAATACCCCCAAATGTGCACTAGTGGGAACTCTATGGTTCTTTAAAAAACCCATTATAAACATGTGAAGCACAATAAATAAGGAAAATGCCATCATCATCATACTCGTCTCACAATTCTGAGACTTCTAGCTGTAAACGTGGCTACTTTCTATCAAAGTGTCAAAATGGCCTCTTACCGCATTGTCTTGTTTTATGTGCAAGACTCAAACAATGAATTTATTGCAATAATTTAGATCTTTCTCCCCTGCTCCAACACTCAAAGATCACTAGAATCTGCAACATACATACATCCTCTTGCAATTTTCAAAAAGAGGAAAAAATCATAAATGCATAAAATTTACATTGGTTCTTATGTCAAGCCTCTCAAAGTGTTGCTCAAAACTTGGCATACACAACAATAGTAGGTCTGTTTCATCATTCTTCAACTTTTGACTGTAAACTCACCTGTTATAAAAGGTGCAACTCTACCTTGAATTTCATGCCATGCATTGATGACAAAAGTGGGCTTCTTCCATAAGCCCTAAAATTCTGTTGCTCAGATCTCAAAATGGGCTACACTAGTGGATTCATGGTAAAAAAGTGTGCAAAAATGATTGTACTTTCATTAAATTTCATCACTATGACTTATGAACACTCTTGCCTCTAAATGCATGCCAAATCATTAATCAAAAAAAGTGGGCTTCTGCCATGAGCCCAAAAATAAGTTCCTTGGATCCAAATTTTTACTACACCAATGGTTTCATTGTGAAAAATCGTGCAAAAATGACTATACTTTCATCCAATTCCATCATTGTGACTTATGGACCCCCCTAGGCTCTCTGCCTCGAAATGAATGTCAAACATAGTCATACAGCCTACAATAAATTCCCCTGTCACATTGAAATACGTGCCCTATATGATGGTGCCACATGGCATTCTCGGATTGGCCCAACGACTGCCATTTGTCACTCACCAAAAGGGACATGTGGTGCTCTGTGGGTGGTGCAATGTGGTGTGCTCTAGTGGTACCACGTGGCGGCCTCTAGGGTGCCATGTGGCACTCATATATTGGTCCAACTGACATCTGATTTGACCAAGTCCACTTTACACGTGATAGGTCCTCATGTTGCCACATCACACTAGTACATTTGGGTCAAATTCCAACGACACATTCATAGAAATTTCCACTTTATATTGTCAGGATATCGAGAAACATTGGACCGCCTCAAACGTTGTTTCACATGACGTTTTTTTTCCGACGACATAGATATCGTCTCTGTTGCGACATTTCATGCGGACACATGTCATCTTGGACTTTACTGTCCAAGACCACTATGGACATCGCTACAATGACACCGAGACGTCTCACATGTGAGGCCACAGACCGTCGATCTTTTGATGCATATTCTATATCAGCTATGCATCACCTGCGACATTGATTCCATGACAACGACGCTAGGCACGTTGAATGGTCGATGGAAGTTAATGTCAATATTCTGACGTCTACACTATAGCATCAATGTTTCACCTGCGACATTGATTCCATGACAACAATGCTAGGCACGTCGGACGACCGACGAAAGGTACGTTGGTCTTGTGATGTCTACGTTGTATCAACGACATTTCACCTGGGAGATTGACACCATGACAGCGACATTAGGAACGTCAAACAACCGACGGAATATGGCATCGGTCTTCAGACATGGATGGTATATCAACGACATCTCACCTGTGACGTTGATGCCATGACAGTGACGCTAAGAACATTGGAGACCGAAGGAAGGTAATGCCATCCTTCTGACATGTATGCTATATCAACAATTCTAGGGACGTCAAAAGACCAACGACATGTAGGTGTTTTTAAAAAAAAACATTCAAAAAATTGATGAGCCTCCTTTCTACAACACCACTACTATGACCAAACAAATGGATATGAAATCACTAAAAACATGTTATGTGGTGTTCTCTCCATGTATCCCTGTGGCCCCTTGATTTGCGTTGTCACGCATTTCAGGAAACACAAGTGTAGGAATTTTAACACCCCATTTTCCTCCAAAATGAATTCCAATGATCCACGTGGCCTTATGGCCAAATCCCCATCATTGACTTACATGATTTTGGAGGGAAAATGTATGCAAATTTAACAATGAGCCTCTGAAATAACAAACCACAAAAAATACAATGTACATGGTAGCCTTTGTATATATTCAGAGATGTTTGAACTAGGTTAAAAAACTAGCTTATAAGCTCTGAAATGGTTTTAATCACCCTTGGTAGTATTGGGCCATTGGGAAAATAAGTACACAATCCAAATGCACAAAAAACTAAGCATAATTCATTCAAACCATAAATGTTAGATACAATACCAATCAATGTTATGTTATTTTGGATGGTCTAAGGCTCTGAAGTGAAATCATACTAGGATGACCAACACCACTAGAATCCCAAAAGACACAACCTCGTTCGCCTTTGCATTCTTTAAGGCCCATTTGGAAATTGCGATAAGTTCCTTTAATATGGAATCAAAATGGTTCTCCATGCCTCCCATCACTATCATAGACTCAAGTTATGATGTATAATTTATCTCTTTCATTACACCAATTTCATTTTCAAATATGATCCTAGCAGGATATAATACCAAATCACCTTTGTTAAGCTTGAGAGAGTGACTACTTCCAAAATGATGCAAGATTCACCCCCTTTGAAGATTGTATCAAATACTCTATTATATGTATTTCACTAACAATGCTTCCAAGATAAAGAATGTTGGTTTAGCCACCCATTATCAAGGTAACATCTTCCTTTGCAAGTTCTTCTTTAATATGGAATCAAAATGGTTCTACATGCCTCCCACCACTATCATAGACTCAAGTCCTGGTGTATACTTTATCTTTTTAATTACACCAATTTCATTTTCAAATATGATCCTAGTAGGATACAATACCAAATCACCTAAATGTTAATATTGAGAGAGTGACTACTTCCAAAATGACGCAAAATTCATCCCCTTTGCAGATTGTATCAAATACTTTATTATATGTATTTCACTAACAGTGCTTCCAAGAGAAAGAATGTTGGTTTAGCCACCCATTATCAAGGCAACACCTTCCTTTGCAAGTTCTTCTAAAGCTAGTTGAGACTCATCAATCCTCTAGTCTCTAGTATGAAAAATGTATCCATCTTCACATGTAAGCACCAACCCACAACAATATGGAATTGATTGAGTAACCCAAATAATTTCTATCTAAAATGATCGTGCTCTAAACTCCTCTCATTTTAAATATTTTATGTGTGTGTTTTCATTGGAATATTGAACCCCTATGACCATCCTCTAATCAGTTCCATTTTGAATGATGAAGATAAACTATAGTACATGAATCCATTTTCTGGATAACTTTGGAAATCAATCAAAAAATTGGCATATGTCAGATGAAGTTGGTACAAAAAGGTTTTCAAAGGCCAAAGATCCAAGGTGAACATTTGGAGTTACAACATATAGCTCCTACCTAGGGATGATGCTTTCCTAAAAAACATAGAACCATAGACTTGTGCCTTTTCTTCTCAAGCATGGAGTCATTTTAATCCTGAAACCAACCTCTCATGTTTCATTGCTTCAAAAACAATAAAAAATTGTTGTAAACACTAAAGTTCTCGAGAGTGAGATTATTATGTACAAGATTTAGCTATCCTACCTCTAGTCATTAAAACAAAATAGAATAAAGAAGTCATAAAGCCAATGAATACAATAACATATCTTACAGAGCCCATGAGATTTACCTCGGTGCTTCATTATTTACTAGAATAAAGAAATGTTGAACAACTACCAATGAGAAGCTAGTATGTCATTCAATACGCTTCTGAGAGATGGGCATATATCCTTCTAGTAGCATAATGATGCATTTCTGATAACCTGGTCCATCCAAATATCAATATAATAACATCTCTATGTGTTTTACGTATGTTTATGAACACACTCAGACCATAATATTATATTGACCCCCATTATATTTGTTGTATCCATTTCAATAATATTTAGTGATGCCCTCCCATAACTTTAGTAGCTCGTCGATAAGAGGCTCAATATACGCTTTCATATCTTTAACTTGGTACTTAACTAATTGTTTGAAATTACACAAAATTACTACCATGGTATGTATATATGCGTATATAAATAAATAAATTATATTATGCAAAAAAAGAGAAAAATGAAAAATTTACATTCGAAAAATTAATATAAACAAATCCCTGGAATAATCATTGTCAACATTATGTGATCCCTCTTTATTTACATCCAAGGAGGAATGTTATTGTTGATAAAAAAAAATAGGCCACACTGAGTAAATAGACCGAAGCTCTCCAAATGGATTAACACCGTTAGTTGCCAATGAAAGCCTAACATTACGAAGTTCATCTATAAATTTTGTCCATTTTATAGGAATTTCCTTAAATGCATAACCATCTGCAGGCATTCGAAGAACGCCATCTTCAATTCTCTTTCGTACATGGTAATCCATAAAATTTCCTATGCTTTGGCACCTGAACATTCATTGCAAACATGGAATTATGGGAATATGTCGGAGAACTTTTCAAGGCACCATTTTTGTTACTTTATCGGTTCGATATCTACTGATACCACATATCGGGCATTTTTTTTTTGACGCATGTTGTCCATAATATATAATATGATCATCAAGACATGCATCTATACTTTGATACGCCATTCCAATTTCTTTCATAATGGAATATAAATCTCGATATGTGCAAGGTAAAATATTTGACGATGGTAACAAAAATTCACCTAACAATCTAAAACATAAAAAATAACTAGTTAATGTAAAGAATAATAATTGTAAATATTGCATTTTTATTTTACACATTAATTAACACTAAAAAAGGGGGGGAAAGTCAACCTTTATGTATATGTGATGAAACATATTACATACCTTAGGATCTGTTTCATACAAGTGTTCGACAAATGTTTCGTAACCTTTAAGTTCACCAGCAACAATGTGGTGGAGAGAAGATTTTCTCTTGACCCTTTATAAAGTCATTTATTTACCTTTTGAAGCTGAGGTTCATCATAAATACCATCACTACTTTCCCCATGATCCTCATCTGGATGACCGAATAAGTCTTGGATCATTTTATTTGTCCCATCATCTTGAACTATGTTATTATTTCCATCTACTTCCATGGGATCATTAACTTGATCTTCATTATCTGCTTCATGTTCCTCATCTTGTACAACATCATTTCTGCTACTACTTCATGCTTTCTGCAGAAAGTTAGGGGGAAAATCTAACTTTATAATTACAAACAATCATGAAAAATTAGTGCATGTATAAAACAGTATAAAATTTTGAGAATACAATCAATATTAAAACAGACAATGAATATATATATATATATATATATATATAGAGAGAGAGAGAGAGAGAGAGAGAGAGAGAGAGAGAGAGAGAGCTAATTACCATGGGATGATATTCATTTGACCGCCCATCCATGTGCCCATATTTTCTACAATGTTTTTAGTTGTTTCTATTAAAACTCTTTTGGGACATCTAGTACAACAATTTTTGCAAGGGAAATAACATTTATCGTCGCCCTTTTCACCCTCTTTAATTAATGTTTTTTGAAATTGTTCCCCACAGACATATACTGATAATCATCTTAAAAAATTGAGTGGTGTATAATAGAATATATATTATATTTTAACATATGAAAACAAAACCTGTTTTTTGTTCGCCAAGAATACCTTACACTCTTTTTGAAGCGTCATTGTTATAGCAAACTTGTCGCAACATCCATAAAATGAAACATATTTATATATTTTATAGCGTCGCAATTCCGACGATAGTTGACCAAGCCAATGTTGACTTTGTCAAATATTGGGTGACCGTTAGGGGGGGGGGGACCTAGTGTCCACACCATCACAAGTGCGACGGATAGAACGTTGCAATTCCAATGACTTTTGACCAAGTCAATGTTGACTTTGTCAAATAGTGGGTGACCGTTTGGGGGGGACAACCTAATGTCCACACCTTCACAAGTGCGAAGCACATTTGATGTCATCACAAGAATGACATCTTCTGAACATTGTCTCTCTTACGATGATTTGAAAAGTATGTCACAAGTGCGACGATATGTATGGAGAAAAAAAGTAAAATTTCCTCTATTTTTCGACAATATGGCCAATTTTGTCCATAACGTCGCAATTAGATCATCGCAATTTTTCCAATGTGTAGTAGTGTCAACATGTCGATGTCAACTGTCGTACTTCCAATTCAGTCTCCACGTCATGTTGATGTCATCATCCATACTACCATGTCAGTGCCCAGTCAACAAGCACATCATGCTGAAATCATCATCTATACGGACACATTAGCACCTAATCAGCATGCCACATCATGCCAACATCATCATCCGTACTGCCACATTTGTGCCCAATCATTTGCTGATGTCATCTTCCACGTCACAGTCATACTGCCACGTCTTCACCCCGTCATCCACTGACATCATCTTCCACATGATGGCCATACTGTCACATTTGCGCATAGTCATCTGTTAACATCATCTACCACATCACAATTGTACTTCTATGTGGAGTTTGTATAGTTCCATGTGGTACTTTTCTATTCATCCAATTGTACCTCAAAAATTTCAAAAATGAGTGACACGTGTCACGCTCTAGGGTTGTCATGTGTCATGTTGACATTATCATCCGTACTACCAAATATACCTTCCACGTCATCTCCTGACGTCAACACTATACAGATTTCGCCAGTATCGTTTGTTTGCTAAAAATTTCATATGGCCATAACTTTGTCATCTAGACTCCATTTGAGGAGTTGTTTGTGTTCTTGAAAAGTGCTCGTCGATCTCTTCGACTTGGTGTTGTCTTCGTCAAATTCAGGGAACTTTGAGTTTTGAGCTATTTTGGAGCCCAGGGCTCGATTACTCAAATAGGAGACCCATTTCCTATACAATAGGCATTCTTAGCTCTGCATTCGCTGCTTAGATGCATTGGTTGATTTCTTCAATCTTTTTTATGCTTTTCCCATCTTGTCTTGAAAACTTGCAATCCCTGTCAATCTTGCTATGATACCACTTGATTTGGAACTAGGGGTGGCATTGATACCAAACTTTACTTGGTTCTAGGCCACTTAATGAAGTTAATATTTATAATTACGGATCTATTGAACTTTATTGCATCAAAGGTGTAAAGATGTTCTTATGAAGGCTTGAATCCAACTTGAATATTAACTTTGTGAATGTGCTATTAATCTCATATATCATCACTTAATCCATTTAATGAACATGATAGCGGAAATAACATGCATAAGAAAATATGCGACAAGAAATCACTGAGTTGTTAACGGAGTTCACCATAACCTTCTGGCTACGTTTTTGGGCTCATAAAATCCATCAACCGCTTCATTCTCTTCTTCAAAGATACTCTCCTTTACAATGCAAAGGGATGAATTCCCACATCAACAAGTGGCAGTAGAATTCCCGCAATAGGTTGCAGTATCAAAGATATTCTATCATACATAATGCAAAGAGCTAGGTTCTCACAAGCATGTAGCCATGTATCTCCTACGAAGAGATGATCTCCTCTGAGAGTACATGGCTATATCTCTCACAATCATGTGGCAATGTCTCTCCTACAAAGAGACGATCTCCTCTGACAAAGGTTGGTCTCTCACAAGCATGTGGCATCAAATGGACTCTCTCGTCATCTCCATAAATGGACCCCTCAAAGGGTGATCCACTAGGGGATCCATAAAGGATGATTCCCCCAAAGGGGGTTTAAACCCAAAGATTACATGACGAGTTTATATAGTTTTTCTTAACTCCATAACTCAAGGAGAGAAGATCCACAAATTTAGGATCTAGTAACCACTCAAGGAAAAAAAATGAGAAAGCATATCAACCAACTCATGAGACCCTTAACTTCCTCCTTGAGACTAGGAAACTAATTTCCCCTTAAAATTATGAAACTAATTTGTGAGTTGGATTCTCAAAACTAATTTCCCTTTTTACAATTAAATGAATAATATGTGAGATTTTCAAACTCACTTCAATCATTAATCATTTTTCCAATGTGCACGACTAATACATGAGTTTCTCATACTCTTTTTGAGTATTAATCATTTTTAAAATTTAATTAATTTATTCATGAGCATTAATTATTCTTTGCCACCTATTATCAAAAATTTTAATGATTTATTCCATGGTGTGTAAAGTAGGAATTTTCCATGTGGAGATCCTCCTGGATCACTCATACCATTAGGATCTTATGATATCCTAATCAGAATGGATTGGTTGGACAAGCATCATGTTGTTCTAGATTGCCATGACAAGACATTTACATGTCTTGATGAAGAAAGAAAATAAATCTTTGTGAAAGGAATTCTGAGATCCATTTCTATAAGAGAAATTTCAGCCTTACAGCTGAAGAGGTGTTTCAGGAAAGGATGTCAATTGTATGTAGTTCATGTGGAGGAAGCAGAAAATACCAAAGGGCCAAGTCTTGAAGATTTTCCAGTATTGCAAGAGTTCGAAAATGTATTCCAATAAACACCAGGATTACCATCAAAGAGGGAGACAAAATATTTATTGATTTAGTACCAGTATTTTCCCCATTATCAAAAACTCCTTATAGAATGAGTACACCAAAATTAAAATATTTAAAAATTCAGTTGGAGGAATTGTTGAAGAAAGGGTACATATGCCCAAGTGCTTCACCTTGGGGAGCACCAATACTCTTTGTTAAAAATAAGGATGGAACATTGAGGATGTGTATTGACTTTAGATAACTAAATAAAGCCACTGTGAAGAACATATACCCTCTACCCAGAATCGATGACCTATTTGATCAGCTATGAGGAGCAAAGATATTTTCAAAGATAGAATTTAGATCAGGATACCACCGGGTAAGAATCAAGGAAGAATACATCAATAAGACAACATTTAGAACCATGTATGGACAATATGAATTTGTAGTGATGCCATTTGGATTGACCAATGCCCCAGTTGTCTCTATGTGCCTAATGAATGACATATTCAAAAATTATCTAGATATGTTTTTCATTGTATTCCTTGATGACATACTTATCTATTCTATGTCCAAGGAAGAGCATGAGCATCACTTAAGGTTGGTGCTGGGAGTTCTAAGGAAACATCAAATTTATGCCAAGCTAAGAAAGTGTTCCTTTTATCAATAACAAATCCATTATTTTGGGCACATGGCTCAAAAAGAGAGCAACTTACAACATCTGTAAAATATTTGATTACTCCAATCCATAATGTGTTGTTGTTTAGTATATTTCTAGAGCACTTGTAACCCACTACAAAAACATTTTCACAAAGCCACCCAAAGAAGAAACATTGACCATATTATGGCAACATCCACTTTCTTTGGTGGTTACCTAAGTGGCCAATAAAATGTATCTGTGTTGAGGGTGGTTACAAAGGATAAATTCCTCAAAACTATGAAATATTTTTAGACTGAAAAGGCCCCAAGACCCGATGGCTAGATGGTGCAATTGTATCTTGTGTTTTGATATCTCATTATAGAAGAACTATTGTTGACAATGTGAGAATCAAGGTTCTCAAGTAAAATACATGCACCCCTAAATATTGCTTTTATTACAAATACTCCAAAGGATCAGAACGTTTCCTTCTCTAAACATTGTCACCCCATTTCACTTTGCAACTACATTTATAAGATTGTCTCAAAAATATGTTTTCTTGCCTTAAACCCATCCTCTCTACCCAAATTTCACCTCAATACTCTGGGTTTCTTGATAATAGACACATTTGTGATATCATTGGATCGACATAGGAGGTTTCAAATATAACCAAGACCACCTGCCTTCTAAAGAATAATCTCTCAATAACCTTTGATTAAGCAATCTGGCTACACATGAGTCGTATCCTCGCATAGGTAGGATTCATCCCATTTCCTTTTATAAACTAGATCATGGATTCATACCACTCAATATCCTATGTTGTCCTTGTCAATAATTCAACTTCCTGTTTTTTCAACCCATCGTAAGGGATTCAACAAGGCTAAGCACTCTTTACAATCCTTTTTCTTATAATTTTCAAAGCTTTAATCCAACACATTAGTTTTTTATAAGAAAGATTTAAGCCAACACATATTATTTTTTAACAAGAAAGGGGGAATATTTATTAAATAGAAACAATGTTCAGAAACACCAATGAAGTACAATCGTTCCAAAAATGATAACTAAACTATCCACTGAGCCCAAAAAAAGGACCACTACAACTATTGTAGCCAATAGTGCTAATATTCCATGTTCCTCGCTACCAAAAACTTTCCCCTTATACAATCTTCAATAAACCCCTAGTACATATAAGCAGAAATGAAAAAAAATTACTAAAAATCTTAGTTGTTACTAAAAAGCTTAGTTGTAATTAGGACCAAAAGGATGCCATTGTTTCTGGTGCTAGAACATTGAGGTCCAGTTGATTTGGAGTTGCTACAGGAGAGGAGGTTGCTTTAGAATTCTCTAATACTTCATTAACTAGTGGAAATTGTGTCCCTTGTTGAGGTCAAGTTCTCAATTCTTCAATGGCAGTTTTGTCCCTTGCTGAGGTCAAGTTCTCAATTCTTCAATCTACTGACGGAGGGCATTGCATTCATATTGTAGTTGCATAGTTTTTTGCCTCTGATTCACAGACTCCTATATCATTTTGAGAAAATGGGACGATATTCCATTACATATAATTTGCAATGTGAGAACCGAATTCCTAGTATCCTCTAGCTGTGTAACTTGTTGAGTCCATCTTCGTGATCGTCGAGCTGTCATAGTTGTCTTCAACTTCCAAAATTCATGTGTATCCTTGGTGGGAAATGAATATAGGAATGATATGGGTAATATAGATATGAAGAGCAAGAGGAATTCATCCTCTCCTAGACAACTGAATTTAGTCATAACGAATTTCTTGTTGAGTATAATTTCCACCCACACACAGACTTCCTCATTGTCACATGTTGTCCACCTTCTACAATCATGGAAATAAGCTATGATTGAGTTGCAAGTACCCATATATGTCCCACATTACAGATAAAACATGCTTCTAAACACCAAAAAGGATTGCATCCATCGGGTGATGATAAATTTGTCTCGTGTCGAGTACATGTTGATGAGGATATGAAAATATTGACATGTTCTTTTGTTTAAGTGATTTGAGTGCCATTGTGTTGTATGATGTGCTCCCAGGGAAAAGTTTTTATCAATTTTTTTAATTATAGACAAAGAGGGGTGAATGGGCCTAACCTGGCCAAATGGGTAAAGAACCAAGTAAAACCCCAAAAAATAAAGAGTGATGTAGACCTCTATGTCATGGGATCGTTTCGATGGAATGTATTCCATTGACTGAGAGAACTCCTTCCTCGAGCTAGATAGCTTGATTGGCTTGCCTATCTGCCTCCTTATTGTTATCTCTTAACACATGAAATAATTTGATAGTGTCAAAAGACTATCTTTCAAGTTTAATTCTTCTTATAATAGCACAGAGGTGAATATTCTTTGGGTAGGAAAGAAATTTGGCATGCTTTATTAACAATTTGGAATCTCCTACCACCGTGAGATCAGTGATACCTTGATCCTTTTCCAATTTCAATCCTTGTAACAACGCATAAGCCTCTGCTTGATTATTCAAATATTTACCAATGTTCCATGCATAAGTATATTTCCTATCCCCCCTGGATCATAAAGCACCCCTCCTGCACATGTCGCCTCGATTAAGCCAACACATATTCATCAATGATCTACTAGATAATTTAATGCGATTAAAATTGCAGCAAATACCTACATCACCCACAATCTATTTGTATATGACATCCTCATTTTCAGAAATGGCATTGTGCCAGAGGCCAAATTTTTATATACATTTATTAATATTTTCTCTTTCACTATTGGGATGGAAATAAATTTGAGGAAATAGGCCTTTTAATTTCACCATGTATAAGTTACCTAGAGTGTAATCCACAATTGTATGCCCTTCTCCATAACCCCTTTTAGTGAATGCATCAAATATCTAGGCTTCTAATTGAAAGTAAATGATTATCTCTTCCAATATTGGATTTGACTTTATGACAAATTTATTAAAAAAACCATATCTCTATGGTGAAACTTGTATATTTCTCTTGTTGATAACTTGGTTCTAGTTAAAAGTGTATTGGAGGCCATTCCTATATAGTGGCTATCATTAGTTGTTATCCCTTGGATGATGCTCACTAAGATAAGGAAACTCGACATGCATTTATTATGGTTTTGAAACAAGGGTTCCAAAAGCATTCTTTTGCTCATATGGGATATTATTTCACAGTGAAAATTGGAAGGAGGTTGGGGATTGAAGGATTTGTTAATCTTCTCAAAATTATTGGTTGCAAAAGATGTCTAGAAATTAATGATTAAATAAGAATATATCATGCAAAAATAATATCGATCCACTCAATATATTGGACTGGATTCGAGTACAATGCAAGTGGCATTCTAGTGGTTCATTATTCTAGAAAACACTTATTCAAAGTCTTAAATTTGTTGGAAACTACCTAGCATGGGACCCTAGGGGTGGAATGGAGATCCATATATAGGAAGAGACATTGTTGTAGGTATCCTTGGATGCATAAAATTCATGGACACTATGATGGATAGCCTCAAACAAAGGAACATATACACTTTGGTTGAAATCGGTGATCCTCTTAATGAAAGAAAATGGCACTCAAGTTGGAAATTTGTGGAGGATTTAGGCCACATGGGACCAAAATCACTCATGTGGAATCAACATAGGTCGTGCTTGATTTCCTTGGCTACATCCCTCACTAATTGAAAGGACAAGTTCAAATGGGCAAGGAATCCAAATGGGGGCACATATATGGTGCGACTGGGATAAATGGAAAGTTTTGGGTAAATTGAGGAGGAGAACACACCTTGGTGATGCAGGGGAATGTGGAAGCTTCAATATATTCACCTACCTCTCACTATATAATTGAATATTGGATCAAGAAAATCTTCAACATCGATGAAGGGAAGGACCAAATATTGATTTCCATTGTAGAGAACACTTTGACTCTATCAACCACATTTTTTTCTTATTGACACTTCACTTTTGAGGTGTGGAATGCAACAAAATAATTGGGAAATTGTCCTCCATGGGAAGGATATTCTCTATAAAAGGAATGTGATGGATGGTTTGAAGAGCAAGGCACCTATGATTCATTGATTTCTCTCCCCTTACACATCATGTGGGGAATATGGAAAACAAGGAATGATGCAATTTTCTTAGACAAAGCGATTCCCCCAACCAACATGATATACCAATTTGAATAATCTAAGGTTTTCGATGGATAAATTGGAAAACCAAAGACCCCATGGGTGGTTACTCCACTATAGGTGGATCCTTCCATTCCACATTGCTTTTGTGATGGAACTTCTCATGGAAACCCTAGCCTATATGGGGTTGGAAGTATTATCTACTATAGGAATATGTCTATATAGTTCATGCTAATGATAGGTACCCACTCCACTAACTATGTTTAATTACAAGGGATCATCATAGCCTTCTATTTAGCCATTGGCTACATTAGTTCATAGTTGGTGTTATACTTTGACTCAGAAATGACATGTGATTAGATGAATGGATTAGTGTGATGTAACCACCTTATCTTGTCACACCTTCTATACACATTGGAAACTTTTTCTCTAAGTTCTCAAATTCATCCACATATACAAGAACCTAAATTTTTTTGAGGATGTGTTGGCCATCAAGGAATAAGATCAAACAAAGGGTAAGATTATCCTTTAGGATTTTGATGAGATTAGATTTTGCACTATGAGGGAACTCTCTCTCCTTTAATCCTAGTTTTCATAACAAGCATTGTAATAATTTATGGCATTGTCCAACGGATAACTCTCACCTTCTAAGCTATCTTGGTCGATAGTAGTATGTAAATAGACTTAAAGTTGAGGCAGGAATGCTTATTTTTTTTAGTTTGTAGCATTTCCCAAGCTCATGCTCATTGATGAAAGAATTGAATGGGAATATATATTGGTAAATTACTTTATCTCGTACATTAGCACCTCTCGTTCAAAGCCATTGTTATACTTGGGCCCAATATGTTTCCCATTGGAAGAGGACCAAGATGTTGGTATTGAGCCACTGATGATAAAACGAATTATAAAGGTAACATTTACTTAGGCCCAACATGTTTCCCATGAGAAGAGACCCAACATGTTTGGTATTGAATAAATGATGATAAAACGATTTACAAAGGTGACATTTAAATAATAAATAAAGAGGTAGGTTAAAGTTTTAAGTTGACTTTTGAGCCAATCAACTTTTTAGTATGTTCAATTATTAATATATGTAAAATCAACTATATATATGCTTTGTATGATAGTATGTTCAATTATTAATATATGTAAAATCAACTATATATATGCTTTGTATGATTTATATATATGCTTTGTATGATTTATATGGAAAAAATTGTCTTCAAATTTATCTCATTGATAAGATTTTGAGCTTATCATATTGATTTATTTAATGAATGTGATTTTAAGATAAGGTGTGGTTATAGAAAATAACTTCAATGTTTTTATTGTGGATTGTTTAGTAATATGTTGAGTGAGTATTATAATGGATTAGACTTTGAGCTTATCATATTGATTTATGTAATGAATGTGATTTCAAAATAAGGTGTGGTTATAGAAAATAACTTCAATGTTTTTATTGTGGGTTGTTTAGTAATATGTTTATATAATATGTTCAGTGAGTATTATAATGGATTAGACTTTGAGTTTATCATATTGATTTATTCATGATTTATTTAATGAATGTGATTTTAAGATAAGGTGTGGTTATAAAAAATAACTTCAATGTGTTTATCATGGGTTGTTTAGTAACATGTTTATATAATATGTTGAGTGAGTATTATAATGGATTTGTTGATTGATATTATTTTTTTATTAAATATAGTTTGTTTTTTAATATATATTTTTTTTATTGTAGGTTGTTTAGTAATAATTTAATATAATATGTTGAGTGAGTATTATAATGGATTTGTTGATTGATAATATTTTTTTATTAAATATATATTTTTTAATATAATTAGATGTATAAATATCATATTATTATTAATTTATGTTTTAATTTTTTAAATATTTTTTTATTAATTATAATTTTTTTTTAATATATTTAGATTTGTAGATATTATGTTATTATCAATTTGTTTTGTGTGTTAACTTTTATTAAATTTTTCCTTTTACTTTTTTGAAAATTAATATAATTGTGGTTTGTCATATAAAGTAAGTATTTATCTTTTTTACATGGCACTTTGTCCATTTTAATTTTGTGAGAGTGGAATTTGGAGTTTGCACTACGATTGAATTCATTTGATTTGTCAATGTTTCGAGCCCATTGTTGTGGTTTTTCATCAAAGCTAAAGAGTATATAAGTGTGTTCATAAATAGTGATGTAATTTGTGTTTTGTCACAAATAATGTATTTATAAATAGTGCAAACTCTCAATTCCACTCTAACAAACATGACCTACAAATTCTTAGCGATTAACAATTTTAACTTTATTATTATTTTTTCTCTTATGATGTTGTTTTCCAGAATTGACATGCCTTTACAATTTAACTGCATTATTGATTAAGGGACACTAGTTTTGTAAATGGGGTTGTAAGATCATAAAATTTATATGTCTCTCTTTTTCATTAAAATTTCATCAACTATTTAAGAAGACACGTAGTAATGTGCCTAGCTAAATTAACCATTTAACACCAAAAACAATGTTTATTACACTTGGTAGTAGTGCATAAAATCACTTATATAATTTGAATGTTTGTATTTATAAGGATAGTTTATGATATCTTCTTATTCATATAATTTTTTTATTATTAGCTACTATAATACTAAGATATGCTAAAAATATGTAGTTGATATAAAAAGAGATTTATCTTTTTTGCAACACTACTGTTGTTGTA
Organism: Picea engelmannii; assembly: GCA_009831015.1. NCBI lineage: Eukaryota > Viridiplantae > Streptophyta > Pinopsida > Pinales > Pinaceae > Picea > Picea engelmannii. The sequence continues at coordinate 149,852 of ML778726.1, read as the reverse complement.
GTGTAAAGTCTACAAGTATGATAGTAATACTCATTTTTGTTTTACTGTAAAGTCTACAAGTATGATAATAATATTAATTTTTATTAGCTTTCTTAGTTTTAAAGCTCTAAGCTATGATATTACTATCATAGTTATTTTTTTTTTGTAAGCAAGTTTTTGTATTATATAAAAGTCCTTCTCAGAACCAGGTTCGGGAATACATTTACTAAGTCAAGCGGTTGTAGTTACTGAACTGCTCCATGAGGAGAAACCAGTTCAGCCAACCGTATATAAAAGTAACAAAAATTTAACATAGCTACAGAAAACTAAGCTATTTGCTACCACTAGAACTGAAGTAAGGGACAAGCACTGTATAATCCGGAACATACTCGGGCATGGGGGCATGGGGCCCAGGTTCCTCTATGGTAGGTGTCCTGTCGGCGGTCCAATGCATGTCTGTGGCTGTGTTGCTTTCATCTGCGTGTACCGGTATGCCTAGGCTGCCACATCTGTCGCCTTCCTTCTCCTTAGCTGTAGTTGCCGAGACTGCTACGTCGTTTGCTCCCGCCGAGATTGCCGAA
>ML778726.1:119828-143140 GCA_009831015.1 Picea engelmannii | reverse complement strand
TGACATCTGCGGCAGCGAAATGGAATATGCTCATAATCAATGGTCTGGGTCCAGTCCTCATCTTGATATTCCAGTATAATGGTTCCTGGTAGTGCCTTAGTGATATTCAGATAAACGCAGATACGGGCATAGGAAGTATACCGTCGTTGCTTTGTAGCCTCAGATGATTTTACATATATGCCGATGGTGTTACCGATACCCGCCGGAACTTCCTCAAGCCAGAACTCTTGTGGGAGGGAGTATAACCTAATCCAGACGGGCGCATGAGCAAAGTCTTCCTTTTCAGGGCTGAATTTCTCCGTCCAAAAGCGCAAGAAGAGGCCAGCTGAGTTGAAAAAGTATGGCCCTCCATCGAAGATACGGTTACGATCTTCAAGATTGTRGAAGATTATTGTGAAAAAKCCCTTGGACCCTAGCTGCARTTCATAATGACCTTTGGGTTTCCACCAGTACTGGATCCACCGGATCAGATCTCGCTCTGAGGGCCAAAGCCCTAAAAACTTTCCCACAAGGGCATAGTCCCTCATGAATTGTTTTTTCTCTTCAATGCGTGGAGAACTAATCACATATTTGGGGGCTTGTGGAGCTAGTGGGATACACTTACCAGGTTTCCAGGGAGCAGTCGCTGTAGGGGTTGAAGCTGTTTTTTCAGGATCGATCTCCATTTCCCGGTCCTTGGACGCGCCTTCCTCCCATATAGCCGAGTATAAGTCCGGCGACGGCACGAAGGCCGGCCTCTTGGTTCTCTCTGCTTCCGCGCCGCCTGCTGTGACTTGCCTGTAAGAGCCACTCGCCGGCTCTCCTCCGTTGGGTGGCGGAAGCCCCATTGGGGCCCTTGCTAGAGTCCGGCACCACGAAAAATCTGCAGTAACCCTAGCTCGTCACAGTTCAGATCCTTCACTGATGGGCACTTGTAATATTATAATAACAAAAAAAATTACTATCATAGTTATTAGGGATATTTCAGGTGTGATTTTTTTCTCTTCCACATGGTTTTTGAGTTTCAACTTTTTGAAATGCATGTTATGGTTGTGAGTAATATTTGATGTTTTATGATCAGATTCTTTGTTTTTTTTTATTCATATTTGATATTATAAGTAATTTTTCCTTTGTCTTGTTTACCTAGTTAGTGATGAATACATCTACTTCCTTCCTTATCTCAATCTTGCAATGATGCAATTTTTTTTTGTTTCATATCTGTGTATTGGGGCCCATTTCTTGCTATAATGGTGCCATTTATTCTCTTTCTTCTTTTTAATTTCTAGATTGTGGAACTTTTTATCACCAATTTTTATGGAGAATTATATTTCAACATCTTTTATGTTGGGGTGAAACACTTTACATTGGTTTGAAAGCATTTTTCTATCATCTAAGACTTTCTTTTGGCTTCATCTACAAACAACACAATCTACATCCTTGTAGTATCTATCACAAGGTTTGGAATAAAATTGAGCAAATTCAAAAATGATTTATTACCTATAACCTTGAAATCAAATGCAACACTCATTACCCCGTTCTCTTGATTGGCGTGAGATGTATTTTCATGGAGTCTAAAGCCATGATTAGAAATTTAGAATATAAGCATAAATTTCTCATGTTAAACAATGATAGGGTCATGGTATTTCTTCTAGCATGAGTAGTATCCGACATGGGCTCAAAAGAGGTTGGGTTAGAGATTATGAGTTCTAGCATAACTACTAGAACATAACAGAAGATAATCAAATTAACAATATCAAATCTTACATCCTATAAAGTTTAATGGTAATACCTACAATGACAATGGAATCATTCCAGGTCTTACCATTAAGGTTGGGTGAGATTCATACATGAGGTCTTGGGATTGACCCCCAAGATAGTTGCATTTGTTGTGTACCTCACTCGATATCCCCCCTAAGTAATCATCACTGAAAATTTTACACTAGGTACCAATTCAATGTCCTTGTTAGGTCAAGTAATCAACATTAACAAATTTACACTAGATACCATCCAAAAAATGCAGGGAAGTGCTTGGGTGTTCCCCATAAGGTGGGAGTTAAGGAAAACTTTGCATAAGGATTTGACTACTTAGCTTACAGAGGTGTAGATACCCTACACTCTCTAAGTTCAAACATGTGATGTTTAAAGAGGAAACACATATTCTTAACCATTAGACCTGCAATATTATTATTATTATTATAAATGAGTAATATACTTGCCTATAGTACAATGAAGAAGACTAAATGTTCTACGAATTCAAATTTTTATGTTTTTCCATCATTAAGATCCAGTATGCAATCTTTTCCAAAATTGCAATTCTGGATTGATAAAATTGTTGTTTTGAATGTCGAAATGAATTCAATACCCTTGAATACTCTTCTTGCAACTAGATTGTGCAATGTTAACATTTGATATTTGCAATTCCATCAATCCAAAATTATTCTTGCCCAATTTTAAGTGAAATAACCAATTTTTATTCACATTATTTTGAATGGTCAAAAAAGGGTGAATTCATAAAACGTTTTAAGTATGGCATAGTATAATGGACAATGAATTAATCTTAGTATGAAAAATGAATGAATAATTCTACTATAAGAAAAATGTACTACAAGAGAAGGTAAAACTGTGAATTATTACAAAAATTGGCTCATGGAAGGTGTAATCAATGTTTACTTTGTCAACATGAAGAAGTGCTTGTCTCATTCAATCCCAACATCCATTACTCGTAAAGGAACTACAAATCAAACTCACCATTACATATAAACTCTAAATTTGAAAGTTAACTAATAACACTTGTGGCTACATTTTATATATATATATATATATATATATATATATATATATATATATATAACATTAAGTTTAGAATCACCCGAATTGGGTGTTAACGGGTGGGGAGATGACCATGTTTGCATGTCATACTGTCGTCACCACAATTTACATGGATGACACAAAGAGGAAGGTGTCCGGTTTCAAGCTTTGATGTCAAGCGTAGGGTGAAGAGGTGATGCGGGAGGGAGTACGAGACTCCTCCCACTAGCAGAGATCATAATGGGTATGATAGCCAAAGTTACAAAGTGGTATAGTTTACAGTTAGCCATGACTTTTGAGAGGGGGGACGACTAGGTAATGAATGTCGTTGCACGCTCCTAAGGCCATCATTTTTCGACGAGGCGGGGAATGATGGTGGGTAGTGAAATTCACCCTTTTAAAGGAAGGAGTAGTTGACTATATGAGGATAAACGAGAGGTATCAAAGGTTCTTTTTTATACAATTGGTTTGTAGATAGTGGAATCATACAGGAAGAGGTCAGAGAGGAAGAAGTGTTGCTAGAAGTATCAATAAAGGAAAGTTTTCATCCTCCTATTGCCTATGCTTGTTGTGTTTGATAACCTTTTTTTTGTCTCAAATGAATAGTCATAAGAGGATAAATAAGGTGGGTTTTCCCTTGTTTATATGGAAATTTCGAAATTTCTAAATCTATTGATGAGATATGAAAACATTCTGCTAATAATTTCCTCTTACTAGAAACATATGTAATTATCCCTTTTTATATATAATTTGAAAATATCAATATGATTTTTAGAGTAAAAAAAACATCAACTTTAGAATAACAACATCCAAGCTTTAATCTAAACAAGGGATTCTACCAATACAACAAAATAAAAATAAAATTTAATAATACATAGAACGGGGAGGCAGTTTGACCTTATTTGCAACTTCAAAAATTTGTGATTTGGAAACAAAACTCACAACTCCATGTTAAAATAAACTTATATAAATAATATAGAATTAAAGTTTATCTCCCATTTTAAAAACCCTACTCAAAAATACAGATACCACATTTTGTTTTGGTTTATCGAAATTCTACAAAACAAATATATAAATATATAAATATATATATATATATATATATATATATATATATATATATATATATATATATATTTATATTTATATATTTATATTTATATTGTACAAGCATTGTCCCAATTTGAGTAAAGCATGATATGCTTAAAGACAATATCTAGGGAGAAAATATAGTAGTGACCTTGACAATTGTGCAAGCATTGTGGTACATTAAAAAAACATGATATGATTAAGACAATATTGTGGATAAAGAAATCCAAGTTGTCTCCTAAGTGATAATGTCAAATCTTATGTGTGGTTGCTCGAGGGAGGAGATTCGTTAGTCTCGAGCAAAGGCATGTGAGGAAGAGCTAGAGATATTTACACGTGTATATGGTTTTCAATTGTAAATCTTTTGAGCACACTATGGATGTGATTGGTTTCCAATGGACTTGTAAGGTCAAAATGTAAAGTAATGGAATATATACCATTACTTCAAAAGGGTTCATTCGAAATTTCAATTAAAAAAAAAAAAAAAGCCAAAAAAAGCATTTACTATTTTATATATATTTAAGAATTAATATCAACGAAAGTTAATTTCCAATTATGTTGAATGTTNTAAAAAAAAAAAAAAAAAAAAATGCATTTACTATTTTATATATATTTAAGAATTAATATCAACGAAAGTTAATTTCCAATTATGTTGAATGTTGAATTTCCAATTAAGTTAATTTTCAATTATGTTAAATGTTGAATTTTCAATTATGTATATATCATATGTCATGACATTATCATCATATATAAGATTCAAATATATAAAATTATAAATAGTTAAATTATATTATAAAGGTTATCATTTTATATATATTTATAGATATTTGAGAATTAATATCAATCAAAGTTAATTTCCAATTATCTCGAATGTTGAATTTTTAATTATGTATATATCATATGTCATAACATTATCCTCGTATCTAAAATTCAAATATATAAAATTATAAATAGTTAAATTATATTATAAATGTGTTGCAATCAAATTGCAAATTGTATATCAAAGATTTAAGATTTTTTTTTAACAAAGTTAATTTCCAATTATGTTGAATTTTTTTTTTTTCAACAAAGTTAATTTCCAATTATGTATGTATCATGTATATATTATATGTTATAACATTATCATTATATCTAAAATTCAAATCTATTATCATTATATCTAAAATTCAAATATATAAAATTACAAATAGTTAAATTATATTATAAAGGTGTTACAATCAAATTATATAACAAAGAAATACGAAAAGATTTTCAACAAAGTTAATTTCCAATTATGTTGAATGCTAAATTTCCAATTATATATATATCATATGCCATAACATTATCATCATATCTAAAATTCAAATATATAAAATTACAAATAATTAAATTATATTATAAAGGTGTTGCAATGAAATTGTACAATAAAAAAAACTACTAAAAGATTTTCAACAAAGTTAATTTCCAATTATGTTGAATGCTAAATTTCCAATTATGTATATATTATATGCCATAACATTATCATCATATCTAAAATTCAAATAGTTAAAATTACAAATAGTTAAATTATATTATAAAGATGCTGCAATAAAATTGTACAACAAAAATCTACAAAAAGATTTTTAAGAAAGTTAATTTCCAATTATTTATATGCCATAACATTATCATCATATCTAAAATTCAAATATGTAAAATTACAAATGGTTAAATTATATATATAATTGTTGCAATCAATCAAATTTTACAACAAAGATTTACGAATTTTTTTTCAACAAATTCAAAACACGGTTCATAATTAATATATATATATATATATATATATATATATATATATATATATATATATATCCAAATTTTTTTCAACAAATTCAAAACACTATTCACAACATATATATATATCTGCCTTCCTCTTAAAAAAAATAGGGAATAGGGGATAATCGGGAATAGGGCCTCTTACAAAATAGGGAATAGGGGATCATCCCAAAGGTGTTGAATTTTTCTGTAGAATCTAATAATTAAAAAAATAAATAAAAACATGATAGTTTATGTAAGTTGATGGTGATAGAAATGTTCTTTATGATACTTGTACTCAGGATGGTTTTAGAAGAGAGAAAGAGACTTTTTATAGATATTCGAACTTAATTGGATTGCATATTCAGTCTATTTAATTAATATGAAGCAAAGTCAATTGTTGACTTTGCTTTATGATTGTTGAATGAATTATTCAATAAATATGGAATAAAGTCAACTGTTGACATTCATTGACTTTGTGTTATACTGGTTGAATAGACCAAATCTACAATCCAAATCAAAATTAGCCTTTAGATTAGGTTGAATTAATTGATGTAGAAGATATTGTGTGATTATACTCCAATGTGCACCAGTAAAGAGATCATGAACAATAATCAGTCTGGTACCCAATATGAATGTTGTGATAGGTAATATATACATTGTTAGATATATCACAACATATATAGGAAGATGATCCAACAATGTATATACCAACTACCACAACAAGTTGATTATGGCTTAGAGTAAAGAGATGAGCCCGACCACTACACTCGTGCAATTGAGATAGTGAAACTGAGATTGCTTGTCACAGTCGTGAAGATGACGACATTCTAAATCTTGGAGCTAAGACTAAGTAATCTAGTAGCCTCAGGGGAAGTGAATTACTCCTCCAAAGCAGAGGTTGCGTGAAACTATTCATTTTTTTAAATATTAATATTGAGAATGTGATTATGGATGGAATGATTGAAGCCATTCATTTTTTAATTATAATATTGTGAATGACTGTGAATGGAAGATTGGTGGTAAAGTGAACTAGTGTGTGACGTCATAGAAGTCGTTAGAGATTATGTATGGCCACCAATTTTCACTGTGTTTGAGAGTTAAGGCGTTTAGACTATTGCAGTTTGGCGTTGGCTAAACGTTTTACCTTTTGAATTTTTTTGGCTGGAATCCGGCGATGTAAATTTGGAAAAAATCACTATTTTTTGTTGTTTAAATTGTATAAATGGATTCAGCATGCTGATAAAACCCCAGGACACTCGGATTATACAAACTTAGCCACTCAAATCTGCATATCCAACCATTCATCACCTGATTTCGGGCAAAATCAAACGAAAAAAGTTGTCGGAAAACAACCAAAAGGTAGAACGTTTAGACCACTGCAGTTTTGTTAAAGGTTACGAGAAATGCGATATGGAAGGAAAAATAATTTAATATAGTTTAAATGTTTTATGTTTTTTTAGTTTTTTTTTTTTTTTTAATTTGGTCAGAAATTTAAACATAGGGATGGGTGCACTTTGCACAAGTCTCCACTCAATGAACCTGTAACATAGTCCATTCATTCATGGGATATTAAAAAATATCCCTAATCTCACTAGAGATTGATAAATGATTCCTCAAATCCTTTTATTTAACCCTGCTCCCAATACATTTTTTCAATAGGAAAAAACCTATTTTTACTAGATTATCCCTTATTTTTACCAAATACCCTTTTTATACCCCCTAATACCTATAAATCCCTCCTTACTCTAGACACCCTCCCCCCAATACCTACAATATATTGACTATAATTTTCATAATTTAAAAACTCCCTTTATGAATGAACATAATAAGATATATTGACTATATTTTTCATAATTTAAAAACCCCCTTTAGGAATAAACATGATAAGATATTGGTGAATAACCTGAAGCCCGATGAGGTGGAGGTAGAAATTGAAGTAAAGTGAGAATTTCTAAGTTAAATTGAATTATTAATATAAGGAGTTGAAGTCGAGTCTAACTCAATTATCAAGTTTTTGTCAAGTTTTTAGAATTTTCCATGAAAATATATTAATGTAAGAATGTAAGTTACTACAAGTTAAGTTCACTTCAAGTTCATATGTGAGTTGAAATATTGTGGTTATATAATGAAGCTTTTGTAAAATCATAGTTAAAGTAAAAAGTCAAGTCAAGTTTAAGTAATGTAAAATCATGATAGTGGTACGTCACTTTGCATATCCATTGTCATAGTTATCTTGTTGGACATTATGCACATTCCAACAAGAAAACATTGTATCTGGGTGTTTTAATTGAAGAAAGTTAAAGAAGACAATAGAAGAAAAAGTAGAGAAGAAGGACAACATAATGAACAAGATAGAATCCTAATGAAGTGTAGCAAGTTGTAGAATTTAATAAGATGAAAGAAGAAAAACATGAAAGAAAGTGAAAAAGGGAAAATAGAGAATCCACATAGAAACCTAGGCATGAACAAAGATGCACTTGCAAGTGGCAATCCAAGAAACATAAAGCAACAAAAGAAGAAAAAGAATAATGAAACAACAAAAGAAAGGTAATGTAACTAAGTAAAATGATAATGTAATGGATGTAAGTCGTGATCAAATAAGTATACTCTCATAATTATGATTGTTGATGGTTCATGGTAAACCAAAAAACACTTGTCATGACAAATGAAGGTTTGCGGTCAACCAAAATCACTTGTTATAATGAGTGGTTCGTGGTCAGCCAAAATCACTTGTTATAATGACTGGTTCTTGGTAATCCAAAATCACTTGAGAATCATAATGGTTGTTGTAACAACCCCATTTTTAATCCTCAGTTTAGTACTGATGTATAATGTAAATATGATGTATGGTCGCGGGCCCAACAATGTAATATGTAAATGATGTATATTGAAAATAATATATAAAATGTATCCCTGGTTGCAGATGGATGTGGATGGAGACATGGGGGATAAGTTTCCACAAGAGGGGGGGGGGGGATCCAAGGGGGAATTATACATGCCTATTAAACCGAAACAATATTTCTAAATTATTTTACTATGAACCTTCTATTTTATTTTTGAGTGTTTCAAAGCCCAATCATTGAATACATGTAAGATGGTTGGTGTGTAAAGTAACCTCACATAGTTATTTATACCATGGACCCGAGTACAATCAGCCTTGGGAATTGGGAGAGGTAAGATGCATGGGAGAAAAGGAAATTCGTATGGAAAAAGAGGGAAGTTTTTTTTAATCGCCAGTTAGGGAAAAAGAGAGGAAATGTGTATGTAGTGTTCTAAGATAGTAGGTAGCGATGGTGGGAATGTATAACAACTTGTTGGAGCTTTAATTTTAGGGATAAATAGGATGTAGGCTCGTGAGTATGATTCAATGAAAGAATTTTTCCAAGGGGGAAAGTAATTTGTTTCTATGATAATTCTGTTGAAATATTGTAACTTCGAAGAATATTCTAATTATATTTGAGTTATTATTTTATAGATCAAATCCCCTTTGGCGGATTGATCAAGTTGGGTCTTGTATAAGATCAAATCCCCTTTTGTGGATTGGTCAAACTGTTTTTGTATAATGGTATTTGTAAAGTCAGCCCCTAGTAATTATAAAGTGGTTTTAGCCACTTCTAGGAGAAGTTGGCTCAACCAAGTGAAGAGACACAACCCTAGCGCCATCTCACACTTGTATTTATATGTGAGGTTGGTGTCTCATTTACACACACTCACTCAATCATCTAGTGCGCATCTCTTGAAGGAAGTTGTAGTTGCAGGAGGAAGGAGAAGAGAGGTGCATGCTCAATATTGGTCTGTCTTTGGTGTTTTGGTTTTAGTCTTGGAATTGCATTGACAATCTATTATTGAGGAAGTTATTGTTGGGTTTTCTCCCCCATGATGGTTTCCTAGGATAAAATGTTTCATACCTTGTGATTGTGTTTCTTTCAGTGATCCTCTTTATACTGTTGTTTTGGAAATGCATTAAATGTTCATGTAATTTGGAAATAACCTAATAACAACAGTAAAAACTTAACATGGTATCAGAGCTTGACTGAATAAATCATATTTCACTGGGTATCTAGATGTCACTATTGTCATACAAGAAAATTAGGGCTTCTTACTGAAGATGCATTTTTTACCAAAAACCACCTTGGGAAGTGTGTCCTTCCCTAGTGCATCTTTTGGTATCTTGAGCGAACTTTTTTAGTGGCTAGATTCTCCGAAAAGACAAACCCTAGTTTTGAATGGTATAAAAAAACCAGAACCTGTACCAGAAGTACCAGTCCATAATTGTGCAGGGCAAGTTTCAAGGGGTAAAACTTGGAATTTTCCGAAACAATTAGCTCCAACAAACTTGCCTCAGCCCATCGCATCTCCTGGTAAGCTCAGTTTCATTTTTTGAGCACTTTCATTTTTTGGTCATTTTCTTAGCTCCAGGTCAAGATATTTGCAAGCACCAAGATTTTTGAAAAGCTAGAAGGTGTGGAAAATTTCCATTCCTGGAAGTACATAATTGGACTCATTCTTGAAGATAATGACCTTGAAAAATTCATAAAATAAAATGTATTGGAACCCGAAGAAAATGCAGCCAAAGAGAAGTACAAGAAGAATATGATTAAGGATAAAAAAATAATTGCAGATTCCATTAAAGACCACTTGATCCCTCAAGTGTATTCTAAGAATAATCCAAAAGATATGTTTGATGCCCTTGCCAGAATGTATGAAGGAAAGAACATCAACCAAAAGATAAACTTGAGAACCCAACTCAAGAATACAAAGATGCAAAAAGGAGAAATAGTTCAAGACTATTTCTCTAGGGTTTCTCAATTCAAGGAACAGTTAGAGGCAATTGGAGACAACTTAGATGAATATGACCTCGTGATGACAACTCTTAATGGTCTCACAAGACCGTGGGTTTCCTTCATCCAAACTATTTGTGCAAGAAAAGAGAAAGTCCAATTTGACAGTTTATGGGAAGAATGTGTTCAAGAAGAAGCAAGAGTGTCCAACCGAGAAGTCGTCCTATTAAGAGATGAAGATGAAGCCATAGCTACTCATGCTAAGGGTGGAAAGGGAAAGTCTCATTTTCAAAAGAAGACCCACTTTCATAATGAATCTCACTCTCCAAATAGATTCCAGAAATATCATAAGGGTCAAAGAAAGGGAAAATATTTCTCCTCCTACCAATGTTATCATTGTGATAAGATGGGACACATTGCTAAGAATTTTCCTGCCAAAAGGGAAGAATACAATAGGAGAAATAACAAAAGACATCATGCCCATGCGGTTGAAGATGATGAGCCACCCAAGAATTTAGCTAAAGAAGAGATTGAATAATATGTTTTGTTTTCCGCTCTCTCAGGATTTGTGACACCTAGAGAGGATACTTCACTCATAGATAGTGGTTCCTCTAAGCACATGACATGTTAGAAGAACACTCTCTCCAGCCTTATAGAAAAGGACTCCCCCCAGAAATTTTCACTTGGAGATGATTATCAGTACCCTATCAAAGGAATGGGAGAATACACCTACAAACTTGATTCAGGAACACCGATGAGAATGAAGTATGTACTCTATGTACCAAGTTTGAAAAAGAACTTACTTTATATTTCATCCATATATAAGAAAGTTTTTAGGGTTTCATTCATAGATGGTAAATTTATTATGTAGTCTAAAGGAAAAACTATAGAAGATGCAGTTGTTATTGGAATAGAAGAAGGTAGTTTGTACAAGTTAAAAGGCCACTCAGATGTAGCCTTGACTCACTCTACTGAAATTCATTGTGAACTTTGGCATAAAAGACTAGCTAACATCAACTACAAATCCTTACCATATGTGAGCAAGGTAGTTACAGGTTTACCAGAACTAAAGGTTGATCATGAAGGTGTATGCAAGGGATGTGCACAAGGAAAGAACATAAAGAATTATTTTCCAAAGAGCGACAGTAAAGCAGAAGGAATTCTAGAACTTTTCCACTTAGATGTATGCGGTCCAATGCCATCAACCTCTCTAAGAGGGTATGTATACTATGTATATTTTATTGATTATTACTCTCGTAAGACTTGGGTTTATTTATTGAATTCAAAAGATGAAGTACTTGTAAATTTCAAGGAATTCAAAGCCTAGGTAGAAAACCTCTCCGAAAGGAAAATCAAGATACTTAGGTCAGACAATGGAGGAGAGTACACTTCAAATAAATTTGGAATCTTTTGAAGAGATGTTGGGATTAAGAGGGAGCTCACCACTCCCTATAATCCTCAACAAAATGGTGTAGTGGAAAGAAAGAATAGAATGATTATGGAAGCAGTAAAGACTATGATTCACGATCAAGATCTTCCAATGCACTTATGGGATGAAGGAACAAAAACAACAATATATGTCCAAAATAGATTATCCCATAGTGCACTTGTATTCAAAACTCCCAAAGAAATGTTCATTGGAAATAATCCAGAAGTAAGCCATCTCAAAATATTTGGTTGTCCAGTATTTGTACACATTCCAAAAGAAAAGAGAACTAAGTTGGATCCTTCAGGAAAGAAGGGAATATTTGTTGGATACCGTGAGGTCTCTAAGGCCTTCATAATTTACATACTAGGTTACCATCATATTGAGATCAATAGAGATGTAACCTTTGATGAATATGAAACACTCATAATATCAAGGAAATTCCATTTTGAAGAAGTATATGAAGAAGAACATGTAGCTCCCAGAGTTGCATAACCCGTGAAGGAAGTTACAGTTACCCCTGATGATGAGATTTCAGAAGATCATGATATGATAGAATCTCAAGAACCTCCCCGTATAACGATATCTCACAAGAGAAAGACAACTTGGGTGAAAGAACTTATTCAAGATGCAGAGAAGTATGGTGACCCAGAAGGAACCATGAGACAAAGCAAGAAGCCTAATCCATTCTCCAACTATATGGTCTTGATGTGTGATCTCGTAGAGAAGGAACCTACTTGTTTTGAATAATTCATTCAGAAGAAAGAATGGATGGATGCCATGAAATAAGAATACCATTCCATGATGAAGAATGATGTATGGGAAGTAGTTCTCAGACCAAAGAACAAGGATGTGGTATCTTCCAAGTGGATATACAAAGTAAAACATGCAACAGATGGAAGTATTGAAAAACACAAGGCAATATTTGTGGCTCGTGGATTTTCTCAAAAGGAAGGTATTGACTATGAAGAAACATTTTCTCCTATAGCCAAATACACTTCTATCAGAACCATCATAGCTTTGCATCCAAAATGAAGTGGAAGTTGCACCATATGGATGTGAAAACAACTTTATTAAATGGTGTTATTGAAGAAGAAGTGTATATAGAACAACCACAAAGGTTTGAAGTTGAAGATAGAAAGACTCATGTCTGCAGGTTGAAGAAATCTTAGTACGGGTTGAATCAAGCTCCCAGAGCTAGGTATGGAAGAATTGATAGTTTCTTGACAAGCTTGGGCTTTACCAAAAGTAAAGTTGATCATAACCTTTACTTAAAGGTTATGAATGATGAGCCAATTATATTGGTACTATATGTGGATGATTTATTCTTGACAATAGAAGAAAATCTCATCATAGATTGTAAGAAGAATCTTGCCACTGAATTTGAGATGAAATAACTAGGCCCAATGCATTATTTCTTAGGTCTTGATGTTTGGCAAAGCCCAGAGAATATCTTCCTTAACCAAGGGAGTATGTAGTTGAAATACTGAAGAGATTTGACATGTTGGAATGTAAATCCATGAACACACCCATGAAAACAAATTTGAACCTCTTGGTTGATACTTCATCAGAGTTGGTTGATGCTACTCTATACAGATATATTATTGGTTTTTTGATGTAGCTAATGGATACCAGGCCAGATATATGATTTGTTGTGAACACCTTGAGTTAGAAACTGGTGGAGCCCAAACATTTTCACCTTGTAGCTACAAAACATGTTATGAGATACCTTAAGGGTACATTGGATTATGGTCTCTGTTATACTGGAGATCATGACTTCAGACTATATGGTTATACTGATTCATATTGGGATGGAAGTGCTTCAAACAGAAAGAGCACTTCAGGATGTTGTTTTAGTTTGGGGTCAGCCATGACTTCATGGAAAAGAAGAAAGCAATCCAGTATTTCTCTCAGCACGATAGAAGCAGAGTACATTGCAACATGTTCTTCTAGTTGTGAATCCATATGGCTTCAGAAGTTGTTGACATGTTTGTTCGATCTGGATATGGAAGCCACCATGATTCTATGTGATAACCAAATCTGTATAAAGATGACGAAGAACCTAGTGTTCCATGGTAAGTCGAAGCACATAGAGATCTGGTACCACTACATTCGTGATATGGTGCAAAGGGGAGTTGTAAAGCTCTAATATGTTGGCACAGATGAGCATGTTTCAGATGTGTTGACCAAGCCTTTGTCTCGTGTGAATTTTGAGTACTTCTAAGACAAAATCGGTGTAGTCCTAAAGGACCTCCCTCAAAAGGGGGAGTGATTTTGATGATACTTTGGTATCCTTACCAACAACAATAGCTCTGTTAGGATTTTATATCATATGGGATTGATCATCCTTGGGTAGATCCCGAAGGTTCGGTAAGGATGGTCTGTTAGAGTACCTATTCATGTATATGCCATCTGTGGTCAGTAGTGGTAGCTCAGTTAGGATTTAATATCCTAGGGAATCTTATGATTATTGGGCAGATCCCAAAGGTCCAGTGAGGACATTCTATCAAAGTACCACATGGTATCTTGTTAGGATTTTATATCCTAGGGAATCTTATGATTCTTGAGATGATATTGAAGGTTCAGTAAGGATGGTCTATCAATGCACCACAAATGTTGTTTTTGATGCACCTGTCTCATTCTGTTGCCACATGTTGATGATGATGTTACAACCTCGTGTTGTTGTTGATAACATTGTTCCAACTTCATGCTATTGATGAATTTTTTGTTCCATCTTCATGCTATTGATAATGTTGTTGTTCAGGCTTCAGGCTATTGATGTTGATGTTTCAGCTTCATGTTGCTACTGTTGATGATGATGTTACTCCATCTCCATGCTGTAAATGATGATGATATTGATGATGAGAAAAACTTCTGATGATTTATAGATGTGTCAGTCAATGTTTCAGATGTTGATGATGATGTTTCCCTCTCCTTATCTTGATGATGTTGTATTGAGTCATGTCAATAGAAAACCTTTCTTGTTAAAGGGGAGTGTTGAAATATTGTAACTTCAAAGAATATTCTAATTTTATTTGAGTTATTATTTTATATATCAAATCCCCTTTTGCGGATTGATCAATTCGGGTCTTGTATAAGATAAAATCCCCTTTTGTGGATTGGTCAAACTATTTTTGTATATTAGTATTTGTAAATTCGTCCCCTAGTAATTATAAAGTGGTTTTAGCCACTTCTAGGAGAATTCGGCTCAACCAAGTGAAGATACACAACCCTAGCGCCATCTCACACTTGTATTTATATGTGAGCTTGGTGTCTCATTTACACACACTCACTCACTCATATAGTGTGCATCTCTTGAAGGCAGATACAGTTGCAGGAGGAAGGAGAAGAGAGGCACATGCTCAATATTGGTATGTCTTTGGTGTTTTGGTTTTATTCTTGGCATTGTATTGGAAATCTATTACTGAGGAAGTTTTTGTTGGGTTTTCTCCCCCATGAGGGTTTCCCAAGATAAAATGCTACATACCTTTTGATTGTGTTTCTTTCAGTGATCCTCTTTATACTGTTGTTTTGGAAATGTATTAAATGTTGATGTAATTTGGAAATAACCTAATAACAACAGTAAAAATTTAACAAATTATTGTTGCAACTGTAGATTCCTGGAGTCCCCAATAGAGATATTTCCTATCCAAACTATCCTAGATACCTGAAGGGAAGTGGGATAACCTGAAGGACCATGTGGCAAAGAAGGGGATCCCATTCCTTGGGTTGTTCAGGTTGAGGGGAAAAAGAGCTAGTGGATTGGAATGGTTGTGGGGATTAGCTTGCTGAGGTGGGGGATAATATTCAACCTTAGGAACCACCGTCTCTTGTGTATTGATAGCCCCATCTCGAGGGTGACTTGATGTTGAGAATTAGAGAAACAATTCTATGGTTGGGAGGAATTTTTGTCATTTGTGCATATTTGCAAAGATAACTACTCATATTCAATGTGTTTAATTTTGTTGAATGCAAAGATTAATTGCTGTGCATTTCACTTTGAATTTTTATCTTATTTACCGTTACCCACTAGGGGTAAATGTTGCATTAAAATCTGTGTTTTATGTGATTGAATGTTTTTTTTGTGTGTGTGTGTTTAATTTTTAATGTGCATCTTTAAATCAATTGCATTTATGTTTTGAATTATTATGGACAGTTGCATGAGATTGTATGTATGTTGTGTATTTCCCCGTGTTTAAATTGACATCAAAGTTATATTTAGTCATGTTTAGTAGCAAAGGGACCCATCCTGGGAGTTGGGTACGTCACAATTTTGTATTAGAGTTGAAGGTTCAATACTGGTCTCGTATAGGCTAGAGACTAGCACAAATTTCATAAATTCATCATTGCAGAGTTTTGATCTATGACGGATTTGGGGAAAATAGTAAAATCTGAGTGAAATCCCCAATTTTTTGAGCAAATTCAGGTTTAATTTCCCTCAGAATCATCGAGGAGATGATTACTTGCATCGATATATAGGTTTGCAGAGTTAAAATTGGCCCGGGAGGTCAAATTTCATGTTTTCGTGGTGACTATGAAGTTTGGTGAATTAACAGCCTGAATCACATTCGACTTGGTGATCAACAACCGAGACTCATTCGTAGGTTTGGAGTTTTTTAGAGTTCAATGGAACTCTATGAAGTGGGAACAAATTTGTTTCGTTGAAGAATAAAATCATTGATCGCTAATGGAGAAAAGTGGAAGTCATCGAAAAATTTCATAGTTCGATGGAATTAGATGAAGTGGGAACAAATTTAGTTCATCCAAGAAGAAAATCGTCAATCGTTGATGGAGAAAAAATGAATTCACCAAAAATTTCAAAGTTCGGTGAAGTTTGGTGAAGTTTTGGGAATCGACTGTTGATATTACGATAGATGTGGGAGGTATTAACTTCTACGTGTAACCTTTGATGAGACTAGAATATTTCGAGAAGCAAGAGAAACCCTAAATAATCGGTTAATAACCCTAGAAGACAAGTCGTCTCAAGAGAATAATTTATATTAAGTTATTATCCTCCAAGAGAAGAAGTCAACCCAGTTACATGACTTGGAGGACTATATATAGAGGGCGCTTGATATCATTTGTACTCACTCATTCTCACAACTACATAAGGACTAGTGGTGCACATGACTTGGTCTTTGGCTATGGTTTGGAATTTCTGCTTGGTACGCTAGCTTTGGAGAGAGGTATGCTACCTTGGTTGGCTATTGGTTCTAGTGATTGCTTTCATAATTATTTTGTCTGCCAAGTTTAAGGTGCTCGAGGGTGGCCTTTGTGCCTATGGTTGGGTGACAATATAGTGATATTGTCTATGGTGAAACAAGCACACCTATTATTTTAACATCGACGACCCATATTGCATTCAATTTTGTGATCAATGGTCGAGATTCATCTACAAATTTGGTGAAGTATGGTGAATCAATGGCCGAAATCACATTGATATTTAGATCAGTCTAGATCCCACATGGGTTTGGACAAAAATTTCTAAGTTAAACGAGCTTGACGATGTTAAGAAAAATTAAGGTCATTGAAAAATGGAGTTTTTCGGAAATCATCGATCATCGATGGAGATTTTCAGAGGTCACCGAAAAAGTGAAGTTTTTCCCAAATCACCGATGGAATTTCTTAGAAATCCTCGATTGTCGATAGATTTTTTTGGGGATCTTTGAAAAAGGTGGATTTTTTCCAAGATCCTTGATAGAAAAATTTTCCCCAACCGCCAATGGAAACCTTTTTGTCTATTGTTGATTGAAACTTTTCCCTGATTATTGATGAAAACCTTTTTTTCGATCGTCGATAGAAACCTTTTCCCCAAGCGTCGATGGAAACCTTTTGACCAATCGCAAATGGAAACTTTTTCCTCGACCATCGGTGGATACTTTTTTTTTCCTATCACTGATAATAATTTTTCATCGATCGTTGATACAAAGGAATTCATTGATTGTCGATAAGAGTTTTTCACCGAGCATCAATACAAATGAATTCATTGATCTCCAATGAAGGCTTTTTAATGATTACCGAGGAAGGCAAAAATAAAAGGAGAAGAAGAGGAGAAGGGAAGAAGAGAAATAAAATAAAAGAGAGGAGGAAAGGAAAGGAGAAAGACAAACAAGGATTAAAATAAGTCTCGAGCCAAAAAATTGTTTTGGCCATAACAGGAGTAGAAGAACTCATAATCAAATTAAATTTAAAGGATATGTCCATAGTGACAAGGGATACAAAATTGTCAATGAGGGCCAATTCTACTTAAATTTTCTAGAAAATGTCATATAGTGGTTTTTGAAGGTCAGAGTGGTGCTTAGTGATTGGGACCTAGATAAATATGAAATTTTAATAGAGCGTACAAAAAAAGGCATGAATGTATCCAATTGGTATTTTGCGGAAATTCAAAAGGTTTGGAGTGGAGATGTTGAAACAGGGAAAATCCACTATTCTCGAACAATTTTTAGGGATTTTGAAATCTTCGGAGGAGGAAAAGGGGCCCCATATCACAAACATGTAAATATTTATTTAGTCAACATTTTACCTCAACAATATAAACAACTTTTTTTCCTCGGAAAAGAGCATGGGAAACCCTCGAGTACTTCCTCACATTTTGTGGATGGTAAACGAGGTAAGTTGCTTGGCTTGATTATGGGCCCAACCTGATGGGGACATCAAGTGAGGCCCTATACAAGCTCCTAGCTAGGGATTCGACCCTTGAACCTCATTTGAGCAAACAACGACACTCATCGACTTGAGCTAACCCACTAGGCTAACAATATAAACAACTTTGTATTGAGGGACTTTCTCCTAGTTTTTCTCTATTTGGGAGATAGCCAGTTTTCGCTAAAAATTCCAAGTATGGAGAAAATTTTAAAAGTGCAAAGTCATCGATTACATATTTATACAAAATTTGACTAGAGAATTAGATTTCAAATATGAAAATTGTTGTGTGTTAAAAATTATAAATCCTATCTGCGCCTAATATAAAAAAAATATGATTCCTGAAATATTTTTTGTTACAGATGGAAAAAGATGTTCTCTCAAGCATATTGCACCCATGAGAGTAGATAACAATTGAGTGGAAATGACAAAGTTCAAAAAACTATAATATATATCTCATAACTTAAAATGAGGCATGAGTATAGTCGTTGGAAAGATAATTCAAAGGAGAATGTATCTAAATAATCATAATTTGGTTCAATGCATCCATATTCTTCATAAATTCATATGAAGAATGACATATAGCCTAATTAATGAAATATTTTACAATAGGCATAATTCTACTAGTAATTGCTGCATTTGTTGCATGGAGTTTTTTTTGCATAATTAGTAGTATAGGAAAACAATAGTTGCTTTCTATATGAGGAGTAGAGATGTGGAGGATGCCTAAGGATCTTACAACCATGAGGATGAGGTCATAGATTTGCATATTATCCTAGGAAATGTAGATACTAAGTCTAATGGACATATAAGAAAAGTAGATCTTGTGGAGATGGTTGAGACTATGAGAAGCTTAGAGAAATAAGCGCATAGCTACAAAGTAGACAATGAGAGGTTGATAAGAGCTCAAAAAGAGCATATTAAAATCAAAACTCAACTGCTATAGAATTTGAATATGTTACAAAGACAAATCAATAAATATTATTTCACAAAAACAAACAGTCAGTGCAAGACAAGTAGAAGGATCCATATCTCATGAAATAAGGGATGGTCACAGGGGATCTAAGCACTCAAGGAGTACCAGTAGACATTATCATTCACTAGAACAATCGGCTAGAAGAACACATGCACATTCAGGGTCAGAGAGCATCCCAAGTGTGTCCCATGTCAGACATTAAAGGAGGATATGTGTGTCAAATATCTTGTGAGGAGAGCTTAGGAAACTCAAGCCACCACCATTTGATGGAAAGCATATGTTGAAGCCTACTTGTTGGGCATGAGAAAATATTTCCACCTACATGATTGCTCATCAAACCTAAAATCAATAATTGTCATATATCATCTTCAAGGAAGGGTTTTGTTAGAACATAGAATTTTCACGAGAAATGTGGTTATTTTTACGGTCTATTTTGCAACACTGTAGATTCCGCAGTGCCAGCTTCCTCAAACACCAAGTTTCAACATTTTTTATGAAGCAAGAGCACTTGATCCTACATATGAGTCCAATAACGCATATTCATTCATTCCCATCATTAAATTCTTGTCATGATAAAGGATTTCAAATTTCTCCTAGCTCGGCGCTGCAAAACTGGCATTTTCAAAATGTGTTGTGAAATGTGCTACAAAAACTCTGTTCTAGCATTGCAAACTAGTATTTTTGACCAGTTGACTTCCAAGAGGATTTTCGGGTGAACCAGGATCAATTTTAAAAATTTAAAGGAGGTTATTGTCAAGCACAGACCCAATAACATTAAACTTTTTCATTTTTCACACAGGTGTCACGGATTGGGAGATTTGAAGGAATCTTTGAGCCCTATTTTTCAGTTTTCAGGATTTCATGTTTGAGACATGTTTTGGCAACACGTATTCCGACCATCTGGAGATGAATTTCAAGAAACCGAGAGAGGTTTTTATTTAGAACAAGATTATATACAAAAACCGTTCTCATATTTTACACAACTATTATATTTTGATAATTACAAGTGGCCTTTTGAAGCCTATTTTTCATAATTTTGCCTCTTGAAAAGCAAGAAATCAGTTAAAACGTGTCATTTTTTGTTTGTAACTATTTATATTTTGGGAAAGAGGATGGAATTCAAATTGTAATGTTATCATCCACATATAGGCTATAATATAGGCATTATAAGTCATTAGGAAGGGTTCTGAGAGCTGCTTGGGCTCTGCTCAACTTTGGGAAGGGAAACCCCTGCAAATGTAATGAAGACTTGTTTATTTCTTTGAAGATTAATGGAAAAGTTATATTTTTCTGACCTAAGATTCATCACGGTGTTGATGTTCAGTATGTTTTCCCTTTATTTCATATTCATGAGTGTGTTTTTCTGCTAGTAATAATATTTAAGTAAAAGAAAGAATTCATCTTGTTGATGCTCCTTCTCACATCGAATATACATGTTCTGTGTTTATTGGTTTCTGGTTCAGAATTCACCCTTAATTGGTGCTTTGTTTTCGATATCCAGCCTTTATGTTCCTTATTATAAAGCTATACCAAGATATTCATCCTCTGTTAGATGCCTCTTGTCGTAGTGGGTTTTCCTTTCTTTCCAACTCCCATATCATATTGTTTACTTAGTTGAACATAGTGCTTATTTTGCCTCAAATTTTTAGGAAAGAAACCAGCCAACCATTAATTGTAAACCATTGAAATTTAAGTTTTGACTCCATTTCCCAATAGAATCTTTCCCAACTTTTCAAACCACCAACCTTTATAAAAACAAAATTGTTTTTATCAGAAATATGACCTTTTGAACGTTGTTGTTGAATATCTTTGAGTGTGGAAGCCTTTGGCTATTAAGAGAGCCCTCTTTGATTGTGTAAGGTCAGAATACAATCAAAATTCGGTTGAAATGGTTACCTTTGGGATTTCCTAACACAACCATAGGAAAATCATAGAGTGATAACATCTTGGTGCCGTTGTCAGGGAGGCGATTTGAGCAAAGTTGAATATCTCCCTGGGTTGAACGACAAGTACAGTTCCAACTTTAGATGGTGGATTGAAGTTGGGCACATAAAAGACTGCATATCTTCTACTTGGCGACTCCATTGGTCAAATAATACCTTATGAATATGAACCTGTTGGAAGACTCCACTGTGGGAACAAGCTTGGACAAAGATGGAAGGCAGAGGCAAGTTTAGGTATCAAGTTCTTAATTTCTTTATGGAACTTCTGCTCTTTGTCCTTCATTCTTTCTTGAATTTCCCTGCACACATTAGGAGAATCATAATCTCCTTCGTATACTCTAAATATGACCAGACTTCTCTTGCATATTAATCTTTCAAACGAGTAGATTTACCCCCTTCCCATGTCATTGATGTTAAGGATATCCATCCACTTCGAAAACCTGAAGAAGATGAGGTTCATATACACTTTTTTAATCAGCTTGAACCTTATGATTCTCTCCCTTCTGCAGATTTCAAAGATGATTTTTTACCTCCTGCCATTCCCTCTATTGTTAATAACCAACTTGTTGAAATTCAACATGCACCAAATGATTATTGTCCTTTTGCAAATTATGAAATTGATTCGATTCAAGCTGCCAAGTCCTATGACCTTTACCAACAACCTTCTAGTGTTCAACAACCCACTGACTTCCAGTTTAAGATTAGGGGAAATATTTTTGGACCTCTAAAGTTGTCATCCTTTCTTCATCCTTACCCTCCTGGATTTGTAGACTACCTACCAACTTTCTCTGGAAAATATAACACAACAGGAGAAGAGCATATGTCATCCTTTCAAGACTTCATCGATAATATGGAAATATTGCATGAAGATATTGTCATGAGTATTTTCTATAAATCTTTGATTGGAGATGTTGCCTCGTGGTTCAAGAATATGGAAGTTGCTTCCATTGGTTCATGGGATGAACTATATGATACATTTTTAAAATAATGGGGAGAGAGAAAAACATTTGATTAGTACTTGCATGAGTTCTCTACTTTGAGAAGGGGGGAAAATGAAGTTTTGTCTACATTTAATCGAAGTTTCTACAAATTGTACTGTAGCCTACCCCTGGAAATTAAACCTTCCGAGACTACTTCCATGGTGTATTACATTATGTATCAGCACTCTGACCTTATTTTTTTTCATAGGGAAAGAAAGTCTACATCTTTATCACAGTTATTCATGGATGTTGAAGAAGTGGAGGAGAACCTCTGGGCTTGTGGAAGGATTCAAAGTCAGTATAATGTTGAATATGGACATGAAGTAATTGCTTGGCAGTATTTGTATATTCATGATGAAGTAGACTTTCCTGTGGGCTATAAAAAAGAGAAAAATTTCTCACTGTCTCTTTCTAATTATCATGAATTGAAAGCAGATTTGAATTACTGTTTTATTAAAGAAGACATAGTAGATGAGTCTATTCTTGAGGTAGGTGAAGTGGATGTATTTGGAAGCCCTGTTATTAATAATTTTATGGTTTCAACTAATGCCATGGAGCTTCTAGTTTTTGATGTATTTTATGACGATGGGAAGCCCATTATTGATGAAGAATACATCTACAAACAACATGCTATTACTGACATGTGTGCACAATCAGAAACATCTTATGAACAACCTCTTATTCATACATGTGTAAAACTCATTTGCAGTCAGCCAACAACTATCAACAGACCAACAATCACCTGCATCAGTCATCTATTTACCATAACTTGCAAAAAACAATAAGCAAGAATATGCACATGAAGTGATTGATCAACAATCCTTGTTTGGTTATGATGACATCCAAGGTCAGATGTTCTTGAGCTTAGATCAATAATTTTCACTTATTAATCAACGGAATTTTATTAGTCCT
>ML778726.1:107906-119638 GCA_009831015.1 Picea engelmannii | reverse complement strand
AAAATTAACCTTTTTCATTTTTCACACAGGTGTCACAGACTGGGAGACTCGAAGGAATCTTTGAGCCCTATTTTTAAGTTTTCAGGATTTTTTGTTTGAGACATGTTTTTGCGACATGTATTCCAGCCAGATGGAGATGAATTTCAAGGAAAAATGAGAGGTTTTTATTTAGAACACGATTATATACAAAAACATTTCTCATAGTTTACAAAAATATTATATTTTGATAATTACAAGTGGTGTTTTGAAGCCTATTTTTCAGAATTTTGCCTCCTGAAAAGCAGGAAATCAGTTAAAATGTTTCATTTTATGTTTGTAACTATTCCTATTTTGGGAAATAGGATGGAATTCAAATTTTAATTCTATCATCCCTATATATACTATAATATAGGCATTAGAATTCATTAGGAAGGGTTCTGGGAGTTGCTTGGGCTCTGCTCAACTTTGGGAAGGGAAACCCCTACAAATGTAATAAAGACTTGTTTATTTCTTTGAAGATTAATGGAAAAGCTATCTTTTTCTGACCTGAGATTCGTCACGGTGTTGATGTTCAATATGTTTTTCCTGTATTTCATATTCATGAGTGTGTTTTTATGCTAGTAATAATATTTAAGTAAAAGAAGGAATTCATCTTGTTGGTGCTCCTTCTCACATCGATTATACTTGTTATGTGTTTATTGGTTTCTAGTTTAGAATTCACCCTTAATTGGTGCTATGTTTTCGGTAGCCAGTCTTTATGTTCCTTCTTATAAAGCTATACCAAGAGATTCATCCTATGTTAGATGCCTCTTGTCGTAGTGATTTTTCCTTTCTTTCTAACTGTCATCTCATATTATTTACATAGCTGAACACAATGCTTATTTTTCCTCAGAGTTTTAGGAAAGAAACCAACCAACCATTAATTGTAAACCATTGAAATTCAAGTTCTGACTCCATTTCCCAATAGACTCTTTCCCATCTTTTCAAACCACCAACCTTTATTAAAACCAATTTTTTCTTATCAGAAATCCGACCTTTTGAATCCTATTGTTGAATATCTTTGAGTGAGGAAGCCTTTGGCTATTGAGAGATCCCTCTCTGATTGTATAAGGTCAGAATACAGTCAAAAGTCAGTTGAAATGGTTACCTTTTGGATTTCCTACCACAACCATAGGAAAATCATAGAGTGATAACAAATTCCATATGGTAGGACCAACTAAAGTAGGTCAAGCATATTGATGAGAAGATAATTTCTTGGAAGCAGTTTAAGAAATATTTCCAGCGCCAATACTTATTTGAGCATTACTATGAAAAGAAGATGTAAGAATTATTCAAGTTCGAGATAGGAAACATGACCATGGAAGAGTATGAGAGGAAATTCTTGGAGCTTATGAGGTACGTGGACTTCATCAAGGGCGAGAAGGTGAAAATCCAGAGGTTCTTAAGTGGGTTGCCATCATTTTACAAGAATAAAATCCAATTTGATGAGCCTAAGACTTTGAAAGAAGTCATGAGGAAGGCTAAGTATTTGTTTGAGTATAACCAGGGAAGGCCATATTTCCAAAAGGCTTGGGATGATAAGAACAAAGGAAAGATGGATCCGAGGAAGAAAGGATTCAAGTTTCCTTTCATCAAGAATAGCTCTCAAACATACCAACAAGGGTAGCCAACACAAGGTGAAGCTAATATAACAAATTCCTTGGGGAAGAGGCCAATACAACATCCCATAAAGTGTTGGGGATGTGAAGGGGACAAGCATCCAACAATATTGACTCTATGAATTCTATCTAACAAGCTTCAAAGGAGTAAGAAACAAGGGGCCAACCCCATGACCCTATGAAATTTGAGGAGTTGGAGCCCCTACTCACTATGGAGGAGCACGAGGCTCAAGATGGTTTTCTGAATTAGAATGTTATGTACTTATAAGTGAAATGCTATGTATTTATAAGTGGTTTTGCTTCCAAGACAATTTGTGAAAAATATTATCAATGGTAATCTTTGGAAGGTTAGATTAGATGATGTTTAGACTGTAAGTTAGTGTATTTAGAACTAAATCGAAGGTTATATTAGAAGATGTTTTAGAATGTAAGTTAGTGTATTTAGAAATGAATATCCGGATGGTCATTCTTGGATTTTTCTTGTAAATGTTGTAGTTATGTAGCAATATATATATATATAAATGAAATCCTTGTCCTATTTCTGTTAAAAAAAATAGTTTAGCCAAGACTGGGCATCTTTATGCCATCCTCCCTTGAGCTGAAGGTGGTTTTGGCTGGAATTTGAAGAAATTTTGGGAAGTCTCTTTTCTTCCATTCTACTTAACTTGTTCTTATACATCAAATTCCTGATCATAGGCATACTCTCAATGATACAAAGCCAACACAAGCTAAAATGAAGAGAGGTGTTCCAATAAAATTCCTTAAGAAATATATCCACACCATCTCACTCACTAGTTTTGAAAAAATATGTGAATTGAGGGTGATGGAGGAGAGCATTGTCGATTTGGAAGAAATCATGGGTTTGTAAGTGAAATTCCCATGGCCTACCACTTAAAAGAATTACCATGTTGGTTGTACAGATATATGTGATTGCCCATATGCTGAAATAAATCTTGCAGAAGTGGTTGCTTGGCAAGCTTATATAAATATATACATCCTAAATGGGCCTAATGGTTAAGAATATGTGTTTCCTTTTAAGAGGTCACAAGTTCAAATCCAAAGAGGATAGGGTATGTATAATTTTGAAACGTGCCTTAGTTTAGGTGATGTTAACCTTGGCCGAAATAAATATCAACCCAACAAATCTATATTGGTTAAACCTGATATGTTTTCAACCTTTGACTAGATGAACCATGCATGCATTATATCCATTCAAACATTTTCCGAAAATGAAGGCGTGACATTGAAAAAGGAGACAAGATTGATGGACAAGTTGCTCTACAAATCACTAAGGTGTTGGCGTATTACCTTGGGCTGTGAGTGGAAAGTCACGTACATTCTTGAAGGCTTATGGGCTACATGAGCAACTCAGAAAATGAAGCCATAAATCTCCAATAAAGTGTGAGAGATGAAGGATGCGGGCCATGGTGAAATATTTTATTGTTTCTTCCTTTGTTTTCTTGAAATAGAAAGACCAGTTCAATCTTGTCGATGCCATGTGTGCAATTCAATGGTTTTCATCACTATAATTAGCATAAGATTTTGAATCTCTGTAAATATCTGTTAGCATAGACTCATCTTAACTTCGATTTTACTAAGCGTTGAGAGGGATCAAATCTCTCGAATGTKCCTCTCATCTCAACAACATATTATTTCTTCCTTTATTTTGTTGAAATAGAAKACCAATTCAATCTTGTAGGTGCCACCTTTGCAACTCAATGGTTTTCATCACTATAATTMGCGTAAAATTTTGACTGTCTGCAAATACATACAACACAATATTTTTTCCTTTGTTTTTTGAAATTGAAGACCAGTGCAATCCTGTGATGCCATCTCTGCATTTCAATGGTTGTCATCGCTATAATTAGCATAMAMTTTTGACTTTCTGCAAACAACCAGTTTCATTACCATGATTTTTTCATCTTCARGATCAACATCAAAGAAGAATAATGAAMATTTAACTTTATCACATGGAAACCTCAAGTGCATTAAATTCCATTTCAACCTTTCATAAATGTTTACATTGTTGCATCTATCRTTATAKAGTGTTGCCTTAGATATAGTAATGCCATATATATAAAACATYAACCATAAACCTAATTACCATATAAATATTTTGACCATCGGTGTTCGACGATTCTTGTTTAATCTTCCTTTATCATCCTACGTTCGAATCTTCTGAACTCCCGAAACTATCTAGGCGCCSRAAKTCCCAAACATGTCACCAACCATGTTGGCCAAGCARGAATGAACCAACARCTGACACACGRCAAGGGTCAAGGGGTGAAGCATGTCCACCTTAGGGGGTGACACGTGTCCTACTCTAATAGGCATAAAGGATGGGTGAATCAGCMAAATMTGGGTGACACGTGGCACCTTGGTTGCAGTTCCACGTCACYCRGGATTACGTCAGTAGGCCACATCACCCCCATTGCACGGTTGAAATTTATCCACGTGGATCCATAGATCCACGGTCCTCGTTACTTCATGGATCTAGGATTTGAGGCTTACGGTCTCCTCTCGACGTAAATTCTCCAAAGGGYTAAGTCCCCRGACTCTTAGATCTGGCGCCACGTGTCTTCTTCCTATCAACGAACAAGATTTATTTTGGTGTTCAYGAATTCGGCAGTTTCTATGCCTTGAAAACCATCGACCGAAATCCTCTGGAGTACAAAGGCTCTGAACCACGGGATCGCTTGCCACATACCCACTCATCCAATAGTCCTCATCACTTCGATAGTTTGGCATTCAGGAGTTTGACGTGTATTCCTCGACTTTTCTTCTGGACCACGCTAGATCGCTTGCCACACATACCTAGCATATGCGACCAAGATTTATTCTGGCTTGCAAAGCTTCGTGGAAACTCATGCATCCCTATATCGCCGAATACCCAAACTCCCAGATAATCATTGATCTGTAGACACGTGTCCCTCCAGTTTCAACAATCCAGATTAACTCCGCGACTCTAACATTCAGGGGTTTCGATGCTAGACCATTCCTAATCTCCCGAAGTAAGACTTCATCGAAGCGTTTAATGATTCCCTCCCTATGTCAAATCTAACGGCTAAGAGAGATCCATACAGAATTCGTAGATTGACGGTCCTTGTCGATTCAATACTTCGACTATTTTTTAGGATCGTGGAGTCACCAATCCCGAAGTCCCGAAGCCAAAATAGTTATCGCCTTTCGAACTAGCGCAGGGTTCCTCGGCCCTGGTCACATGGGTCTCTTGGAAAATATTAGGGGCTAAGAACAATATCCTTTTTGCAGCAAATGGGTTAAGGGCATGGACACGAGCCCTTGGTCGGTTGGGTGAATGGTCTAAAGGACAAATGCCCTTCTCCCATAGAATTCGAACTTTGACATTCCTTCTAAGTTAAACTTCAAGGGATTGGAAGGAATTAGACATTTCAGTCGATCCTACCCCAACCCTCCTGCGGATTTCCATCCCCTAAATCTCTAGAAGCTAGTCTGAGAAAATTCAAAGATCATGAAAACATAGCAGTTTGAAAAACTAAAAGTGCCTATCTAATATTTTTTCAAAATACTAAAAGACTTAATCACAAACACATACTTTTCATCATCACATCCAACATATTACACATAGTATGAAAATACTTATCAGAACTAAGAAACGTGACACAACTGCTGAAAGGGATGCACATTTCCTCCCAACCATAGGCAGAATCACTCCTGACAGATTTACCACTGGCCATCCCCGAGCTAGACCATGATGCTCTGAGAGAGATTCTTTCTCTGTGCTCCAGAACAGTCAGGGACGAAGGTTACTCTCCTCCTCCCACAGGAACTGGGTGTCTAGTTTTCTCTACCTTAAGCAAGGAGGTCTGCACAATTACTTCCTCAATCACTTGTCAGCCTCGTTTATTAGCTTGTAGCCCAACCCTGTTTGTGGCTTCTTCCATCCAAAATGAGCTTACTTCTCAACTTTTCCTCTCCACTTTTGAGTCGAAGTATCCCTCCCTTCTCTTCTCAAGAGAGTGTTTTTCTCTACTATGCTATTTGGCAGATCTGTCTTTGTCCCCGAATTACCTTATTTCTTTCCTTCCTTAACAAGGTTGTGTGGGTCTGAATCCCCATTCGTGGTTAGGCCTGGGAGCCTTACATATGGGTACCCTTCCCCACCTCCTCATTAACTCTTGAGGATGGCCTTCCAACGGTAATTCATTTATGGGTCAGAGGACTCTTGAGCAATTACACCCAGTAGGTACTAGTCTGGTGAGGGCCATCTCAACCATTCTTGGTTTCCCCTCACCATCTCTCTCATAGAATCCATGGTCTATCTTGATAAGATTTCCCCCTTTCAACAGTTGTGAAACACATATTCAAATTCTATTAATAATAGAAATTCATACATTGACCCTTTTATACAAGGTTCATCAAATCAAACATTCACACACATTCAATCTGCTATACTCTCTTGGCCAATTATAGTTATATTGAAAAACTGGGGGAAATAGGGGTATTACATGTGTAGTTAGCTTGAGGAACCTGCCTAACTCTTGGATGAGGTGACTTGGTGCCTTAGCCAAATTCATTGGGTAATTCGATTAATTGATAGTTGCGATGATGGTGCAAAAGTTTGGACACTTACAGGAGGTGTAAGGCAATTTCATTCTAGGAGATGGATGGAGTCATCATAGAAGTCGACCAAGAATTGGGAATTCGACCTAAGTGGGAAGAACACAAACCAAGTGGATTGGGTTGTGTTCACTCACCTTTAGTACAGGACATTGGATGAGGAAGAATGCACCTTGGTGACTTGTGGATGATTGTGCGATGACTCAGAGATCCGGGAGGGTCATTTGTTGAGGTTGGTAGAGTATTGGTTCGAACATGCCTAAGACATGGAAGTTCTTTGAGGTGACTCATTCTACTTAGATCACTTTGGATAGTTCATTGGGACGTTTGAGGAGTGTGGGTGCATTGGCAATAATCATCATAGATGTTGATTTGCAGAGAGGTGACTTGACGAAAGAAGGTGAGTTGAGGACTTGCCTTAGTTTCAGGGATCGTGTGAATAGACAGATTGCAACATGAAGAGATTACTTGGACATGGGAATTTATCTTTCTTTGTGACAACATGGTTGAGAGTGAAGCCTAACCATTCCAAGGCATAGAGGGGTAGATGCAAAAACATGGTTGGGTGATGAAGTAATGGGGAAAAGTGTGGGAAAAGTAGCCTGAACATGTAGGTTTTGGTGGAGATGGGACATGACCATTTTGTGCATGAGGGTGTGCAAAATCAAGGAGTGTGACCATTGGACTATCCATTCTACTAGTTCACGACTTGGGAGAGAATAACAACATGACAAGTCGATCGAAAGTACGAACATGCTAGTAAGTTTGGAGGAACAACACTTGGACATTGTGGAGGATCTCCTTGACGAAGATCAAACGATGGTAGCAGTAGTGAGGAAAGGGTGGACACTTGCCTTAGTCTTTGAGGTTGGATAGATTGATGGAAGTTGTAGAAAAAAAATGGTATGAGGACATGGAGATGTGCATGATCATGGATTGGGTGTCACAGTTGGATTAGCTACCCAACCAGTTCAATACACGGGGTTCGACAGTGCATAGAGCCATGTAATTGAGTTGTAGTATGATCACAACAATGAGTCACAAGGATTTCAACACTTATGAGAATTTTTGAAGTGAAGTGGGAAACAATCAGTTGTAGTAGGAAATGGCAATAACAATAGAACTAAACAATAGTGAGGCAACAACATCAGAATAAGATAGTGCAACAAAGTTGAGTGACTTTCATCCTTGGAGTTTGGTGAAGTGGTCATATTGACTCAGGAAGCAGATCGTATGGTGTTAGGTGAAGTACAATTCGATTGGGTTGTGGAAAATTTGTTGTTTCCACTTCACAGGGAAACTTGGGGTTTCCACTTTGGTAGAATTTAAGGTTTCCACTTCGCACAAAACTTGGGGTTTCCAACACACTTAATTGCGATGGGGGCACGAGTTTGGGAAGAGACTTGGAGATCATAGATTTTGTGGATTTTGTCAAGGACGACAACGACTTGAGGTGGGGGAGGATGTAAGGTCTTTGGCTAGAAGGGCGCATACATCTTCACCCAAGTCCTCAAGGAGATGGAACTTAGGGTTGCTCTGGCACCCAAGTGTTTCACTAGTTGGGAAAGCGTGCACCTTGGGTGTGTGAACAGACCAAGGGGCTTGCCCAACCATGAGGTAAAGCACAAGGTGGGGTGCACCAAAGAGGTTGGGGCGCATCGACATGAGGAGTGCACCAAGGTTGGGGCATGCTAATCCCAAGGGACGTGATGGTTGATGAGTGCATGGGTTCGTTTAGGCATACTGGGTCCGCGAAGGGGCACAACGATTTGTTTGGGCACATTGGTTTGCAAAGGGATGTGACACACCCAAAGGACACGGAAATTCATGATGGTGACCTTTGAAGTCCATATAAGATAACAAGGGAACACAACCAAGGAAGCCAGATTTGCACAACAAGGAGAGCAGGATCATCTCTGTGATTCTGAGGCAGACTTGGACGAAGAGGGGTGAGCTCACTCAAGGAGCCAAGTCACTCCACATGGAAGGACTTGTTGCCTTGAGGTGGTTCTATGGATAGAGTTGGGGCGACCTTCTTTTGGGTTGAGTTTGGGGAAGTCTTATTGTAGGTCTGAGTGAGGCAACTATGAGACAAAATCGTAGGTCTGTGTGAAGTCTTGTGATAGAGAAGAGACAGTGAGTCTATGGTGGACACACATCCGGGGTGCACCGCATGAGTCACGAAAGTTGTTACGACAAACGAGTCTTGGTGTGACGAATCTATGTATGAGTGTCTAGGTGAGGTGAGGCGAGTCGCATGACTCTGTCCAAGTTGTAAACTGAGCGGATAATGCTCATATTGCAACAGTTTCACAAGAATAAGACTTACCCGGGTGTTAGACACATTTTGTGTCGCCTGCACTAAATCTGTGTGTCTCTTGTTTGTTTCACAAGTGTTCTATTTGTTTCATGGATGTATGCTGAAATGACTAACCGTTAAGACCATTAACAAATTGTCTAAGTATACAACATAATTGCATTAGAGTAGGTGTGTGACTCACCTGTAACATAGAATGAAGTATGAGTATGCTTTAGGTGTAGAGATGTAG
This sequence comes from Picea engelmannii, assembly GCA_009831015.1. NCBI lineage: Eukaryota > Viridiplantae > Streptophyta > Pinopsida > Pinales > Pinaceae > Picea > Picea engelmannii. The sequence goes on along the minus strand of ML778726.1, from coordinate 110,853 downwards.
TCTAGACGAAGTATTCTTGGTGTTGTTAAGTAACCAAGTGAGAAACGTCGCGGTGTCACACGGTCTCAAAATTCAAACAAACATCACTATGGAAACATGACACCAAATCTCTTTACTTATATGAAATAAATTATTTCAATTTATAATTTCTTTTTAATTCTTCCTTAATCAATACTAATATATCCTCATCTTTCTTTTTTATAATTTAAAAAATTTAAAATTTAAAATTAAATAAATATATAATTTTGATCATATGTAAAAGTTGATTGAGTTTAATACTAAAATAATTTTATTGATAAAATAAATCGATATTCATAATATATTATTATTATTATTTAATTACTCTAAATTAAATAAATATCATATTTTGCTTTTAGATTGAATATATTTTTTCTACATCATTGCCGGATCATACGTAATATATTTATTTTTTAGATTTAACCATTGTGTCACCTTAATGTTAAATGTAAAAAGCCTCCTTTTATTAATTTTTTTAATATAAATAAGGAAATCCTAGATATGCTTCCACGTGCTTTGGCAACGAAAAGCTATTATAAATAAATAAAAATGCCGGTTTTCAAATCTCAATCTTAAGCGTCTTGTGAATGTGATATGTTGACCCGAGATGGATTGGAAATGTTGGCCGAGGAACTGCACATGACACGTGTCAAAACTTAAGGTAGACAAATTTGCACAATCATTTTATCTACTAATTTGGTTTTTCTAAGCCTCGGTGGAGCGTTCCAGGTTCAAAAACTTTTAAAATTTTAAATCACACTAAGTATCACAAAATCTTTATGAAAAGGATATATATATAACTAAGTATCACAAAATCTTTATGAAAAGGATATCACAAAATGATATCCTTTTCATAAAGATTTTGTGATATATATTATATATATATCACTAAGTATTACAAAATCTTTATGAAAAAGATATCACAAAATGATATCCTTTTCATAAAGATTTTGTGATACTTAGTGTGATTTATGCCTCCATTAAAAGATAAAAGGTAACAATATTGGTTATAAAGTTTTTAAAAATAGAAATGGTTATTTCTATTAGAATTTCAAAAGACCTTAGCTATATTTGTAGACTGAGAATACATACCCAAATCAATATACAGTATTATTTTACATATGGTTTAAATAATAATAAAATATAATTTTATAAAAAATGAAAGATAATTTTAATTTGATTTTTTTTATATTAAATGACATTTTATTTATTCAATTTAATTATCTATCAAATTAATATAAAAGAATATTGTTTTATAAAATATTTATATAATTATAAGGAAAAATTTAAATATATAATTTTATAAAAAAATAAAAACCAATTTTAATTATTTTTCTATTGTCACAATTACAAGTTTGTTGTTTTCAAATTCTCATTTTTGAATAGTTTCCAAAGAGGTGAAATATGGGGCAAAAATACTTGTATTGTTTACTCCCTCTTAAGGAGGGTGTTATTCTAAAGGTTGCTCCAAAATATTCTTGGACCTATAAGTCTATAGGTGTGGTTTGCTTCTTATTTGTAATAAGAGATTAAACCATGAGCACTTTAGATATGAAGTTTTTGGAGAGAATGATTTTTGTGTGAATATTATAATATTATTTTGGGTATAATTATTGCACTCCAAAGTAATTGTTACTTTTCAATTTACAAAAGAAAGAGGGACAAAATAATAGAAGTTAATTGTTGAAGATTATGTTGTTCTTAGTTTTTCATTTTGTTCAGAACCTTATGAAGATGGTTTTATGCCTTTATCTCCATTTCAAAGTGTTCTGAACTTTTACGGGGATCCTTTTTGTTTCCTTGATCTAAGCTAAAGGTATATTTCTCATTTTGTTGAGGCCCTTCTTTGTCAAATACATCTTCATGTAGTTTATTAATTTCTTGAGTCATATTTTCTCTATCTTCCTTTGGGGGAGGGGGAATTTATGTATCCAATCCAAGAGAGATGTATTACAAAGAAGGATCCAAAACTAAAAATCTATTTGGACTTGAGCTAGTTTTTACACCATTAATGGGCCGGGAAGTGGCTCGAGACTACGTTGTTTAAGGTCTTAAAAACTTTCTAAAAATGTCCCTCTTTTTGTTGGATAGGAAGAAGGATATTTCTTGCTCATATTTTATTAAAGTGGTTATACTCGTGACAACCATTACACTTGAATGAGAGTAGTGTTGGGTATGTGTTATATTCTTTGCATGTGTGGGGGGGGGAGGGTGGTGAATGCGTTGGTTTTGAGCATGTATATGTCAAAACTAGGGAAGGAGCATTGGACAATAGTAAAGAGGGTTTTCAAGTATTTGCATGTTACTTATAGTTATGGATTGTGCTACCAAGGAAGACGATGATTGGACAAAGTGTTGGACATACATGGGTTTGTTGACATAGACTGGGATGGAGATTTGGATTGCAAAAGATCTACAATTGGGTATGTGTTTAAACTATTTGGAGGAGAAATCAGTTGGATGAGCAAAAGACGGGATGTAGTGGCACTCTCAACTACAAAAGTTGAATACATGGCAGCCACTCATGCAAGCAAATAAGCAATATGGTTACAAAGATTGTGTTCAAGTATTGGGTTGGTACAACATGCATTAAGATTAGATTGGGACAATGAGAGTGCAATCCTCCTGGCAAAGAACTCAACTTATCATTCAAAGGCGAAGCATATTGATGTTGAGTATCACTTTGTGAGAGACATGGTTGAAGAAAAAAAGGTGTTGTTGGAGAAGTTTGACACATTGAAGAATGTTGCAGACTCATTGACAAAGTCTGTGAGCACTGAGAAATTCTCTTAGTGTAGAAAAAAAATGGGCATTGATGCCCTGGATTTGTTGACTATGTAATCCTTTGACCTCCTATATGCAAAGAAAACAACAAGTGGCAGAATGTTGGGTATGTGTTATATTCTTTGCATGTGAGGGGGGGGGGGGG
>ML778726.1:92959-106490 GCA_009831015.1 Picea engelmannii | reverse complement strand
CATTCTTCTAACACGACCATGAACAATAACATTTAAAATTTGGCACTTCAATTTGGAAGAACGTGTAAGCCTGGCCACTTGCTATGACATTAAACCCTGACCTTGACGGAATCACTTCCTTGATGGATGGAGGAGAGGTGTAATGTGACTGGAACAAAATGTCTGTGAATCACTTTCCGGAATAAGGGAGGGGAGATGCACTTTGAATGCAGCGACAAGATAGGGTTTGGTTGAAAAGGTGGCCGAAAATTAAGGCGTGACATTGAAAAAGAAGACAAGATTGATGGACAGGTTGCTCTACAAATCACTGAGGTGTTGGCGTATTACCTTGGGCTGTGAGTGGCAAGCCACGTACATTCTTGAAGGCTTATGGGCTACGTGAGCAACTCAGAAAATGAAGCCATAAATCTCAAATAAAATTTGAGAGATGAAATCTTTTATTATTTCTTCCTTTGTTTTCTTGAAATAGAAGACCAGTCCAATCTTGTCGACGCCATCTCTGCATTTCAATGGTTGTCATCACTACAATTAGCGTAAACTTTTGAATCTATACAAATATTTGTCAGCATAGATTCATCTTAACTTAGGTTTTACTAAGTGTTGAGAGTGATCAAATTTCTAGAATGAGCTTCTCGGCTCAACAACATATTATTGACTCTCTGCAAATATCTGTCTACATAGATTCAGCTTAACTTGGATTTTATTAAGCGTGGAGAAGGATCAAATCTCTAAAATGCACTTGTCAGCTCAACAACATATTATTTCTTCCTTTACTTTTATTTTGTTGAAATAAAAAACCGATACAATCTTGTAGGTGCCACCTCTGCAACTCAATGGTTGTCATCACTATAATTAGCGTAAAATTTTGACTGTTTGCAAATATCTACAAAACATTATTTCTTCCTTTGTTTTTTTTGAAATAGAAGACCGGTCCAATCTCGTGGATGCAATCTCTGCATTTCAATGGTTGCCATCACTATCACCTCAAGTGCATCAGTCCATTTCAACCTTTCATAAATGTTTACGAAGTGTTTCAGCTGTCGTTATGGAGTGTTGCCTCAGACATAGTATAAAACGTTATCACCATATCTGCCAATGTCTTTAGCTCATCATCATTATATTTTAAAGAATAAGAGATTTGAAATCTCCACTGAAATTGAATGCATGACCAATCGATAAGTCATGAAATCTTAAGCCACTCATATTAAAACATTGTTATCACGATAAGCACCATATGTGATGTGACCTTATAAAACAAGGTAGAGCCAACTTAAAATCACGAGCTTCTTGTTAATTGTAAGGATCAATCACTAATATTCTTTGTTTAGTATAAGGATCAATTATTAATCTCTTTTATTTTACTTGAGTTGTGTTGCTTTATGTTGCAATCATAATAGATTAGATCTTCACAAAACATGGACCATGTGCAAGTGGAAGGTTAGTGTTCATATGAATATGTGCCAAAAATAATTGGTGATTACAAATAAATGTCATAAAAAATGTTATATTCATATTTAACATCAGTAAAGGCAATCATGTTACTCAATGTTTTAGATTTCAAAAACTTATCAAATGAAGTTATCTAAAGTGTTTTTGATTGTTAAACAATTGAAAAAATTCCTTAAACGAGACAAGTATTTGTTTCCCAATCTAATGTTAATAAGTGGTACTTTTTAATTTAACATCAGTAAAGACAATCATATTACTCAATGTTTTAGATTTCAAAAACTTATCAAATGGAGTCATCTAACGTGTTTTTGATTGTTAAACAATTGAAAAAAATCCTTGATTTGTTTTCCATTCTAATGTTAATAAGTGGTACTTTTTAATTCAACATCAGTAAAGGAAATCATGTTACTCAATGTTTTAGATTTCAAAAACTTATCAAATGGAGTCATCTAACTTGTTTTTGATTGTTAAACAATTGAAAATTTTCCTTAAAGAAGGCAAGTATCTGTTTTCCAATTTAATGCTAATAAGTGGCACTTTTTAATTCAACATTAGTAAAGACAATCATGCTACTCAATGTTTTAGATTTCAAAAACTTATCAAATGGAGTCATCTAATGTGTTTTTGATTGTTAAACAATTGAAAAAAATTCTTAAACCACGCAGTTTTCCAATCTAATGCTAATAAGTGGTACTTTTTAATTCAACATCAGTAAGGGCAATCATATTACTCAATGTTTTAGATTTCAAAAACTTCTCAATTGGAGTCATCTAACGTGTTTTTTATTGTTAAACAATTGAAAAAGTTCCTTAAACTAGGCAAGTATATGTTTTCCAATCTAATGCTAATAAGTGGTACTTTTTAATTCAACATCACTAAAGGCAATCATGTTACTCAATGTTTTCGATTTCAAAAAATTATCAAATGAAGTCATCTAAAGTGTTTTTGATTGTTAAACAATTGAAAAAATTCCTTAAACCAGGCAAGTATCTGTTTTCCAATCTAATGCTAATAAGTGGTATTTTTTTAATTCAACATCAGTAAAGGCAATCATGTAACTCAATGTTTTAGATTTTGAAAACTTATCAAATGGAGTCATCTAACATGTTTTTGATTGTTAAACAATTGAAAAAATTCCTTAAACCATGAAAGTATCTGTTTTCCAATCTAATGCTAATAAGTGATACTTTTTAATGTAAGAAAAATTACTCTCTCACTACTTTATTCAAAATAATTAAAATTTATGAAAATTGTAAATTAGTCATTTAGACTATATCAAAGCCTTACTTCATCACGGAAGGAGATGAAAACTACTCAAGAGGCCACCAAATGTAAAATGGACTATCAAGAGATGAGTATATGGAAATTGTCTAACCATTAGAATGCGTAATTGAGGCCTAGAAATTAATACTTATATATGCTTCCACTCAAATTCCATATCTAGAGGTACTCCCAAAACGATTAGTGGAGATGGTTCTTCCATTGACTCTAAGTGATGATGGCTACTAGTGCATATATGTCCATGTTGCACCCAAGTGTAATTTTGGATCAACACCAACATTCATAATGAATGATTGCATCTTTATGGGGACCCAAGTCTAAAGTTAAAACAAATTAGAGTAGTACTTGTCTTAAAAATCTCATTGTGCCTAAACTTTAGAGAGATATGGAAAGTCAAACAAAAATCAAAATGTTTGAGGACACCTCTTCCTCTATATCAAAACCAAATGCCCTCTCTCCATATACAACCCAATGGCTTCTAGAAACCATGGACCATTGAAAAAAACAAAGTTTTGTCATTCTTTAAACTGAATAAAGAAAGGAAAAATAACCCTTACCATAGCAATAACATAGGACTTTACCTTTCACATGAGGAACCCACTAAGTTTGGATCGATGTTTCTAGGGTTTTGTGATTCCACCACACCCCATGAACATTTCAATGAAGTCTTGTTTTATGTCCAAAACTTCTTTTCTCTTAGTACATGTAAAGGGAATGTTAAATTTGGAGACCCCTCAAGCTTTTTAATACGTCTTAGTTTAAAGTTTTGGTCATTTGAGAATATTTTTGGGTGATATTAGTCTAAAATTCAGCGAAAAGTTGTTGGATTTATAGATTTGAGTGTTTACTTTTGTATATTCTAAATATTTTGATGGTTTTTCAACATGCTGAATCTATTTCTGTATTCAAAATAACAATTTAAATAACAGAAAAATGTGATAAAAAAATCAAAACATATTTCTTAAAAACAAAGTTACAAGTTGCAGATTCATCAAATGAAAAAATAGTGCCACTACAACCATTCTTCTAACACGACCATGAACAATAACGTTTAAAATTTGGCACTGCAATTTGGAAGAACGTGTAAGCCTGGCCACTTGCTATGACATTAAACATTGACCTTGACGGAATCACTTCCTTGATGGATGGAGGAGAGGTGTAATGTGACTGGAGCAAAATGTATGTGAATCACCTTCCTGAATAAGGGAGGGGAGATGCACTTTGAATGCAGCGAAACGCATGTTAAAGATAGGGTTTGGTTGAAAAGGTGGCTGAAAATGAAGGCGTGACATTGAAAAAGAAGACAAGATTGATGGACAGGTTGCTCTACAAATCACTGAGGTGTTGGCGTATTACCTTGGGCTGTGAGTGGCAAGCCACGTACATTCTTGAAGACTTATGGGCTACGTGAGCAACACAGAAAATGAAGCCATAAATTTCAAATAAAATTTAAGAGATGAAGGAGGCGGGCCATGGTAAAATCTTTTATTATTTCTTCCTTTCTTTTCTTGAAATAGAAGAACAGTCCAATCTTGTCGACGCCATCTCTGCATTTTTCAAGGGATTTCATCAATATAATATAATCACTATAATTAACTTAAACTTTTGACTCTCTGCAAATATCTGTCAACAAAGATTTATTTTAACTTAGATTTTACTAAGTGTTGAGAGGGATCAATTTTTTTTAGAATGAGCTTCTCAGCTCAACAACATATTATTTCTGTGGATGTTATCTGTGTAATTTAATGGTTATTATGATGATAATTAACGTAAACTTTTGACTCTCAGCAAATATGTGTCAACATAGATTCATCTTAACTTCGGTTTTATTAAACGCATCTAGAAAGATCAAATCTCTAAAATGAGCATGTCAACTCAACAACATATTATTTCTTCCCTTTATTTTGTTGAAATAGAAAACCGATCCAATATTACAGGTGCCACCTGTGCAACTCAATGGTTGTCATCACTATAATTAGCGTAAAATTTTGACTGTCTGCAAATATCTACAAAACATTATTTCTTCCTTTGTTTTTTTTTAATTAGAAGACCGGTCCAATCTCGTGGATTCAATGGTTGTCATCACTATAATTAGCSTAAAATTTTGACTGTCTGCAAATATCTACAAAACATTATTTCTTCCTTTGTTTTTTTATTAAATTAGAAGACCAGTCCAATCTCGTGGATTCAATGGTTGTCATCACTATAATTAGCGTAAAATTTTGACTGTCTGCAAATATCTACAAAACATTATYTCTTCCTTTATTTTTTATGAATTAGAAGACCGGTCCAATCTCGTGGATGCAATCTCTGCATTTCAATGGTTGSCATCACTATCACCTCAAGTGCATCAGTCCATTTCAACCTTTCATAAATGTTTATGAAGTGTTTCAGCTGTCGTTATGGAGTGTTGCCTCAGACATAGTATAAAACGTTATCACCATATCTGCCAATGTCTTTAGCTCATCATCAAGAAGAGTTTTGAAATCTCCASTGAAATTGAATGCATGATCAATCGATAAGTCCTCATGAAATCTTAAGCCACTCATATSACAACATTGTTATCACGATAAACACCATATGTGACCTTATAAGACAACAAGGTGGAGCCAACTTAAAATCACGAGCTTATTGTTAATTGTAAGGAACATGCAATTGATATCAAGCACAATCGCACTCGTCCCTCGCATTGGCAGACCATTTGGATAAGACAAAACATCATATTTGTATTGAAGAGGCCAAAATTTTTGCCAAGGTAGATCACTATCACAATAGAAAATTTAGGGAAGCCATCAAAATCCAAAAACAACCTAACAATCTAAACAGAGATAATGGATGGAAGATCAGTCAAAATTGGATCCCAACACTAACCACAAGAACATATTCTATAAATTATAATAATATATTTTTAGGTCTTTTATATATAATTTAATAAGTCGGCTCTTTACTAAAAAACTTTTCATATTTATACACATGACGACTTTTCAGATTTTAAGTTCTTTACTAAAAAACTTTTCATATTTATACACATGATGACTTTTCAGATTTTAAGATTTCCCTCACATCTTAAAAAACTCTTCGTGAACTACATTTATTTGATAAAAAACATTGAATAAAAAACTGTGATGAATCCAAAAAAACCATCTTATATTTAGACAATGTAATCAAACTTTAATTTATGCCCCTTTTAAAAATACCTCTACTTGATTACATGAACTTATTTTTCTTCATCATAAAGGTTGGAAGGGGTTGCCTTCCAATAGATTATAAGCATATTACAACTCCTACTTAATATCCTTATTGAACTTTCTATACATAAAGGAAATTTAATACCCATAAGAAGCCACAATTTTTAATATGAAATCCTCCCACCAAAATAATCCACCCTTGATCCTAGGCCTTTGTAATAGATTTCAATTGCCTTGGATAAGCACATTGCATATAGTCTTAGAGATGAGAAACATTTAAAATGAAATGAATATTGTGTAGTCTCACTTTTTCTTCTCATCATGAAAGGTTAGTGGTACAAGAGTGGCTTCCCTTGGGGTTTGGATAGGTCAACCACCATTACAATCAAAGTTGAAATATTTAAAGCCCAATTAACTGGGCTTTATCGGGCCTTCCCATAATATTTGTTACAACCAATATTTTTTGTAAGCACGTGGAACTAGGGGATGCTACAGAAAATATTATAAAATATTGCATAGAAGTCCACATATGCACGCAATAGAAGTGGATATGCATGAGTATGCTTCTATGTATCGAGGCCCTCACAACAAAAAAAACATTCGAAGGGAACAAAAGTATCACAAAGTATCATGAGCATAAGACATGGAACACATAGTTAGCAAGATATATCATGTTGTTGGTGGAGTTGCTAAATATATCATGCATAGTTATGTTTCCTTAAGTTCCTTAATGAATGTTATGGTACGTATGGTTACATTTATTTCTTCATGGTTATTTTGCGTTGAGACTATTACATTATCTCTTTGTTAGAGCATGTGTTGCACCATTTTGATTCATCCTAGTTTAGATCACGATCATGCTACTTAGAAGGGTATTGTTTCCTAACTCCACTGATATGTAAATTTAATAACCATGTATGAGTGGAAATGAATATGGAAAAGAGGGTGGACTTAATGTGTTTAGGGTTATAAATAATTCATCGATAGGTATACATAGTAAATGTGTTAAGTGAGCATGAAGAACATGCTCAAAAGTATGAAAAGTTGAAGGAAAATTGGTTATAGGATCATATGAGTAGGATTTGTATCTGGAAATTTAGTAATTGGCTAGATTAATTAGTGTACTATGTGGAATATGGAAGAACATATAATGAATGATTTCCCAATGGTTTAGTGGTATATCGATGTTGCACCAAACCCTTACTGCATGAATATAAGGTGTAATGTTGCAAGATTTTCAACAAGTTAGGGCATGAGCTACATCGATGCACTTTTGATGCAGGAGCATCGCCTTCAAGGACGACAACACACACGTGGAGGAAAACAGAGGACATCCTAGTAATGACAGAATTTCAAATCGAGCATTAACTCAAAATTTAAATGGGTTGTTGAGATATTTTTGTAACAACATTTTTAAATGTAATTTGTTTGTAAAGTCTCTAAGGACTATAAGAGACTGCATATACGGAGTGTCGAATCTATCTGGTAGTAATTAGCAGTTATTGTAATGGGACATAGTCGGTGTTAGTTTTGAAGTTTGAAATGATAGGTTTCAGAACAAGACAAGAGAGCTCATGGAGTCGGTCCTTAGATAGTTTTTTAGTATTGCATTGGAATAGATCAGGATGCATTAGATCATAATGTAATAGACAAAGTAGAATAGAATAGAGTAGGAGAAATACTGTGTAATTTTAGTTTTCATGGGTAATAGAAAAGATAGAATTGTCCCGAACTTGGACTGTGTTCATTTGGCGTATGAATCAATGAATTTATGTATTTTGTATATTGTTTTTATTTCATTCTCGTTCATGTATGAGAGTTCGAGAAGGTGATTGTATGAGTTTGTAACGAAACTGGATAAGTTTCAATTGTTTTTCTTCTGAACATTGTATGCAAGGTGTGCATCCCAAATGCAAGGTGTACGTTGACTGAGTCTCGGAACGAATCAGAGAAGGGTTCAGAGATAACAAAGGAAACTTGAGAATCCAGGTGTAAGGAGTGCACAAAGTCTAGAAACTACCAAGTGTCGAAGAACCAGGAAGGGGAAATGCCAAGTGGGTGAGGAGAGTTCTTTCAAAGAGACCTTCGATTCTAAGTTATCGAGGTCCTGAAGAATGCAAGGTGTGCGTGAGAGGTCGAATCCTCTAAAGGACAAAGCTCAGGAGGGATAACACTTTCATAGTGTTCACTAAACCAAAGTGGACTTGCAGAGGAAGGGACAAAAGTTCGAAACCTTTGGAGGCTGAAAAATCTTCAAAGACTGGAAGCAATGAAGGTTCCAGAGGAAGAATGGTTGAGATCGGAGGAGCACAGAGATGAGGACAGACAACCATCAGATCTGCAGAAGTAGTGCAAACCTTAACGCTTCGTGTAGAAGGGAAGATTTTGGCATGTCGACGTTCAGAGGAATAGAGGTGAAAAATCTTTTGAACTCGCGATATGCGAAATCCCGACGAGCACATAGACCATCAGATATCCAGGAGGACACGTGTCAAATGGACGAAAAAATCAAAGGAGGGACGTGTGGTAGTTGAGCAGGATTTCGCTGACTCGCGACTTGAAGTGGTCAAAGGGTAGGATTGCACAAATTCATGATACACAAAATCACGATGAAAAATCATGGTCGTTGATCTAGGAGTGATCTAGATCATCGATCATCTAGAAGGAGACTTCGACATTTTGGGAGTCAGGGGTTCGAAGTGGAGAACATTCACAACATGCCGAGTCATGAAGTCCCGACTTAACAGATGGAGGAATGTGGGCCATTAATCAAGGGATAACGAGGACCGTCGATCTAGCATGGAAGAGTTTCAACGTTTCAGCATTCGGGAGATTGAAGGTGTAGGACCTCTTGGTCTCACAAGTCATGAAATCCCAACACATGAAACCGTGATGCGCTCAGAGGTCAAGCCCTAGTCACATCTGAGGGTCACATTGATGAGAAATCGAGGTAGGAGCTTAATCCGTTAGCTCTCAATTTGGGGTTTGACATTTCAGGTGTTGGACGAGTTTGTGTGGTTTGCAATCAAAAACCTCGAAGTCTCGAAACATGATGCACCCTTTGGAGGTAGATCATGGTCATGTGGAGCAGTCACATGAATGGAAGGAGGTAGTTATTTTTAATCCCTTTCAGGGTTTTGGGTTTCGGGGGTTCAAGAGTAGTTCATGTGTCAGAAGTCCCGACACACGAAGACCCAGAATGCTTTTTGGTGTAGGCACACGGTTATCGCTTGTAGCCATGTGGAGGTGAGGCTCGATTCTAGTGCCTTATAGCGCAGTCTGGGTTTCACAAGGACCTGTGGAAGAATATATTTAAGAGATTCCATCACAGAATCAAAAAGCCACTTTGGCTCAGAAGTAAGAAACGATCCAAAGGCCAGGAGGCTAGCAGACTCGTCGAAGCCGAGGAAAAAGCGGGGGGTTTGCATAAGGTGGTATCAAAGCATATTTTTAATCTGTTTGCAGACAACAAGCAAAAGGATAAAGGATGAAAGTTGGTATCATTGTGGTATCAAGAAAAACTTGATTTATGTTTGTAGGTGATGCAGTGAAATCATGCCACAAAGAAGGCGTAGAGTAAATGCAGAAATGGAAGAAGAAATGAGGCGACTCCGAATGAGATTGGACGCCATGGAGACAACACAAGGAAGAGCATCAGACATTGGTGATGTTAGTGAAGCTGAGGGCGAAGAAGAAGTAGAGGTCGAAGAAAATGTAGCAGAGGATGTTTCACATGACCGCTTGATAAAAGTTGTTTTGAAAATAGGAGCTAGAGCAAGGATAGAGGTACCTATGTGTGAAGGAAATTAAGAAGTTGAAGAATTGTTAAACTGGGTATGTGCTATGGACAAATACTTCAATTACGAAGATATCGAGTAAGATAAGATGGTGAAGCATGCAGTGACAAGATTGAAAGGTCATGTAGCATTATGGTGGGATGAACTGCAAGACGAACGTAGGAGAAATGGTAAACAAAAAATTAAAAACTGGGATAGGATGGTAGCCAAGTTTATCCCAAAGGATTACCAGATCAATCTTTACAGAAGATTGCAGAACCTGAAATAGAGGGGTTTATCAGTAAAGGAGTACACTGAAGAATTTTACCCACTGAACATCAGAGCTGGACATAAAGAGAATGAAGATGAGAATACAAATAGATTTATCAATGGGCTGAGATATGAAATCCAAGAGGAGATCATCATGATGTCTGTTATTAAAGTCGAGGGTGCTTATCAAGAAGCCTTGAAATCTGAAGAAAAATTGGCTAGGAGGAAAAGCCAATGAAGCAGAGGCAAAAATTCAAGCAGAGGCAAGGGAACCAACAGAGAAAAGTTCCAGAAGTCAAAGCCTGGAGTTGACAAACAACATAGTCACCAGGAGAAGGGTGGAAGTTCTAAAGAGGGACAACATTGAGAAAGAGGTTCGTTTTCTAGAGGAAGAGGAAGAGGAAGAGACAGAGGATGCATAGTCAAATGCTATACCTGTGGAAAAGAAGGACACAAATATTGGGAATGTCCTAACAGAAAAAGAGAAGGTGGAGAAGCACACATTGTCAAAGAACAAAATCATGTGGAAGCAGAAGCACCAGAAGGAGGAAGAAACCTCATGATGAGCAAAATTCTTCTCAAACCAGAAAAGGGACTAGAGGGACCAGTTCAGCGAACAACTCTGTTCAGAACTGCTTGCAAGACGAAGGATAGAGTTTGCAAGGTGATCATAGACAGTGGGAGCACTGGCAATCTAGTATCCACAGAGATGGTGGAAAAAATGGAGCTGAAGACAACTGCACATACAAATCCATACAAGGTATCGTGGTTGTAGAAAGGACATCAAGTCATGGTAAGTCAACAATGCCAAGTTGAATTTAAAATAGGAGGTTACAAAGATGAAACACTGTGCGATGTAATTCCTATGGATGCCTGTCATATTTTATTGGGGAGGCCATGGCAGTTTGACAGAAAAATTATTCATGATGGAAGAAAAAATACCTATAACCTAGAAAAGAATGGTAGAACACATATGTTGTTACCCATAGAAGACAAGGAGCAAAAGAAAGAATCTAGTTCAAGCATACTTCTCATGAGTGGGAAGGAGCTTTTGAAAGAAATCAAGAAGGGGAAAGAAATGTGTTTTGCTGTAGTGAGGAAGCCTAGAGTTATCCTTACAAATACTTTTGTAGAAGATTTTCCTATAGAAATCCAGGAAATGTTAGAAGACTTTGCTGATATAGTCATGGATGAGTTACCACACTCATTTCCACCCATTAGGAGCATAAGCCATCACATTGACCTTATTCCAAGAGCTAGTTTACCAAACAAAGCAGCTTATAGGTTGACACCTAGAGAGAATCAGGAGGTCAAAAATAAAGTCCAAGAGTTGTTGGATAAAGGGTTAGTCAAGGAAAGCCTAAGCCCATGTGCAGTATCGACTGTACTAAGTCTAAAGAAGGATGGAGGATGGATAATTTGTACAGATTCCAGAGCCATCAACAAGATAACCATTAGGTACAGATTTCCTTTACTGAGGATGGATGATTTGATGGATTGTTTGAGTGGAGCAAGCTATTTTTCCAAGATAGACTTAAAGAGTGGATATCATCAAATAAGGATGAGAGAGGGAGATGAATGGAAAACAACATTCAAGACAAATGAAGGATTGTTTGAATGGATGGTCATGCCATTTGGGTTGACAAATGCACCGAGCACATTTATGAGACTGATGAATGAAGTTTTGAAAAACTTCATAGGCAAATTTGTTATAGTATATCTGGATGACATACTAATCTTCAAAAAGACAAAGGAAGAACACCTAAGACATTTGACATCAATGATGGAAAGGTTGCAACAAGAGAAATTGTTGATAAATCTAAAGAAGAGTTCTTTTATGAAGAAGGAGATCATATATTTGGTTTTCGTGATCTATTCAAATGAATTGAAGATGGACCCAGAAAACGTGACAGCGATCAGAGAATGGCCATCACCAAGCAACATATTTGAGGTAAGAAGTTTTCATGGCTTAGCAAGATTTTATAGGAAATTTATTAGAGATTTAAGTGGAATATGTGCACCCATGTTGGAGACTGTGAAGAAGAAACACATGTCCTTCAGTTGGATAGAGGACGCTGTAAAAGGTTTCAGATTGTTGAAGGAGAAAATCACAAAGCAACCAATTCCGATCTTACCAAATTACTCTCTCACTACTTTATTCAAAATAATTAAAATTTATGAAAGCCGTAAATTAGTCATTTAGACTATATCGAAGCCTTATTTCATCACGAAAGCATACAAACATTAAAAAAAAACAAAGAGGATTTCCATAATGAAATAAAAAATGGAGCCATATGACCAAACCTATAGGAGATGAAAACTACTCAAGAGGCCACCAAATGCAAAATGGACTATCAAGAGATGAGTATATGGAAATTGTCTAACCATTAGAATGGGTAATTGAGGCCTAGAAATTAATACTTATATATGCTTCCACTCAAATTCCATATCTAAGGGTACTCCCAAAACGATTAGTGGAAATGGTTCTTCCATTGACTCTAAGTGATGATGGCTACTAGTGCATATATGTCCATGTTGCACCCAAGTGTAATTTTGGATCAACACCAACATTCATGCATTCATGATGAATGATTGCAGCTCTATGGGGACCCAAGTCTAAAGTTAAAACACATTAGAGTAGCACTTGTCTTAAGAGTCTCATTATGCCTAAACTTTAGAGAGATATGGGAAGTAAAACAAAAATCAAAATGTTTGAGAGCACCTCTTCCTCTATATCAAAACCAAATGCTCGCTTTCCATATACAATCCAATGGCTTCTAGAAACCATGGACCATTGAAAAAAACAAAGTTGTGTCATTCTTTAAATTGAATAAAGAAAGGCAAAATAACCCTTACCATAGAAATAACATAGGACTTTACCTTTCACATGAGGAACCCACTAAGTTTGGATCGATGTTTCTAGGGTTTTGTGATTCCACCACACCACACCCATGAACATTTCAATGAAGACTTGTTTTATGTTCAAAACTTCTTTTCTCTTAGTACATGTACAGGGAATGTTAAATTTGGAGACCTCTCAAGCTTTTTAATACGTTTTAGTTTAAAGTTTTGGTTATTTGAGAATATTTTTGGGTGATATTAGTCTAAAATTCAGCGAAAAGTTGTTGAATTTATAGATTTGAGTGTTTACTTTTGTATATTCTGAATATTTTGATGGTTTTTCAGCATGCTGAATTTATTTCTGTATTCAAAATAACAATTTAAATAACAGAAAATTGTGATAAAAAAATCAAAACATATTTCTTAAAAACAAAGTTGCAAGTTGCAGATTCATCAAATGAAAAAGTAGGGCCACTACAACCATTCTTCTAACACTACCATGAACAATAACGTTTAAAATTTGGCACTGCAATTTGGAAGAACGTGTAAGCCTGGCCACTTGCTATGACATTAAACCTTGACATTGACGGAATCACTTCCTTGATGGATGGAGGAGAGGTGTAATGTGACTGGAGCAAAATGTATGTGAATCACCTTCCTGAATAAGGGAGGGGAGATGCACTTTGAATGCAGCGAAACGCATGTTAAAGATAGGGTTTGGTTGAA
>ML778726.1:69014-80106 GCA_009831015.1 Picea engelmannii | reverse complement strand
AGACTACCTGCATTTGGTAGAATTCGCCTACAATAATGGGTATCATGCATCATTGAAGATGAGCCCATTCGAAGCACTTTATGGAAGAAAGTGCAACACTCCAGTGAGCTGGGATAATCCAGCTGACAGAGCAGTAGTTGGGCTTGAGCTACTCAGGGAGATGGAAGACCAAATGATAAGAATTAAAAATAATCTAAAAGTTGCCCAGGACAGGCAGAAAAGTTACGCCGATAGTAACAAAACCCATAGAGAATTCAAAGTGGGTGACCATGTTTTCCTGAAAGTGAAAACTAATAGGAGTTCCCTAAAGCTGGGAAGTTGCGCCAAGTTGGTAGCAAGATTTTGTGGTCCATTTGAGATCTTGGAAAGGATTGGGTCGGTTGCATACATGCTTGCATTACCTGCATCTATGACTGTACATAATGTGTTTCATGTTTCACTTCTTAAGAAATATGTACCTGATGCTAATCATGTTATCGATTGGAATGTGATTCAGGTGGAACCAGAAGGTGTCCTGCAAGTGCATCATGTGCGCATATTGGACAGGAAAAGCAAACAGCTCCAGAATCGAGCTATAGAGCTTGTAAAGGTCCAGTGGACCTGGTACGGTCCTGAGGACGCGACATGGGAGCATACATATGTTATGTAGGCAGAGTACCCACATCGTTTTGAAAGTTTTTGAAAATCTTGCAGATGCTGTGCAAAGTTGCACTGAGGACAGGGCAAAAATAAGGGGAGGGGGATTGTAGTGTCCCCAAGGCTGAGCCCCATTGGAAACCATGTTCTGAAAGGAATTGTAATTATGTTTTATAGGCTGGTGAGCCAAGTTTTTATAAGCTGGAGGCTTATGTGTTTGTTAGGTCAGGGAGCCTGAGTGTTGAAGGCCAGGAGCCTGCTGTTGTATATGTAATCACGCAGAACAATTAATAAAATATAAACACTGCCATGTGCAGACTGACCATGATGAATGAGTGAAGGGTGACTAAGAATCCATAGAGTGGGGAAGGAATTAGGGGTTGGAAGGTGGGAAAAGGGGCTAAGTGTTGAGCCTAGGGGCTAAGCCTAGGGGCTAAGCCTAGGGGGCTTAAGCCTGGGAATAATATTTTAATATTATCCCAAAAGACATGTGCATTTTATGTTTTATCCTAAGTTTCTTGCAAGGGGAGAACATAAAAGGGAGATGCGTGCTGGTGGAACTCATGTAGTTTCATGGGTGACAAGTGTCAACCCTGACGCATGCGAATAAAATGGCCAGGGTGAGCCGTGAGAAGGGTTCCTCCTCCATTCTACCCGATTGTCTGAACGCGTACGGAGCCCTGGATAGTACTACCAAACCGACTCCTGCAGAGAACCTTTGTGCGTCCCTGTGATTCGAAAAGTATGTGTCTGGATCTGAGAAAACCGGTGTGGATATTCCCTGAACGAGAAGCCTGCGTGGATTTGGGAAAGAGTCTGTGTTTGTTTTGGAAAGTTGGTACACCCCTTCTCTGTTCTAAACTGGGGAGTCTGAATCGACCCCTACGTGGACTACTTGTCATGCATCCCTGAGAATCCAGAGTGTGAGTTTATTTTTTGTTGCCAAATTGAGAAAACAGAAGTGTCTTGTCCTTTCTAAGCCTGGTTATACTGTTGCACAAGTCTGGAGATGCCCTGGGGTGTTTGTGTTTGGATTCCCGTGGATTGTGGTGGACGTGTAGTGTTTGATCCTGTGTGGATTGTTGGCAAGTTTTTACAACACTCTCTCCAGGTGAGAGAGGTGGTTGAAGATTGGAAGAACAGGTTGTTGGACCTGTGAGTGACTCCCTCCAGGTGAGAGAGTGCGCAGAGGAATGAGAGAACTCCTTGAAGGAACCTTGTAGTTTCCATAGAGCCCGGAGACTTCCAGTCCGGCATGTTCCCGTAACCCAAGGCAAGGGAGATTAGCAGCTGAAGGACTATCCAGGTGATAGAGAAGGTGTATACTCCTAGGGTGGAACATGCATGTGGGGAATGAGGGTCTGTGGGCAGTGAGTGTGGGAGGTTCCTTGGAGAGAATCCCTTCCTTGTGGTTGTGTGTTGTTTTCCCTGTAACCTCAGCCTAGCCTAGGATTCCTTGTCTTGGGGTGGAGTTTAGTCCCAGCTCAGGGGTGACCCACTGCTGAGTTGATGAGCAGTGTGGTCTAAGGCTAGGAGGTTCGTGGAAGACCTGCACTTGGTTGGTGGATTCTACCATTATTAAAAGAAAAGTATCTGATTATGTTTTAATCATGTTTTGCATGACTCTACTGCTTATGTTATCATGATTTCCGTTGTGTATATGAATTAGTATGAAATGCTATTGATTTTTAATTATGGCAGTAACTCATATGAATACTCTGTGTAGAATGTGTTTATTTGTTTAAATGCATGGGATTTATAATACCTGTAAGAGTTATGTACAAAGTGGTGTTATAGTCTTCTTTTAATAGCGTTTAAACCTTGGTAGCCAGAAAAGGTGCGCTACAACAATTAAGAAGTTGAAGAATTGTTAGACTGGGTACATGCTATGGACAAATACTTCAATCACGAAGATATCGAATAAGACAAGGTGGTGAAGCATGTAGTGACAAGATTGAAAGGTCATGCAACGTTATGGTGGGATGAACTGCAAGCCGAATGTAGGAGAAATGGTAAACAAAAAATTGAAAACTGGGATAGGATGGTAGCCAATTTTATCCTGAAGGATTACCAGATCAATCTTTATAGAAGATTGCAGAACCTGAAATAGAGGGGTTTATCAGTGAAGGAGTACAATGAAGAATTTTACCGACTGAACATCAAGGATGGATAGAAAGAGAATGAAGATGAGAATACAACCATATATATCAATGGGCTGAGATATGAAATCCAAGAGGAGATCATCATGATGTCTGTTAGTAAAGTCAAGGGTTATTATCAAGAAGCCTTGAAATCTGAAGGAAAATTGGCCAGGAGGCAAAGCCAACGAAGCAGAGGTGAAAATTCAAGAAGATTCAAGGGAACCAATAGAGAAAAGTTCCAGAAGTTGAAGCCTGGACTGCCAAACAACATAGTCACCTGGAGAAGGGTGGAAGTTCTAAAGAAGGACGACATGGAGAAAGAGGTCCATTTTCCAGAGGAAGAGGAAGAGGAAGAGATAGAGGAGGCATAGTCAAATGCTATACCTATGGAAAAGAAGGACACAAATATTGGGAATGTCCTGACAGAAAAAGAGAAGGTGGAGAAGCACACATTCTCAAAGCACAGAAGCATGTGGAAGCAGAAGCACTAGAAGGAGGAAGAAACCTCATGATGAGGAAAATTCTTCTCAAACCAGAAAAGGGATCAGAGGGACCAGTTCAGCGAACAATTCTGTTCAAAACTGCTTGCAAGACGAAGGATAGAGTTTGCAAGGTGATCATAGATAGTGGGAGCACTGAAAATCTAGTATCCACAGAGATGGTGGAAAAAATGGAGCTGAAGAAAAATGCACATCCAAATCCATACAAGGTATCATGGTTGCAGAAAGGACATCAAGTCATGGTAATTCAACAGTGCCAAGTTGAATTTAAAATAGGAGGTTACAAAGATGAAATACCGTGCGATGTAATTCCTATGGATGTCTATCATATTTTATTGGGGAGGTCATGGCAGTTTGACAGAAAAGTTATTCATGATGGAAGAAAAAATACCTATACCCTAGAAAAGAATGGTAGAACACATATGTTGTTACCCATAGAAGACAAGGATCAAAAGAAAGAATCTAGTTCAAGCATACTTCTCATGAGTGGGAAGGCACTCTTGAAAGAAGTCAAGGAGGAGAAAGAAAAGTGTTTTTCTATAGTGAGGAAGCCTAGAGTTATCCTTACAAATACTTTTGTAGAATATTTTCCTATAGAAATCCAGGAATTGTTAGAAAACTTTGTTGATATAGTCATGGATGAGTTACCACACTCATTGCCACCCATTAGGAGCATAATCCATCACATTGACCTTACTCCAGGAACTAGTTTACCAAACAAAGCAGATTATAGGTTGACACCTAGAGAGAATGATGAGGTCAAAAATAAATTCCAAGATTTTTTGGATAAAGGGTTAGTCAGGGAAAGCCTAAGCCCATGTGAAATACCAACTGTACTAAGTCTAAAGAAGGATGGAGGATGGAGAATGTGTACAGATTCCAGAGCCATCAACAAGATAACCATTAGGTACATATTTCCTTTACCGAGGATGGATGATTTGATGGACTGTTTGAGTGGAGCAAGCTATTTTTCCAAGATAGACTTAAAGAGTGGATATCATCAAATAAGGATGAGAGAGGGAGATGAATGGAAAACAACATTCAAGACAAATGAAGGATTGTTTGAATGGTTGGTCATGCCATTTGGGCTGACAAATGCACTGAGCACATTTATGAGACTGATGAATGAAGTTTTGAAAGACTTCATAGGCAAATTTGTTATAGTATATCTAGATGACATACTAATCTTCAACAAGACAAAGGAAGAACACCTAAGACATTTGACATCAGTGATGGAAAGGTTGCAACAAGAGAAATTGTTGATAAATCTGAAGAAGAGTTCTTTTATGAAGAAGGAGATCATATGTTTGGGTTTCATGATCTATTCAAATGAATTGAAGATGGACCCAGAAAAAGTGAGAGCGATCAGAGAATGGCCATCACCGAGAAACATATTTGAGGTAAGAAGTTTTCATGGGTTAGCAAGATTTTATAGGAAATTTATCATAAATTTAAGTGGAATATGTGCACCCATGTTGGACATTGTGAAGAAGAAACACATGTCCTTCAGTTGGATAGAGGAAGCTGAAAAAGGTTTCAGAGTGTTGAAGGAGAAAATCACAGAGCAGCCAATTCTGGTCTTACCATATTTTGGAAAAACATTTCAGGTGAGATGTGACGCAAGTGGATTAGCTATTGGAGCAGTCTTAAGTCAAGATAATAGACCCATTGCTTATTTCAGTGAGAAACTGAATGATGCCAAGAAAAAGTATTCCACGTATGACACGGGATTTTATGCGGTGATTCAAGATTTGAAAAAATGGAGGCATTATCTAATTCCTAAATAATTTGTCTTGTACAGTGATAATCTTGCTTTGCAATTTATTACTAGGCAAGAAACGTTGAATCAGATACATGCCAAATGGCTAGAATTTATGCAAAATTTTACTTTTGTTATTAAACACATTGATGGAACTGCTAACAAATTCACAGATGCTTTGAGCAGGAGGAATTTGATTGTATAGGAATTGTAGGTGGAGACTTTAGGGTTCGAAAACCTCAAGGAGATGTATAAAGAAGATGCAGATTTCAAAGAAGCTTATGAGGCATGCAAGAATCCTTTATTGGGAGACAGAAGCCCATGGACTGAATATTTGATTCAGGATGGATTACTATTCAAAGGAATCCGATTATGTAATCCAAAGTGCTCAATGAGAGACAACCTGCTGAAAGAGAAACACAGTGGAGGTTTAGTTGGACACTTTGGTCACGATAAGACATTTGTACAGCTGAGCAATTCCATATTTTTTGTGGTAGACAGATTCTAAAAAATGGTACATTTCATACCATGTTAGAAGACAAGCAATGCCACACACATCGCCAATTTATTTTTCAGAGAAGTAGTAAGACTACATGGATTGCCGAGGAGCATAGTTTCAGACATAGACACCAAATTTGTAGGACACTTTTGGAGGAATCTATGGAAGAGGCTAGGGAAAAACGTGTCCTTTAGTTCAACATATCACCCTCAGACAGATGGACAGCCTGAAGTAGTAAACAAGAGTCTTGGAAACTTGTTGAGAAGTTTAGTCATTGAGCAAGGTTGACAATGGGATCAGATTCTAGCACAAGCAAAATTTGTGTTTAACAATTCAGTGAACAGGAGCACAAGAAAAAGTCCATTCGAAACTGTGTATGGTATACAGCTAAGAGGGATTATAGAGTTGAGAAATTTGAATCAAGATGAGTTCATAAGTGCTGGAGCAGAATATTTTGCAGCAGAGATGCAAAAACTCCATGACAGAGTCAAAGAGCACCTACAAGACAACAGCCAGAAATACAAGAGTAGAGTTGATCAAAAGAGAAGAGAAGTTCAATTCGAAGTTGGAGATAAAGTTTTAGCTCATTTGAGAAAAGATAGATTTCCAAGGGGAACATATAACAAATTGAATATGAAAAATATAGGACCATGCAGGATTCTTAGAAAATTCACAGCAAATTCTTATGAGATTGAGTTGCTAGACAATGTTGGGATATCGCCGATATTCAATGTTGCAGACCTATATATTTACAAGAGAGATGAAGAAGGAGAATCAGATGATCAAAAAGAAATCCAGTGGGAAGAGCAATTGCCCACAACATAAAAACCTCAAATGGAGAAAATTATTGAACAGAGGGATGGAAAGAAAACCAGGAGGAAAACATATCCTGAGTACTTAGTGAAGTGGAAAGATCATCCAATGGAAGATGCAAGTTGGGTCACAAAACCTGATATTTTGAAGCATGGAAAGACAGTGTAGGAGCTCATGGAAAGGAGTCCATGAATTTTTTTAACCAGAGGATTATGATGTAGGAGCATCGCCTTCAAGGATGACAATGGACACGTGGAGGCAAACAAAGGACATCTCAACAATGATAGAATTTCAAATCAAGCATTAACTCAGAATTTAAATGGGTTATTGAGATATTTTTGTAATAATATTTTTAAATGTAACTTGTTTGTAAAGTCTCTAAGGAATATAAGAGACTGCAGATATGGAGTGTCGACTCTATCTGGTAGTAATTAGCAGTTATTGTAATAGGACAGAGTAGGTGTTAGTTTTGAAGTTTGAAATGATAGGTTTCAGAATAGGACAAGAGAGCTCATGGATCTAGTCCTTATATAGTTTTTCAGTATTGTATTGGAATATATCAGGATGCATGAGATTAGAATGTAATAGACATAGATAACATAATAGAGTAGGAGAAATACTGTGTAATTTTAGTTTTCATGGGTAATAGAACAAACATAATTGTCCCAAACTTGGACTGTGTTCATTTGATGTATGAATCAATAAATTTTGTATTATGTATATTGTTTTTATTTCATTCTCATTCATGTATGAGAGTTCGATAAGGAGACTGTATGAGTCTGTAACGAAACTGGATAAGTTTCAATTGTTTTTCTTTTGAACCTTGTATGCAAGGTGTGCATCCCAAAGGCAAGGTGTGTGTTGACTGAGTCTCAGAACGACTCGGAGAAGGGTTTAGAGAGAACAAAGGAAACTTGAGAATCCAGGTGCAAGGAGTGCACATAGTCTAGAAACAACCAAGTGTTGAAGAACCAAGAAGGGAAAACGCCAGGTGGGAGAGAAGAGTTCTTTCAAAGAGACATTCAATTTTGAGTTATCGAGGTCCCGAAGAATGAAAGGTGTGCGTGAGAGGTCGAATCCTCTAAAGGACAAAGATCAGGAGAGATAACACTTGCAGAGTGTTAACTAAACCAAAGTGGACTTGCAGAGGAAGGGACAAAGATTTGAAACCTTTGGAGGCTGAAAATTCTTCAAAGATTGGAAGAAATGAAGGTTCGAGAGGAAGAATAGTTGATATTGGAGGAGCCTAGAGATGAGGACAGACAATCTTCATATCTGCAGAAGCATCGCGAAACTTAACGCTTCGTGCACAAAGGAGGATTTTGACATTTTGGTGTTTGGAAGAACAGAGGTGAAAAATCTTTCGAACTCGCGATATGTGAAATCCCAAAGAGAATTCAGACCGTCAGATATCCAGGAGGATACGTGTTAGCTGGACAGAATATTCAAAGGAGGGAGACATGGCAGTCGAGTAACATTTATCTGACTCATGACTTGAAGTGGTCAAAGGGTAGGACTGCGCAAATTCACGATACGCGAAATCGCGATGTAATCGTGGTCATTGATCCAGGAGTGATCTGGACCATCGATCGTCCAGAAGGAGACTTCGACATTTCGAGAGTCGAGGGTTCAAAGGGGAGAACCTTCACAAAGTGTCGAGTCGCGAAGTCCTGACTCAGAAGATGGAGGAACGTGGGTCATTGATCAAGGGATAGTGAGGAACGTCGATCTAGCGTGGAATAGTTTCGGTGTTTTGGTGTTCGGGAGATTGAAGGTGCAAGACCTCTTGGTCTCGCAAGTCATGAAATCCTGACACACGAAACCACAATGCGCTCGGAGGTTAGGCCCTGGTCACAGCCGAGGGTCAGATTGATGAGAAGTCAAGGGAGGAGCTTAAGCCGTTAGCTCCCAGTTCGGGGTTCGACATTTTGGGTGTTGGACGAGTTTGTGTGGTTTGCAATTAAAAACCCCGAAGTCGCAAAACGAGACGCGCCCTTTGGAGGTAGATTGTGGTCACGTGGATTGGTCACATGAATGGAAGGAGGTAGTTATTTTTGATCCCTTTCGGGGTTTCGGGATTTAGGGGTTCAAGAGTAGTTAATGTGTCGGAAGTCCCGACATGCGAAGACCCGGAATGATTTTTGGTGTAGGCACATGGCTACCGCCCGTAACCATGTGGAGGTAAGGCTTGAGTCTAGTGCTTGATAGTGCAGTCCAGGTTTCACAAGGACCTGTGGAAGAATATATTTAAGAGATTCTAGCACAAAATCAAAGAGCCACTTCAGCTCAGAAGTAAGAAACAATCCAAAGGTTGGGAGGCTAGCAGAACCGCCAAAGATGGAAGAAAATGGGGGGGGGGGTTTGCATCACCTTTGTTGTAGAAGTACATCAACAACCCGATGGTTATGTTTTTTAATTTTTGTAGGAACAACGTGCACCACACAAAGGGTTATCATTTTATGTAGGCCCTAATTATGAGGTTTGATAAGAATGAATTTGTGAAGGACTCATTTATGGGAAAAATACAGGGTTGAGATCAAGATAACCATGAAAAAAGGGTGAAAAACGATCGATGGAATTTGTGATATTATAAATTCAATGAGGGTGGTCATTGTTGGGACTCAAAAATGTCGTATTTTCATCCACCTTTCCCTTCATCATTCTTCACATTTCATCGCCCCATTAACCTTTCATGATATCATTTTCATAAATATATTTGGGTTTCACCTTATTATTTTCCACTTTGTTCATTTTAGTATTAAAAGGGAATTTGTGATTAAATATTAGAAAATTGACATGTTTTCATATATATCTCAAAAATGTGTGAGCTTTGTAATGTGTAGGAATATGTGAAGGATTAATACAAAAAGACTTCTCGAATACTTCTTCCACCATTTCAATATTTGAGGAGATAATTCAAGCCTATTCCAAGGAGAAGATCATGGAGATTTGGTTGTCATATCTTATCCAAGATATATGAGAGATATGTGTGAGGATTTGAAGGGATTATATTTTGTAATAATGAGAAATTGGTTGAGATAAAAGTGGATCTATAATTATGAGATGTTTATCTTCTTTTCAAAGATCTCATGTATAAAAGAGAGTGCCCTCTCTTCATGAAAGGGGGAGAATTATTATGATGTAAGATTGGTTCTTAAAAGTGAGATATGTTATGATGTAGATTGGATTCATGAAAAGACTCTTTTTGTAAACCTACTTGTTGAAGATTAATGCAAGTTTGAATTCAGTGATCTTGTGTCTCTTAGAAGTTAGCATCTGCTGATCTAAAAGCTTCCATGTTGGCATCAGCAAGGGCCATAGATCCAACTTGGTAAGTTCAGTGTAAATTATTAGTGTAGATTTTCATTTCATGTACCTGTTATGTTGAATTCATGTTATTTTGTTTTGATTTCACTATTCGAATTTGTTGCAAAGTGTGTCAATGCAGGAATAGTTGGATCTCATATTTCACCATACATGAGCTTTAATGGAGCATCCCACTACACTTAGCTTTATTTTCTATAATTTATTAGGTTACACCTTGCGAACACATGCACAATCAAGACCTCCATCCCTCACCCTACATGCACCTATAATGGAATGTTGTGAATGCGCAAAGTGTTAATTGTTGTTAGTTTAGTTGCTCCAGGAGATAGAATAAAAAATCATCTTTTCCTTTCATGAGCCATCAATGAATAGGTCCATCACCTGACCAAGGGATTTTGCTTGTTTATGAGTTTTGCTTTCCAGGTGGTGAGTATTCCCGCATGTCACGCGGGTGACCCAGGGAGTTCTAAACGGTAATAGGTAGCATTTGAATTAGATTGCTTTAATGATTTTGGATTGGTTTTATGGACGACCTAAGGGTGGAGAGAAGATGGTAAGACGAGAGGTAATAACCCGCGCATCCACTTTAGTGGGGTTTCTCCAAAGTTAGGTTGTCCTCTCCCTTTTATGCAGAAGTGTGTTTCTCCTTATTTTATGTAAAAGTGTGTTTTTATTTATGCAAATTTAGTTTTTATTTATGATGAGCTAAATTGTGCGATCGATAACCTGGTGACAATAGGGTCCCACTAACGTAAGGAGTTCAAGTTTGGTGTGTTATATTTTTACAAATATTGTTAATTTCTTAGTTTTAAAATTCAAATCTTTGATGATAAAACATTCTCCTTTTTCAATATGGTTTAACTATGAGTATAATCTTGGAACAACTCACTCAAATCCTTGCAAAGGTCGGAATCTCCTCTTCTCACAAAGAGGAGATCTTGACAACAGCCAAGGGCTTAATTACTCCTCCAACAACAAACGATGAATCGAAATACGAAGAAGCTTTCATATTCAATGAAGAATAATTAGGCAAGCATGAGGTCAAGGAGGACAATGCAGAATTGCATCATGATCTGAGCAAGACAGATTGTGCCTACAAACGACTTATTGAACTATGGTTTCAAGCAAGTACGAGGTTAGATCCATTTAGTTTTTCTTTTTATTTTGTTAAATTACAGTTTCAACAGTTAATTTCGCACGGTTATATATATTTTCGATTGTCATTTGCGAAATTCAAAGTGAACATATTCTTATTACTGTTGCGCTTATGGTTACATTGGAAGTTTGACTACACGTAACAAATCTCTAATTTTTAATTAGCGTAGAGTAGGTAGGGTAAACGAATAAAAAAAAACATACTTTTATTTTCAGTTTTTGCTTTAACTTAGAATAAGTATGCTCTCCTTCGCGCTTCGTG
>ML778726.1:42035-68914 GCA_009831015.1 Picea engelmannii | reverse complement strand
CCTGAACTTCCTTTCTAGACCTGGGAAGTGACAGGGTCTGAATTGCCTCTACCCTGCTGGGATCAATTCTCACTCCCTCTACTGATACTATATGGCCTAACAACTTCCCCTCCTTCATAGCAAACAAAGATTTCTTGGGATTTAAGGAAAGGCCAAACCTCCGACATTTCAAGAAAACTTTCCTCAAGTGACAACAGTGCTCTTTATCAGACCTGGAGAAGACTGTGATGTCATCCAGATAGATCACCACAAACCAAGCTTTCTCCCCAATGAAGGCTATGTCCATGGCTCGTTGAAATGTTTCCCCTGCATTCATTAGTCCAAAAAGAATTTTGGCATACATGAATGTGCCCCAAGGAGTGGTGAAGGCTGTCTTTTCTCTGTCCTCAGGCATGACTGATATCTTATTATAGCCAAAAAAACCATCAATCATGGATATCCTAGATGCACCAGTTACCCTTTGCAATATGTGTTCCATGTTGGGCAAGGGATAGTTTTCTTTCTTTGAGCTCCTATTCAGGTTCCTGAAATCAACATAGAGCCTAATTTCTCCACTTTTCTTCCTCACTGGGACCAAATTGGCCACCCACTTAGAGTATCTCAAGGGGAAAATGATTTGGGCATCTAACAATTTCTTCACTTCTCTCTCCATGACAGGCAACAACATGGGATTTATCTGTCTTAGCTTCTGCCTAAATGGCTTAGCCTCTTTCTTTAGTGGGATCTTGTGTTCAATGATAGATGTGTCATATGTCTTGAGGTCTTCATAGGTCCATGCAAACACATCAAAAAATTCTCTTAATAACTCAGTATATTCAACCCTCTGTTCTTTGGTCAGGATGCTTGACAACTTGACAGACTTAGGCTCCTCCTGTGTGCCAATGTTGCATTTGGCTGTACCAACATCTCCATTTGAAACTCTACCCTTTACTTCCACATCATTCCCATCAAACAATCTTTCTAAAGGGACTAATACCTTGGGGATGTGATTGCTAGGTAGTTGAACAATATGGTGATTAACAATTTTATTTAAAAATACCTCAGGGCGAGGGTCACCTTCGGGATTAGGGTCCTGATCAATGTGTAATGCGGAGAATTCGTCAACGAACTGAAGAATTTTTTTGATTTCAAGATCATCTTCGAATACCTTCCAATGCTTGATATTGTCTGGAACAGATGGCCTATATCTTATCTCGACCCCATATTTGATCTTAGGCGACAGAGGGATCCTGAACAGACTAGCTAAGATAGCTAAGGAGTCGACCAAAGTATTATCCTCTCTTGGAATAAAATAAATGTTGAAAGCCGAGAAGAAATTATCAATCAGGTCCCACACCTCATTTCTGTAACTCCTGAGCCGAGGATGCTTAGATCGATAAGAATTCTCGACTTGCTGGATTATCAACTCAGCATCTCCGAACACTGCTACCTCCTTAATTCCCCTTTCCTTTGCAGCCCTCATACCTAGAACAAGAGCTTCATATTCTGCCACATTATTGGTGGCTTCAAATTCCAGCTTGTATGACAGGGATATGGTTTCCTACCAAGGGGCCATAAGAACCACTCCAACACCAGCACTTTCTCTAGAAGAAGCTCCATTGAAGAACATTTTCCAAACAGAGGTGGTTGGAGGAGGTATCTCATGATTAAATATGGGGTTCTTTCTGATTTGGAAAGGGGCTTCAGGAGTCTCAGTGATATGCAACAAACTAGACCCCAAATCAGTGTCAAGTGCAAAGATAGGATGATTAGTGGGGTCTGCTTCATCACTAACAATGTACGCAAACTGAGCTTCTCTGTATAACCTCCTGTGTTCCCCTCCAAACACTGGAATGGTGGCATATGTGAGATTCATCTGTAATGTTCCTCCAATTTTTCTAATCCAAGATCTTGACAACAACATGCTGAACTTAGGGGGAACATCAGCTACTACAATGTCCATGACCACACTCTTCATTGGCAGCTGGAATAAAGAGACCACCAAATCTTTGATGACTCCAAGGCATTGTACCCTCCTTGAATCAAAAGCGTACAAATCATGATAATCCCTTGTCACTTCCAATCCCAATTCTTCCATGACTATTTTGGACATAAGGTTGTGGGAAGCTCCTGAATCCATGAGTCAATTATGCAACACTTTATCATGTATGTTCAGGGATGTGTAGAAGGGAGGGGATGAATCATATATGTCTTCTACCATGGGACCTAGGACAACGGTTGGATTTTCATCTTGAAGATTTACTGAGCCTGAGGAAGGCTGGGGGGACTCAGATTGTAGCAGTTTGGAGAGGGACCTTTTGAAATATTCATTTTTAACTAGCTCTAAGAGGGGTACTAGAATTTTAATCTTTTGAATTTCATGCTCAAAACTAAAGGAGGAAAAAGGCTTAGGAGCTTCCCTTACTTCAGAGACAGGTTCTTTGGCTACTGGCAAAGTATTCTGAGTTTTCTTCTCTTTAGTAGTGATTGTAGCAGGCTTAGCAGGTTTTTCCGCTATGAGGGGCTGATCATGGCTATCAAAATTTCTTTCTTTCTTCTTTGACCTGAGATGATATCTGTTAGAAGTGTTGTTGGCCCTTTCCCCTTTACCCAACTCATTGACTTGACTGTTCATAAGGGATTCTTCATATATAGATTGAGTCAAATGGGGAAAAGGGAAAGTGTCTTCAATACAATGAATTTCAGGGTCGAGCTCATCTATCTCCTCTCCTTCCTCATGAGCGACTAGGTTATTTTGGAGAGGGGTTTGAATCCTCTGCTCATCTCTGTCTCTTCTCCTTTGTTCCCTTGGAAAAGCCTGTGGCACATTGTTGCTAGGCCTCCTGAAGCCTCTGTTATCGGTATTTTGAGGATTTCTGTACATGGGCTTCCCTTCTAACTCCCACCTTTCCATCCTAGACGAAAGCGATTTTATCATTTTAGTTACCTCGTCTGACTGAAGAGGAAGGGGAGAGGAATTAGATAGGGAGGCTTCAGGTCTCTTCCTGGATATGTCATTATCAGCCTTATTCCTGAGTCGGTCGACAACCAATATGTTAGATTCCACTTCCATGGCCGCATCCTTCATGTGAGCCAGAGTAGTGACTCTCCTTTCCCTCAACAGAAGGAAAAAATTGGGATCAAAAGCGCTAGCATAAGTGATCTTAGCAGAGGCTTCTGAGGGTTTTATTTCAATGGGGATCTTATTGTACATTTTGTTGAATCTCTTGGAGAAGTCAGAGACAATCTCCTTCCTTTCTCTTCAAAGACCCAAACTCTGTCATGTAATGCATGAAGTCTTTTTTGTCTCCCCACTGTCTCAAAAAGGCATTATCTAAAGCCTCAATCCCATCAATAGATCCAGAAGGCAGGGCCCTAAACCACTTTCTAGCCTCGCCTTCAAGGCTATGGATGAAAATACTCATCCATACGTCTGCATGCATGATAAGATGATCATATGTGAAGCTCTAAAAGGCTTCAAGGTGTTCTTCTACAGCTATGTCCCCTTCGCCTATAAACTTGGGCAGCTTCTTAAGGTAGCCATCTGCTGGAAGGGCATTGAGAGGTTGAGGTAACAAAATGGGAGCATATCTAGCAGCTATTATAGCCTCCATTCTGGTCATGGGGGGATTTTCTCCTGCCATAGGAATATTAGGTGGAGGAGAAGGAGCTCGAAAAGGGGATACTGGAAATGAGCTTCCAGGTGGAAGGGGAAACAATGATGGATTCAGATAGAAGGCTAAAGGGCTTGAGTCAGCAGATGCTTCTCTCTGTCCAGTAGAAACAATAGTAACAAGAGGAGGGGTGGTAAAGCTAGGAGTGGGGAAATATTTTGTGGTCCTGGGTCTATGCCAAGGTACAACTTTAGGAGAGAGGGGAGTGACAAGGATTTCTCCTTCCAATCCCAGACCGGGAGGGGAAAAATCAGCAGGAACACTCCCAAAATTCAGGGAACGTGAAACTTCAGAAAAAGGTCTGCTAGGAAGCTGAGAAGAAGAAAATGGAGCTTCTACAGAAGGAGATGGAAAATTACCTGGTTCAGTGGTGGAATTTTCTCCTTCGAAGGCCTTTCCTTTTCTGATAATCACCTCCGAATCAACTTCAGGCGTAACTAAAGGTAGCAGTGGATGGGATTGCATGTGTCTACCTCTGGAAGCCACAACTAAAATAGCAGGTTCTCCACAGTGGATTCGTCACAATGGAGTCTCCAGGTGCACAGTAGCAATCTCGTATGGCTCTGATGCCTGATGCACCTTCAGAATCAGAGGCTAGATGTCATTCAATCCCAGGGAAAATTTTCAACTTCGTCCCCGGCAACGACGCCATAAATGTTGGCTACAGAAGTCACTCCTGGATTGTAGTAGGAGTAATCCTGAGGCCCATCATTTTATGTCATGATTTGTTTATAAAGGGGGTGATCGAATGGAAGTAAACTCAGAACAATATCGCTCACTCAGAAAACTGGGTTGGAACAACAAGGACATGTGAGGTCTTGATTCAACTTAAGCTAGTAAATTTGCATAGTGGTGAGTAAGTGAAAGAAAAGAAAGGGGAAAAGTATCAGATATGAGATCCTCTCAGACTAGAGAAACTTCAAAGTAAACCTCAAACATTGCGGAACTAATACAATCAAACATGCATCATACAGTTACAGCAACACCGGATCATCCATACCCGGGATTTCAGATTCAGAAGAAAAAGGAAAGGAGGAGGTTGGCCGCCATGAAACAAGAAATATCAAAATATCATTGTATAACCAGAGAACCAGAGGCTTTGTTAAATATTTACAGTTGGGAGCTTAGTTCTACCATCGATCAATTACGAAAATGGAAAAATTGCCTACATATACTAGGAACTGACTCATGCATTGAAGGCACAATCACATCATGAGTTCAATGCTTGACATCGAGGGCTTCTCTGTCAGGCTGCGCATGCAGACATTGCACAGACTGCCCATGCATTTTTTTGTCAGACGCAATCCTTGTCAGGATAGACGGACAATCTGCCTCTACGCTTTGTCCTTTCTCGGCCTTCTATTTATGGAAGGAGACGACGTTCAACCACCATAAAATGCCTCAATAACTACTTTCTCGGGACCAGGCCCGCCTTGGTAAACTCTGCATTTGTAGGACGTGGCAGTCTCCCTTTGTCCTTTTCTTCTTTGTTGGACTACTGCGAGGGGACTCATATGGCGGATGTGGATGAGAGTCTGATGGGGGCGATGGCGTCAACACTGTGAGGGTGAGATGAGAGGTGTTGAGGTGGAAGCACCAGGTGGTGAAGAAACAGAGACTGTGACACCAAATGATGAGGCAATGTGCCACGAGAAGGTGACAGGGAGGCCGTAGTGTGACAGGTCGGGGAGTGAGGAAACGACATAGGTGGAAGTGGCATGGAGCAATAGAGAGGCACATGGTAGGAGGAGGAGGAATAAATGGAAAAGGAATATGACATGGGGGAACATAGCAACAGAGGGAAGAATGCGGGGAGGAACACCTGATAGGGGATGACAGGTGGGAGTGAGGAAATGGGAAAAAGGTAGGCCAGAATGGCACTGAGCAGAAGTCACATGGCGGAAGGTAGTAAGCGGTGGGAGTCAGAGATGTGACAAGGGTATTTTAGGAGGTCCCACATGAAACCACCCATTTCGGACCCCCCCCCCCCTTATTAAAGGTAGAACAGTGGGGGGGGGTTTCCGGAATTAATTCTCGGCCACAGATCTAGGCTTCCCAATCTAGGCCGTTGAGATATGCGTGATTAATTATGGACCCCCCCCTTCGCTTTAAAGGTAGAATGGCGGGGGGGATCCGGAATCCAACCCTGACTGTAGATTTGGGTGCGCAGAT
Source organism: Picea engelmannii (assembly GCA_009831015.1). Classification (NCBI taxonomy): domain Eukaryota; kingdom Viridiplantae; phylum Streptophyta; class Pinopsida; order Pinales; family Pinaceae; genus Picea; species Picea engelmannii. The sequence goes on along the minus strand of ML778726.1, from coordinate 63,089 downwards.
TCTGGCCGCCCAAATTTGCTTGTCGCTTAACGAAATGTGCATTTGCACCCCAAACTTAGGGTAAATGGGTTTTTACCCCACTTCTTTGTATTTTCCACCCAAAATGGCCTATCTTTAGGAAAACACCCCCTTTACAATAAATATCGCTAACAACGCCATATTTCAGAAAACCAATTACGCCATGACATGATCATTTACCTTTCTCCTTCCAAGCTTATTTGGCATTCATGCCGGAGTCCACTATTTCATTGCCTTATCCGTCATGACTTCACACACACCTACCTTTCCAAGTCACATACATTCTTTATCTTTTTCAGTTCATTTTTCCTTGTCAATAAAACTATCCATCTCCCTTTCCATGACTAAATTGCCTTCCCATAAACATTGTTACTACTGAGATATTTCCTATAGTCCTATCAATATTTTTATCAGAACTCATGTTGATTGATGTGGGATTCCTTAAGGCCCACCTTTCAACAAGTCTTTCCCCATCGACCTCAACACCTTATCTGGGATATATAATAGAGTTCCTTTTGAGTACCTAAAGACTTGCATGCCTTAATGGAAAGTTCTCTCACTGATAATCATGGGAATACATCAATGTCCCTTGATTGTCAGATCTTTCACGTGTCTCGACATAAACAAATCTATTCAAACTTCGCAATATGTACTCGGGCACCTTAGCACTCATTGACATCAATGTTGAGTTTTCCTCTCATTGGTTAATGACATTCATCAATGGTCGGTAATCCAATGAATTCTCTTCATGCTTGACATCGACACATTCATTTGCATGACTAGAATTGAACCATCGGGTTTAGCAATGGGTGAAGACTATACACTTTTCCATGACTCCTCAGCAGTTACAACAGCATAACTTTAGCCATATGAGAGTACTACAGTTCCACTTTCATACTTCCTCTTTTCAATGATTCATCAACAATAGTTCAGATTCCTCCACTTCACATTCTCTGATCCAACAATCACAACAGTTGTTTCTACAACAACAGTCACCTTTCACATGATCCTGCAACAGTGACATATTCCATGCTCTAGCAGTCGCATCAACCATATTTCTATTGCATACTTCATCAACATTTTGGGTAAGTGGAGGTATGTTAGTTTCTAAACTTTAATCATGTAATTACTCAACTACTAGCAATGAATAATTTGGAAAAATCCCTCACCATGCTCCCTTTCCTTTTCACTTCTATCACTCATGCCATGTTGCATGAGGACATGCAACCAATTCGGTTGGGGGGGGATGGGGGGCGGACTATATTCACTATCATCACTCCCTTTTTCCACTAACATTATTCCATTTTTCATCTCATTTACCATTTACCATTTACCAACATTTTTTTTCCAACGATACTCTATTGCACTTTGCTTCATAAGCATTGATATACATATTCACATGATTCACAAATATGCAAAAAGGGCTTTCTTATACTCAGTGATGTTTCCTTATGCACATTGATAGCTTATTTTTTCCAGCAAGTATATGGGTAAATTATTATCGTAACAACAAGAGAACAAATAATGAAATGAATGTTGTTTACAAAAGAACCAACATTTTATTACCATAACAACAAGAGAACAAATAACGAAATGAATGTTGTTTACACAAGAACCAACATTATTTATATTCATGGTTGTCACACAAGAACCAACCATAATAAAATGTCAGTTGTTACTCATGTCATTCCCATCCTGGAAACATTCATTATCATCACTCAAAGCCAGAATTCAAATGCCAAAAATTTCAAGGAGAAGATCCATGCATAGTTGCATGCAGACATGCAACAAGTTCAGTTGGGGGGTATGTTGGGACTCAAAAATGTCGTATTTTCATCCACCTTTCCCTTCATCATTCTTCACATTTCATCACCCCATTAACCTTTCATGATATCATTTTCATAAATATATTTGGGTTTCACCTTATTATTTTCCACTTTGTTCATTTTAGTATTAAAAGGGAATTTGTGATTAAATATTAGAAAATTGACATGTTTTCATATATATCTCAAAAATGTGTGAGATTTGTAATGTGTAGGAATATGTGAAGGATTAATACAAAAAKAATTCTTGAATACTTCTTACACCATTTCAAGATTTGAGGAGATAATTCAAGCCTATTCCAAGGAGAAGATCATGGAGATTTGGTTGTCATATCTTATCCAAGATATATGAGAGATATGTGTGAGGATTTGAAGGGATTATATTTTGTAATAATGGGAAATTGGTTGAGAGAAAATTGGATCTGTAATTATGAGATGTTTATCTTCTTTTCAAAGCTCTCAAGTATAAAAGAGAGTGCCCTCTCTTCATAAAAGGGGGAGAATTATTATGATGTAATATTGGTTCTTGAAAGAGAGAATTGTTATGATGTAGATTGGATTCATGAAAAGACTCTTTTTGTAAACCTACTTGTTGAAGATTAATGCAAGTTTGAATTTAGTGATCTTGTGTCTCTTAGAAGTTAGCATCTGTTGATCTAAAAGCTTCCATGTTGGCATCGGCAAGGGCCACCGATCCATCTTGGTAATCTCAGTGTAAATTATTAGTGTAGATTTTCATTTCATGTACCTGTTATGTTGAATTCATGTTATTTTTTTTTGATTTCACTATTCGAATTTGTTGCAAAGTGTGTCAATGCCGGAACAGTTGGATCTCTATATTTCACCATACATGATATTTAATGGAGCATCCCACTACACTTAGCTTTCTTTTCCATAATTGATTAGGTTACACCTTGTGAACAAATGCACAATCAAGACCTCCATCCCTCACCCTACATGAACCTATAATGGAATGTTGTGAATGCACAAAGTGTTAATTGTTGTTAGTTTAGTTTCTCTATGAGATAGAATCAAAATTCATCTTTTCCTTTCATGAACCATCAATGAACAGGTCCATCACCTGAGCAAGGGATTTTTCTTGTTTATGAGTTTTTCTTTCCATCTTTCGAATTGTGTGAAGATTGTTATTTTTAAAAGTGTGTTGGTTTAGAAATGGTTTTCTTATATAAGCTATACTAAACAAACATAGGAACCTATCTTTTATCGGCACATATAGTGCATCAACTCTACTGATTATGAATCCCAGTTGATAATTTATGTTTGGTAATTTATTATGCATATAATTGCACCAACAGTTAGATTGCATGAAACTTTCAATTGTTTCATCAACCATGATGTGAACACTACAACAAGACAATTCATAATACTTTTTTGAGTTGATTAAGAACTAGAAAGCCCACAATTGGAGGCAACAAGATACTAATTTGGTATAATATGAACCAAGGGAGCTAGGAAATGTTGCATCAGGGAGTTACATTATGGGAGTAAAAGAAATCACCAAAGGTAATGTTATAAGTAGTGTGGATACAAATGAAATTTTTGATGGGAATATAAGGAATGAAGCTCCTAGTGTGCCTAAGTTTGATGTTGAGTGAAAAAGGAAATTTTTGAAGGATGAAATTGTTAGTGATGTAAGTGATGTAGCATAGGTTATTGGCGTTGGCTACACCTTGTTAACCATTGAATATTAGGGATATTCCTTCAATTAGGGAGCATATATGAACTTAATGCGCCATGGAGGATGGATGGAAAATGTCCCTACAAAATTTCCTAAAGATTCTATGGAATGAATAATCATCTGCAAGATTGTGTACCTTCTTGACATAGATTCTTAGTATAGAAATGTTACCACTTAAATATCGCTCATAAATACATTTGGGAAATCACCAGAAAGCATCGCCATTGGAAAAGAATACAACATAACAATGATACCCCATGGTTCTTAAACTTCACCCCAAAAAGTGGTTAAAAAACTTTATAAAAGTGGTTTCAAGAACTTGCACAACTTACCATACTAAATTTTCTGAATTTTGTGTGGATTTTCCTTTAAAATATGTGCAAGTCTAAAAACATGAAAAAATAATCAAGATGGTCCTCAACAATGCATTTAATGTAGAGAAACCTTGATCTCTTTCTGCATTCACGAAGGGTATCTTCCTCATGAAGGAGAAGACAATCCTGTTGGGTATGTGTTATATTATTTGCATGAATAGATATAGTTTTTTTGTTGTGTCAGGTGCACTAGGCCCCCGCTACCCTGGGGGTCACAGGGGGGTGGAGCACTGCTGAATTTTTTTTTGGCATTTTTTGTGTCCGTTTTTTGGTGGTTTTTCGGCACATTGTTTTCGCTAATTTTTTTGAAGCGAAAAGATTTCCTATAAATAAGAATCCAAGGAAAGAATTCAAAAGGAGAAGAATTATCACTATTATGATGCCAAGTTGAACCTTGAGACCATTTCTCTCATACCCACCTTGACAATCCATGCTTTCCTTCTTATCTAAGATCTACCATTAAGAGATCAAAGACACTTCTTTATAAGCAACAATTGAGAGAGAGTGGCTGCCTAGGATCAAAGCACCCTCCCAAGGAGCATGTTGGAGCATATCTACATACAACTATTCTCCCTAAATGAAATTCAAGAATCATCCATTGGTAATAAATGAGTATTATTGTTTCCCACAACATTTTTTGTGTCAATTTTGTGTTTGTAGCTAAGATTTTCATGCCTTCTCTTCTATTTTATGTGGATTGCAATAATATTTTAGTGATTTGTTATTAACCAACATTTTTCCATGTTATAGCTCTATATCTTGGCTATAAAACATAATATTTTCCTCACCTATGTTTAAAATCATCCCAAACAAGTATTTGATCCTATGGATGGTGTATTATATTGGATCAAGAAAAGGAAGTTGTAATTAAGAAGGGAATTTAGGTTGAATGCAATATTGGGAGGATATAAGGTGTGATATGTCCTATTGGATTTGGAATATAATTGTTGGGTTGTTATATTATTTGCAGTGATAGAAAATTCATCCGACTGTCCAGTCGAGGTGAAATGATAGGGGATAAGTTGATCAATGAGTCAATTTGATTCGATGGTTAAGTCAAAGGTTGAAGTGATCGACCAGGAAAGTCAAATTTGAAGTGATCAATGAGAAATTTTAAATTTCATCCAACAAGAGGTCGAGTCAAAAACTAACTAAATATCGACTAGAGATTGATTGGTAGCCCACTCGTAAATTGACTAAAGTTGTCTCTAAAAAAATATTGAGATTCACAAAATTTGTAGCTAATTATCTGAGTGGATCTATAATTGTCTTTGGGTCCCATGATTTAGGGTTTTGCACACTGTAAATCTTATAAATATGGTGTGTTGTAACATTGTAGAAGCTAATCATAAATCAATCTTTAAGACATTGTTGGTCATGTAGATATAAGACAAATGGGTTATAGGGTTGTTTTTGTGTAAAGAAAAAGAGTATGATGGTGATTGTGTCTTAGGTGTAGACCAAGGTTAGTCATGTAATTATTTATTTTGAATCAATAAGACAACAAGAGAGCAACATGTTCAAGGAATTTTGGTTTTCCCATTTGGGATTCCAGGTTAAAATCTTTGTGTATTGTGTGTCATTTAATTTCCTATTTAAATATCTATTTTATTTTCCTAGTAGGTTTAGTGTGGATGTCTATTTCCTAACCTGTGGTATCAAATCTAAGTTGTTTTGTTAAGTAGGTATTGGATCCGAGATAAACCCTAGTTCTAGTGAGAGTTGTAAGTCTGAGATATTTAAATTTGTGCTTGAAAGAATGCCAAGCAATTCAAGGATAGAAATTAAAAAATTCAATGGCCAGAATTTTAATCTTTCGAAGCTTAAAATTGAATATCTTCTTGTAGATCAAGAATAATGGGAAGCGGTCTGTCCAGGTGCCATTCTGACAGGTATGTTGAGGGAATAATGAAAGGAACTCAAAATAATGGCAAGGAGTATGATTTGAATTTGTCTTGTAGATTCAGTGTTGCTGAATGTCTCAAGTGAAGACTCGACCAAGAAACTATGGGGCAAGTTGGGAAACTTGTACCAGTCAGAATTCATGGTAAATAAGTTGTTCCTTCAGAATAAATTACATATTTTGAGGATGAGTGATGGGAGCTTGGTAACTCATCATTTGAATGCATTCAATATTGTAATAATCTACTTTTCATCCGTGGATATCAAAATCACTAAGGAGGAGAAATGTATTATCCTATTATGTTCTTTGCTAGACTCCTCAGATAGCTTAGTCATCACTATAGGGAGTAATTCGACCACAATAGTGATAGAAGACATGGTTTCATCTCTATTATCAAAATAAATGAGATGGAAGAACATGGAAGGTTTGACCAAATATGCCTTAATGGTGAGAGGTCGACTGGTCGAAAGAGATCAAGGAAAATTCTCTGGTAGAAAGTGTAAGTCAAAGGGTATTTATAAATCCCTGATTCAGTTGACAAGAATATCTTGGAAATTTGGTAAATCTAAGCATTATAAAAGGGGATGAAAGTCGAAGGAAATAGAAGTGAGTAAAGGATTTGAAAAGAAAAATTCGACTAGGAGAAAGACTACTCCAGATACAGGGGGTGATGTGCATATGGAATCAATCACTACATAGTCATATCATGATGTTTGGTTGATTGAATCAAGAAAATACTTTCATATGCCACATCACAGAGAATTTTTATATGAATGTGAGAGGTATGAAGGGGGAGATCTATTCTTGGGGGACGACTCGACAACCAAAATTGGTGGAAGAGGAAGAGTTTGATTGATACTATAGGACGAGACATGTAGAAACCTTTCAAGTGTGCTACGTATTTTGAGTTTGGAAATAAACCTGATATCTATCAACAAGATGAGTGATGTAGGTCTACACACTCTATTTCAGAAGGATACATGCAAAATGGTCAGGGGAGCGATGGTCTTAATGAAAGGATTTTGGATTGGAACCCTATACAAGTTGTTAGGGAATGTAGAGTCAACTCAATGCAACAAAATCACTATTCCCAAAGTTGACTTGACTTGACCTAACTCGGGCTGAGTTGATAAAAACTAAATGAACCATTCTTCGTCAAGTTGACCTAGTAATGTTATGCCACCAAAGGATGGTACACATTGGATAAAAAGGACATTGAGTTATGTACAACAACGGTATGGTCGAATTTTTTCCTTATTGTAATTTCGAAGTCGATTTTTTGAGCATTTCATATATAGAAAACAAAATCAGGTTAGGCTCCCATCTAGAGTGACAAAGGAAAAGGGTATTCTAGAATTGATTCATAGTGTGTTTGGGCTTGTAATAGTCTCTTGACTTGGTGGATCCATGTATTATGTCTCCTTCATAGATGATTTTTCTAGGAATACATGGATATATATATTGAGGAATAAATCAGAGGTTTTTGATAAATTAAAAGAGTTTAAATCTCTTATGGAAAACTAGAAAAATAATAAGATCAAGGTGCTGAGAAATGACAATGGTGGAGAATTCTATGGAAAGGATTTTGAGAAATTTTAGTTTTGCAAGCAGTGTGGCATACAATTCCAAAATACCACACCATATACCCCATAGAAAAATGGAGTCATTGAAAGAATGAACATGATGTTAATGGACAAGTCAAGGAGCATGCTCAGTGGTGCAGGGCTCACACAAGAATTCTGGAAAGAGACAATTGACATAAAAAAATGTATTGGTAAATAGGTCTCCTTCAACGATGCTAGTTGAATCAAATCCACATCAGGTATGGTTTGGTAAGAAGCCTTTTATTTCACATCTCAAAGTATTTGGTTGTGATGCATTTTTCCATGTTCCCAAGGAAAAGAAGATCAAGATGGACAAGAATGAAGACAAGTTTATTTTCATTGGGTACAAGGATGGAATGAAAGGAAATAAGCTATAGGTTCATGCATCAAGGAAAATAGTGTATAGTAGAGATGTGGTATTTCTAGATATGGTCTTCAGGGAAGTTGGTAGAACTTCCAAGTCTGAAGAGGTTCAAATAGATAAAGATCCAAGGAAGATGAGGCTTGAAGTAAGGAATGAATAAAATGATTCAAATGAGATAACTAAATTAGATGAAGAGGTGGAACAATCAACTCTGGTTGTGATGAGGTTTGAATGAGTAAGAAAACTAGTTTAAAAGTATAGTCCACCCGATTTCCATTATGCATTTGTGTTATCTACCACTGACGAGGAGCCGAGTGAGCCCAAGTCAGTCATGGAGGAAGTCGACTTGATAGAGGGTAAACTTTGTAAATATTCCATGGTCAAAGAGATGGAATCCTTGCACGAGAATGAGATGCGGGGTTTGGTCCAATTAACTAGTGGAATAAAACTCATTGGTAGCAAGTGGGTCTTCAAGAAAAAGATTACTACAACAGGTCAAGTCAAGAAATTCAAATCTCAAGTGGTAGTGAAAGGATATTCCTAGGTTGAAGGAGTTGACTTCAGTGATATTTTTTACCTTGTTGAAAATTTAACTTACATTATAGTAATAATGTCTCTGGTTTGAGCATTTGGTCTTGAAATAGAGAAAGTGAATGTGAAGAAAACATTCCTACATGGGGACCTAGAAGAAGAAATCTACATGAAATTACCTGAAGGATTTGTAGTAAAGGGAAAGAAAGAGTTAGTGTGCAAATTGAAAATATCCCTGTATGGTCGAAAGCAATCACTAAGAATGTGGTATCAAAATTTTGACACATACACCCTTAGTTTGGGATTTGTGAGAAGCAAGGTTGATCATTGTGTATATTTCAAGGAAGATGGAGGTCAGTTCATAAATGTAGCTTTGTATGTTGACGACATGTTGTTGGTTGGAAATAACATGGACACAATAGAGGAGGTCAAGAAGTACCTATCCTCCAAGTTTCACATGAAGGATGTCGGTGAAAAAAATTTCATTTTGGGAATGAACATCAAAAGAGATTGAGCAGTGAGAAAGCTTTGGTTGAATTGGAGGAAGTACATTGAAAAAATATTGAAGTGTTTCAACATGTAGGATTGCAAACTAGTCAAGGTTCTAATTCCCGTGGGATCAAGACTAATCGTTGAACAATGTCCAAAGACACAAGAATAAATAGAGGGCATGGCATGTGTTCCCTATGCAAGTGTTGTTGGTAGTTTGATGTATGCAATGGTATACACTCATTTCTCTTGTAGTGGGAATATTGAGCAGATACATGTCGACACCTGGGAAAGAGCACTGGACAATTGTCAAGAGAGTGTTTAGGTATTTATGTGGCACAAAAGATTATTCTATATGCTACCAAGGGAATCCTAAATTTGTTAGTGCAGTAAATTTACATGGATTTGTTGACATTGATTGGGTTGGAGATTTGGATCGAAGAAGGTTGACCAATGGATATGTGTTCAATATGTTTGGTGTAGAAATCGATTGGATGAGTAAGTGACATGAAGTTGTAGCTTTCTCAACAACAAAAGATGAATACATGGTATCCATTCAGGGAAGCAACGAAGCAGTGTGGATACATCAATTGTGTTCAAAGGATTGTGTTTGAGCAGAGATATATGAAGATAAAATGTGACATCCAAAACACAATATTCCTAGAAAAGAACCCAACTTGTCATTCCAGGACTAAGCAAATTGTTGTATAATACCATTTCATAAGATACATGGTGGAAATAAACAAGGTGGTGTTGGAGAAAGTATACATATTGAAAAAAATTACAAATTCGTTGACTAAGTCAGTGTGTTGTGAAGTTCTATTGGTGTAGAGAGGGAATGGGCATTGTTTCCCTGGTTCAATGAATAAGTTTTCATGTTCTCCTGTATAATAAAATAAGACAAAAAGTGGGAGATTCTTGGGTTGTTATATTCTTTGCAATGATAGAACAACCATCCGACTGTCTAGTCGAGGTGGATCGATGGGGGATAAGTTGAATGGCGATTCAATTCAAGTCAATGGTTAAGTCAAAGGTTGAAGTGAGGAATTGAGAAAGTCAAAGTAGAATTGATCGAAGGGAAAGTTGAAAGGTCAACCGAAAAGGGGTCATACAGAGGTTGAGTGGAAAACCAACTGAAGATCGATTGGAGGTTAATTGGTAGTCGATTGGTAAATCAACTGAAGTCGATGATAACATAATCTTGAGATTCGTGGTATTTTCATCCAACAATCTGCATGGATCTCATGTAATCGTCTTTGGGCGCCATGATTTAGGGTTTTTCATATTGTAAATCCTATAAATATGGCGTGTTGTAATACTATAGAAGGTAATAGTAAATCAATATTTTATAGGTTGTTGGTTATGTATATGTAATATGAATTGGATGCAGGGTTGTTCTTGTCTAAAGAAAAAGAGTAGGATGGAAATGTTGTCCTAGGTGTAGACCAAGGTTAGTCATGTAAATCTTTATTTCGAATGAATAAGACAGCAAGAGAGAAATATCCTCAAGGAATGTTGGTTTTCCCATTTGGGTTTCTAGGGAAAAATATATGTGTACTATGTGTCATTTACTTTCTTGTTTAAATATGTCCTCTTTTTCTACTAGGTTTAGTGTGGATGTCTATTTCTTAACAATAATTTTAACATTACGTTGAATAAGTCTTGGGAACTTACATGGAATTTATATCTAGTTTATTCACCAATACCACTGCATCTCATGAACCATTTTAGAATCTATTCCATAAAAATATTAAAATATGTAGAAGTCAACCAAGGTGAGGTGAATATATATATTGACTTTGAGATAATTTCAATAATGGATGAGATGGACCCATTTTTTATTGTTGGCAATAAATTGGACGCTTGATAATGAAATGGTACTGAATTTGAAGCAATGTCGCATGTCTTTTGGGGTTAAGTAGATGCATCATCCAACCTTTAGAACCTACACAAGGAGATATGTATTCATAAATTATTAAAGAAAATCTTACTAACATTGTTGTTGATCAATTGTATTAATCCAACTATGAATGGAGAGATGAGTTACCAAATTGCATGTTCTTTTAGTACCATCTCAAAGGAGGAAATTAATTGTTGATAGCATGGGGACTATGAAAAATATGCTTGTAGTTGTTACATGGTCAGTTAAATAATGTGTATAGGTGAAAAAATGAAGGACATGCATAAATTTTACGGAGGAGGGGATGCTGTATAGTTCACTCAAAACATGGAGGATAAGGTAGAACTTGAAAAGTGTATTGAATCCCTAGATACAACCATTGAAGGCTACTATTATAATATGGTAGGTAAATCATTAATGGGAACTAGTCTCCTATGCATAGTTGGTCCCTACATTGAAGGATCTATTTATTCCTTTGGAGTAGAAAGAGTTGTGAGGTCAATTAATTGCTTGGAAATGTATTGAAATAAAAGTGTGGCAGTGAAGATTATATTATTTTTATGAGAAAAATATCCATTGAAACATGTACAAACTTGTAAATCAATTTGGATGAAGGCATGAAATATGGTTATAAGTTGGGCTCATAATCTTTTCCACACCTTTAGTGCATTACCAAATTATGGTATATGTTGAGTATAACACTCCAATAGTATATACATTCTAGTGGAAAAGTCATGTTCATAGAAGTGATTAATAAAATAATAATTATATATTGTTAATTAGTAAGGTAGTTAAGTTGTAACAATAGCACAACTACCTACAAAATGACATACAAGGGTATCAACCCCATTCTATCAAATGACCTCAATGTAATAAAGGCATATAATTTACATAAGTTTTTTTTTTTTTTAATGTTTTTCGGTCTCTTTTGTGTGATTGAAATTTCAATAGTATATTATTGAGGAGACCTACAAGAATATGAAGGACTAGAGTTGTTTTCACTCTAGGTTATGTGCTACATTTAATTTCTCTTATGCTAGTGCTTAGAAAAATGGAGTGTTGCATGATTTGAATAATTTCATCATGTTTATTGCTGGCCAATAGTTCAATTATTACTACGTTCCCTTGAAGAAAAAAAATATTGACATTAATTCTAAGGATTCCTTAAAAAGTAGCTATTAGAGGATATTATTGGGACGGTGATATTGTAGGGGAGGTTGTGGAAATGTTGAAGGGATATCAAGATATATTTTCACAAAGATGAAATAGTTTGCTTGAGAGTTTGATGAGGTGAATATTGAAATAATCAAGTGGATGCAAATCCAGTCAAGAAGATTCATTACCACATTAATCCACATTACAAAGGGTAGGTTAAGAAAGAGATTCACAAAGTACTCACCATAGGATTAATATTTCCAATGTAAGAATTGGAGTGGATAAATCCCAACGCCGTCCAAAATAAGAAGACAAAAGGTCTTTATGTATTATTGAATTAACACATCCTAAATGAAACATGTGTACACAATCCATTCCCTACACTTTAGTGGTGAAATTTGGTAGAAGGTCAAGGGTCATGATGCATACTCTTTAGTGATGAAATTTGGTAGAAGGGTCATGATGCATACTCCTTCACTAGTACATTCTCCACTTATCACCAAGTGCTAATCATTGAAGAGGAAAAGAAGAAGACTACCTTTCCCATGGAACTGGAGCCTTTCGTGTACAAACATGATGCTTTTTGGACAAAATAACATTCTTGGAGTTTTTTCACTAATTTTTATTGCATTTAGAGAATGCATCCACAAGTTCCTTGAAGTGTACTCTCATGATTGGACTATCTTTAGCTTACTTAAAGAGCATGTTTCTTTATTAAGAATAGTGTTTGAAAGATGTAGATAAATGAAATAATCCTTGAACAATACAAAATGTATATTTTATGCTCCTTTTGGAGTGTTGATGGGCCATATTATGTGCAAAAAAGGTCTCCTAATTGATTTTTTTTGAAGATTGTTGTGATTTTGGATATATCATGAAAAGAGAACATTTATGTGTTTCTATCCATTATGGGTCATTCATGCTATTATCTATGGTATTATTTATGGTTCATAGGGAATTATGAAAATATCATCACATTGATGGATGATTTTCTACACAAATAAGATCCAATTTCATGGAATATGTGGTACAATATAACATTTTATTTACAAATGAAAAGATGACCACTCCATCAATTCTAGTCTTTCCAAACTAGGAGAAAATTTTCTATGTGCATGTTGATGTGATTGGGATGGTGTTGGTGCAAATCTGCAGCAAGGGTGAGCAAACCGACAAATCTATAGGTTGTGATAGATGATAGACAAAAATGGATACAAATAATATAAAAGCTACTTTACAGATATATCCAGATTTCTTTAAACCCTATTCTATCATGAAAGAAATAAAATAAAGAACGTGACAATTGAAAAATGAAATAGATAGATCTAAAGAATGTGAACATACTATATACCCAATGGAAATAATACTGCAATAACACCTATGGAGAAAATCTTTGAAGACCCTAATCCTCTGGTGGCCTCTCCATGGGAGGGTCCTTATTTCCAGAGTGCATGGTTGTAGGCTATAGTTCTCCTCTTTTGTGGTTGAAATTTCACCAACACTTCGTCAGTTTCAATAAGGATGGATATGGAAAGTGGAAAGGACCTTTTGAATTTATAGGAAAAATGGTGGTTATATTTAATAGGGTTAAAATAATAAAATATGATTATTTGACCAAATCAATTTTAACCATTACTTTTTAATTTTTCCTTTTTTTTTTTTTGATAATTTCATGAGGGAAAAGTCATAAAAGTGTTTTATAACTTTAATTAAATGGACAAAAATTAGGAAAAGTGGTTTCCTAAGTTACTTTAGTTAAAATTATGTGAAATTTGGTGTAAACATGGGATACCTATACTATAGATGGTGTATTTTGGTAATCCTAACAATTTGGGCTAGTTGAACAATTTTTTGGTGATAACAGATGCCCCCTAATGTTTGAGGTTAGGAGTACATTGTATGACTGAAATGATTTATAGTTTTCTTTTGTGTATAAATTATTCATCCAAATATGGAGATAAATTCCATGAGAAAGAAGACCAACCATTGAAGAGGGCACAAAAAATCACAAGTCAACAAAAGGGTCACAAGGTGGTGAGGTACATAATCTCAATGGAACGAGGTAGGAATACCCATAATCGTTGTGTTAACTCCTGGTAATGAATACAATAGTGAGAAAATAAAGAGTTATCCACCATGGTTTCACATTATCCACTAGGCCACCCCGCCATGTTGATCCCAATCACGCTAACATCACTATACGAACGAGTTTAAAAAAAAATCCAATATTCACTAAAAAATTATGAAATTTTTCTGGGCTTTCAAGAAATGACTTGGCCGCTCAACACTCCATCAAATTAGCCTCTAAATAGCAATAAATATTCAATCTGTATTCATCCCATGCATCCCAAGCACTGCAATCGAGGTCTGATACCAATTCGTGACCCACCACATCGCCTAGGTGCCTCAAAAACTCACCTTCCTAAGATGATTTCAAAATTTTGATACCTTTCCTACGAAAATAATGAACAAAATAAAGTAAATTCAATAACAAGAAACATGCATTATTGAAAGATAAAGAATAATTGTCCATGCAAAACAATTAATAATATCTATCATATCTTAAACATATCATAGAGATACATAAAATACACAACATAATAAAATCATAGAGAGACTTATATTTTCAAAGAGTTTCACCAAATGGCTGCAGAAATAGGAAATTCCACACGACATTATAACTTGTTTTTATAGATCTCAATAGTAGTTCACCCCTGTGTTGACGAGTCCAAATTTCTTGTCAAGTAGTTAAGGGAGAACACCCGATGGTAGGCCCCAATTAGACCTAATCTCATTTGGTGTAGCGTTTCTGACTAGTATGTGGGACTAGTTTCCACTAAGAATTAAAATAATAAAAAAGGGGTGTTTTAGTCCAAAAATACCCTACCTATGCATACATGGAATTGGCCTTTCCACTTACACAATTTTCCAAATTACTATTGAGGATTCTTCTTAAAAAACTAATTTTTGGAACATGTACGCACCTTGCTGAACTGATATTCCACGTACACAGGCGAGTTGCATACTAGTTAGCCCACGTACATACGCAAGCTACATGATAGACAACCCACGTTTTGCCCCAAAAGTTGCAAAAAATATATAATTTCAAGGAATTCGGTGGAGTTTATGGGCTATCGAGGGTTTCCCAAAAATTTTACCCATTGTAGTCAGTCCCCAAACCGAATAACCATCATTTTATCATATAAAAATATGTCTTGGGGTCCCATTTACAACAACAAGAAAGAGAACAACTAAACTCTACCAAAATCCCTTCCCCTTCTAGCCCAAGTTTTGAATCCCTTTCTAAGATTTGGCATTAACATTCCCCCTCTAGCCCTTTTTCCTTATACAACCCTTTCCCTTTTCCAAAGAGATCAGTTGGTTTTGAGAAGCAATCATGGGAATGATGCACTTGGAGTAGTAATAAGAGGAGCCCAAACCTGGTTCGCAGAGTGTTTGTTGATAAGAAGGTTGTAATATTTATGATCTTCATATTGAATAAAAGAGTTCTTTCTTGTCCCAGTAAATTGCATCTTTATGCTTTTATTGATTAATGCATATATTCCTATATCTGAATATTGAAAGTGACAAGTAGAGATTGTAATTTGTAGCATTGTTTTTCTAATATTTTGCAGGTCAACTTTGGGAGGAGACCCACAATATAGGAAGATACAAAGGCAAAAGAGGTCTACACCAGATGCTAGGACCAAAGATATACCTATTGATCTTCATTCCTCTCTCTTGTCTTTCAGTTTAGATAGTTTTGGGGTAGCTTAGGAATAAAACTGTCTTTTAAGGGAAGTCAGTGCTCTGCCTGTACCTTGACCTAGTATAGGCGAATTTTCCCCGCTAGAAGAATTTGTGACTCCACTGGGGAGTATCTCCAGGGTCTTAGTGGAAGATCTTGGTTATATTTGATTTTTAGTTGTTTCTGAGTTTTCTGAGTGTTTTGAGTCAGGTTGGGTCTCTAGTTATCTTCCAGGTGCCTACCAACTTCCCTTGCCCAAGTTGTCTGTCCAAACTTTTTCTTTTTTTTGAAATTTACAGAGGTGTACACCCTGTTCTCTATACAACATGCATACATACACGGTATTCATTATATATAGACCACATACATATGTAGGTTGGCTGTGCAAAACACACGTCTCTGTTGTTTTGGATAATTTTTTCAAAATATTTCCTTTTTCTACAGGAAACTTGTGGTTCACAGGTTTTCCAGAGTTCTAGAAGCCTCTGTTGTTTAGGGTTTAGACAGTTTGCAGGATCAGATTGTTTATTAAATAAAAAAATAAATCCTCTTATCTCTTTATGTTTCCTAGATTTTTTGGCTTATTTTTAACTTGAATTTTTAAGAATTGTGTATTATATAGTTTCTTTTAGCATCTTTTGTTAGTTCTTCTTTGATTGGGAGAAAACAAAAAAAAAATCCTAGTTTTTTACGTCTCTTTCTTTCTTTGCATTGTTATTTGAAAAAGAAAAAGAAATTAACATAGGGTTGTGTTTTCTTCTCATATTGAAAAAATTTCAAAAGAAAAATAAGAAAGAAAATCCTTTCATTTTTCTCTTTTGTTTCACTCGAAATTTTCATTGTGCATTTTGCATAGAAAGGATAAAAGATTGCATCTTTTTGTTTGAAGGATTGTTCATGTTTTTTTCTTGAAGCTCTTTTTCATTTGTAGAATTAGTGTAAAGTCTTATTTTCCAGTGTTCTAATTAGTTTCTTTTTCACAAGAGTCTGAAACAACATCAATTTCACTTTTATTCGTTGAGTATGAAAAGCCCCTAAAATGAACGCGCTAATCTTAAATATATTAGTAACACTTTTTATAGGGTTCACCAATAGCTTATGCTAGGGCCTTGAATTAGGTGTGGAGAGGTAAACTTTCCAAGGCCAACCAAAAATTAACTTATGTGTCTGTGCTATGGTGTGAAAAGTCCACTTTGTAATTACTCAATCTGGGAATATCCTCTCACACAGGAGTCAAACACGAGGCCCCGTGGAGGATGATGATGGATATATCCACTCCTGATCCCGACACAACATTTGGGAGAGTCTGTATTAGGGGTGAATCTTGTAGCGTTACTGGCCCAACTTGTGTCATACCTTTGAGACACTTGGATCCATTCAAGGTACTCTACGAGTGATTCTAGCCCTATTGTGTTTCAGGCCTCAGGAGGAACTTTGGGCTTAGTTACCATGCCCATACACTCACTTGACTATTGATTGTACCTCGTGGTTGTTGATTACAAGTTGGTGGCCTAGTTTCCATTATATAGGTTGACACACAGGTGACCGCGAGGGGTGTATCATGGTACCTAAGGCAAACTCTGTATTCTACGGGCAACACCCAAAGGGATCGTCAACCGACGGTCTGAATAACTACTTCTCCTGGCTATTTTTTTTCCTTTGTGAATTCTTTGGATGATTGATACTTCATCTCCCTAGATCAAAATAATTTAGAAGGGTATTTTGTTTGGTCTATATCTTTTTTAGGATTTTCTTCTTAGTGGTGTGCTCTGTGCTCTCTAGGTTTCCATAGTGAGTCATCCAGTCATTGCTTTGGTTTTCTGACCTAAGGTGGTAGACCACCCACTCCATTGGTTGTGAGGAATTTTTGGTATTCCACTTAGAAACATGAAGCCACCTCTTTATAGGAGTTGTTTTTTATACCACTGGTTCGCTAGAGTTAGTGTGTGAGACTTTTACGAACTTGAACGATCCCACAAAAAAAGAACCTATGCATAATATATTCATGGAAAAAGTTACTGATGATACCAACCAAGGAACCCCTTCTCAAGGGGATTCTTGATATTTTCATTTCTTTGGAAATTTTGGTGTCCCTTTAATGGCCACTTTGTACATTCCTGGGTTGAATGTGGGACTACCAGTTTGGTAGGGTACCATTCCAGATGTCCCGAATTCTATTGACACTTCTTAGTTAAGAACCTTATGTCATGGAAATCATGTTGATGTTCCTTCATCAACAAATTCTTCTCCTCCTCCTTCTTCCTTCTCTGGTGAAAGTCTAGCTACTAGTAACTGAAAGTATAAATGAAATAGAAAGAGGAAGAATTGGAAGAATAAATCACCAACCTCTGTGAGTCATGTTGGATATGGGTCATCAAACTTTGAAAGTCATGTTGAAGACCACCACCTAGCCTCTTTAAGTGATGCTGGGAGAAAACAACCAACCTCTGCTAGTCATGTTAAAGAGTTGTCAACAACCTCTGTGAGTCATGTTGAGAACAAGAAACCAACAACTGCTAGTCATGTTGGGGGCATTGATTCTGTTGAGAAACCTATATGGATAGGACGTAAGCCTAAGTTCACTTGTAATATTTGCAAGGGATATCACCTTACTCATTTATACCATGTCCTTCCATAGGCATGAATATTGGGCTCCCTGTATGCAAGCTCTTCTGAGTCTGAGTGTTCTGAGGTTTCCTCACACCCTATTCAACCAGTGGTTGAGAAAGTGGTCAGGCCAATGCAATTTTAGGTTGATCACACTCCTCTTTTGGGGGGTGATGCGACTTTAGACCATGTTGTCTTGTAGTCTATTCATCCATTGGTTGAGAAAGTGGTCATGCCGATGCAATATTCGGATGATCCCACTCCTCTTTTGGGGGGTGATGTGCCTCTAGACCATGTTGTCTCACAACCTATTCATCCAGTCGTTGAGAAAGTGGTCACGCCAATGCAATCTTCGGTTGATACCACTCATCTTTTGGGGATGTAACACCCTATTTTCCCTAGTTTGTAAATATAACTATATTGGCCAAGGAACTATGGCAAACCTAAAAGTGTGAATGTTTGATTTGATGGACCTTTTTACAAAAGGTCGATGAATGTAAATTCTGTTATTTTAATAGAAAATGGTTACGTGTTGCATGACTGCTGAAAGAGGGGATGTGCTAAGAGAAAACCACAAATGCTATGAAAGGTGGTGGAGGGGACCCAAAATGGTTGCATTAACCTCCACTGAACTAGTACCATGTTGGAATTAATTGCTCAGATCAGAACAATCCTCTGACCCAAGAATGAATTACGATCGAGCTGATAGGTGGGAATACCTCCTCAAGAGTTAATGAGGGGATTATTAGAAAAACAAGACCATGGAGCAATAAAATAAAACAAATGCAGAAACAAAACATAGAAGATACACAATACAATAGAGACATAGATTTACGTGGTTCACCTAGTGTGGGCTACGTCCACAAGAGAAATTGCCAGGTCCTTCCTTTATTATTATCCAACAAATGAAGGGATACAACCTACAACAAAAACTATTGTAACTTCCTCTTCTTTCTCTCACAGACTCCTCTCTCATAATACAATACTCGCCATAATGCATAGCCACAATAAATTTCCCTCATAACAGAGGGTTTTCTTCTAGGGAAAAAAATCCTAACATAATTTCTGTCGTTAGATATGTGACCTTATAATTAACGGTCCAGATTTACAATGAAATTACAATATACATTTACAAGGCAATTTTTCCTTCAGGGGCTCCACCCCCGAACCCCCACCGGGGCCCCGGTTGCCCCCGAATCCCCCAGCTGGAGGGATATCCCCCCTGGACCCCGCCGAGGGGTACCCCCTCTACACTCCCCCATGTGGAAGAGTGTACATACTTCTGGGGTGTAAAGCCTTCATGGGGTATAAACATGGTTGAAAGAAAGGACCTCTAAATCAGGAAGATAATGAGGCTCCACAACCAACAATCTCCCACTTGGAGACTGATCTCAACAAATCCACTGTTTCTTTATATGTTGCACTCTGAACTTTCTTGGACCTGGAAAATTTCTCATCTTCATATTCATTCTTGAAGACCAACTGAAACTGAGAAGGAACTTAGTTTCTCTTTGGTTACTCCCTTTGTTAACATGTCTGCATGATTTTGGCTAGTGTGTATCTTTTCCAACTTCAAATGTCCATATTCCAAGGAAGATCATATGAAGTGGTACCTCAACTACATATGCTTAGTCTTCGAATGGAAGGATGAGTTCTTTGCAATATGAATTGCACTCTCACTGTCACAGTACAACCTGCTATTCTCCTGCTTCTTTCCCAATTCCTCTATAAACCTTTGTAACCAAGTCATCTCTTTACTAGCCTCTATAGCAACAACATACTCTGCCTCTGTTGTTGAAAGTGCAACAACCTTTTGCAGTTTAGAAATCCAACTTACTACTTTTTCACCTATAGTAAAAACATCCACTGTGGTGCTCCTCTTGTTGTCTTTATCACCTGCCATATCTGAATCAACATATCCCCATAGAAAAGTGTCTGAACCTCCAAAACATAATGCATGACTAGAAGTACCTCTCAAATATCTCAGAATCCACTTTACTGCCTCCCAATGTTCTTTACCTGGATTGTTCATATGCATGCTCACAACTCCCACTGCATGTGCAATATCTGGTCTTGTGCAAACCATTTCATACATCAAGCTGCCAACTGATGATGAATAAGGGACCCTGGACATGTATTCTATCTCCTCCTGTGTCTTGGGATACATTTACTTAGTTAATTTGAAATGGCTGGCCAAAGGTGTACTAACTGGTTTTGCATTCTTCATTCTAAACCTCTCCAACACCTTATCTGTGTACTCACCCTGAGACAATGTCAATTTGCGATTTTTTCTGTCTCTTGTTATTCTCATACCAAGGATTTTCTTTGCAGCACCCAAATCCTTAATTGCAAATGAATTGGATAATTTCTTCTTGATCATATTTATATCCTCCATATTAGACCCTGCAACAAGCATGTCATCTATATACAATAGAAAGATAATATAACTTCCATTTTGTAGTCTTTTAAAATAAACACAGTGATCAGAATGACATCTACTATAACCCTGTTCTGTCATAAACCTGTCAAACTTCAAATACCACTACCTTGGAGCTTGCTTTAGGCCATACGATCTCTTCTTCAACCTGCATACCAAATTATCCTTCCCTTTG
Organism: Picea engelmannii; assembly: GCA_009831015.1. NCBI lineage: Eukaryota > Viridiplantae > Streptophyta > Pinopsida > Pinales > Pinaceae > Picea > Picea engelmannii. The sequence goes on along the minus strand of ML778726.1, from coordinate 42,262 downwards.
ACCTCATACCCCTGTGGCTTCTGCATATAAATATATTTCTCCAAATCCCCATGGAGAAAAGTTGTTTTTACATCTAACTATTCCAGATGCAAATCTTCTACTACCACAAGACTTAAAATAGTCCTAATTGAAGTCATTTTAACAACAGGAGAAAATATTTCATCAAAATCTATACCTTTCTTTTGTGCAAACCCCTTTACAACAAGTCTAGCCTTGTACCACTTTTT
>ML778726.1:27492-41985 GCA_009831015.1 Picea engelmannii | reverse complement strand
CCCACTTCTTTTTGGTGTCTACCTGCATTGCCTCTTCATAACATTCTGGTTCACCATAATTAGTCAACAATAAATAATACAATGAAGGAGAGTATCGTTCAGGGGGTATACTTAACCTGGTAGATCTTCTAACAACACTTGCAGGTGTTTGAGGTACCTACTACTCCTATTGTTGTACATTTTGATTTTCAGGTTCCTTTCGAATTTATTTTTCAGTGATCTCATCAAGCACTGTGTATTCTTGTTTTTCTTCTTCTTGTTTCTTTCCCTGCAACTGATCTTTGTACATGACCTTCTCATTGAATATGACATCTCTACTCCTAATGATTTTTTTTTTCATAATCCCATAATCGATAACCAAAATCATTAACACCGTATTGAATAAAGGTACACTTCTTGGATTTAGACTCAAGCTTTGTTCTATTTTCTTTATCAATATGGACAAATGCTTCACAACCGAAAGTTTTCAAAAAATAATAGTTTACCTTTTTTCCTATCCATTCCTCCTGTGGAATTCTACCATCCAAAGAGCTTGAAGGTCCTCTGTTTATTAATTAAACATCAATATCTATAGCATCTGCCTAGAATTGTAAGGGCAAACTGACATGCAATCTCATACTCCTTGCACGCTCCATGATTGTCCTGTTCATCCTTTCTGACACACCATTTTCTTGTGGTGTTCTTGGAACTATCTTCTCTCCACGAATCCCATGGTATGAATAGTAATCATCAAACTCCTTGCTGCAATATTCACCTCCGTTATCTGATCTGAGACAATAAAAAATTTTCCTGTCTCATTCTCAACTAAAGATTTCCATTTATTAAAAGTATCAAAAACATCAGATTTTTGTCGAATGCAATAAACCCAAGTTTTTCTAGTTGCATCATCAATAAAAGTAACATAATAACGAGAGACACCAAGAGATGATACCTTAGCTAGCCCCCATACATCTGTATGAACAAGCTCTAACCTTTCATTCTTCTTTTCTTTTCCGAATTTGAGAAATCCAACTCTCTTCTGTTTTCCATAAACACAATTCTCACAGAAGTCCAAATCAATTTGTTTAAGATCTAGCAACAAATTTCTTTTGTGAAGTATCTGCATACCATTCTCACTCATGTGTCCCAACCTATGATACCATAGTGTTGTATCCACTCTTATAGAAGCTAAAGAGATAGAAGAGTCAATATTACCAGTACATAAATAAAATGTACCTACCTTCTCTCCTTTTTCTATCACCAATGATCCTTTGATGACCTTCCACATCTTATCTATAAATATGGATACACAACCTTCACTTTCCAACTGTCCTGTTGAAATTAGATTTTTCCTTAAATATGGAACATGTCTTACCTCTTTCAACAACCATTGGTTTCCATTGCGTTGATTTATTTTTACCTTTCCCATTCCAACAATTTTGCATGGTGCATCATCACCCAAATGAACCTGTCCAAAATCACCTTGAACATAATCTAGAAAATGTTTCCTATGGGGTGTGGCATGAAATGAACCCCCTGAATCTACTACCCAAGACTCAGAAATATTATCTACAGAAAAAATCAAAGCATCTTGTAACACATCACCTGTTACATTTGCTTCCTCATTTCTCTCTTGTTGTCCATCTCTTTGTTTCTTTGGAGCTCTGTAGTCTTTCTTCAGATGTCCTTTCTTCCCACAATTCCAGCACTCTATCTTTCCAAGTCTGTATTTGGATCTTCCCTTCCTAGAATTCCCACAGTTCCCTGAGCCCTTTCCTCTATCCTTTTGTCTTCCCCTATTCTCCATGTTCAACGCATTACCTGATGTCTCACTTGTGCTTTTCCATCACATTTCCTCGCTAAGGATAACACCAACAAAATCATCAAATTTTAAAGTATTTGAACCAGAGACAGAGTTACTTACAACCATGACCAAGTCATTCCAGCTTTCTGGCAATGAGCACAAGATTAGAGGATCCCTAACCTCATCATCAATGTCAACTTTTACATAACTTAGTTGATTAGTAACCGTATTAAATTCATTTAAATGATCCGCAATAGACCCACCTTCTAACATCTTCATATTAAATAATCTCTTCATTAGAAATATCTTATTAGACGTCGAGGTTTTTTCATAAAGTTTAGCCAATGCGTCCATCATATCCTTCATTGTCTTTTCTTTTGAAATATTGAAAGCCATTGACGTTGTCAAGCTCAGTCGTATCATTCCTAGAGCCTTTCTATCAAGAATCTCCCATTCTTCATCCTTCATGGTTGTCGGCTTCTTTGCTACTCCGCCCAATGGTAGGAATAGATCCTTCTGATATAAATAATCTTCCATCCGCATCTTCCATAACTGGTAGTTTTGGCCGTTAAATTTCTCGACCCTAAACTTTCCATCTTTCGACATTTCTCCCACTCGAACCAGGAACCCTCTTTTCCTGTGAGTTACCTTTCACTCTGATACCAGTTGTTAGAAGAACAAGACCATGGAGCAATAAAATAAAACAAATGCGGAAAACAAAACATAGAAGATACACAATACAATAGAGACACATATTTACGTGGTTCACCCAGTGTGGGCTACGTCCACCAGAGAAATTGCTAGGTCCTTCCTTTATTATTATCTAGCAAATGAAGGGATACAACCTACAACAAAACTCGCTATAACTTCCTCTTCTTTCTCTCACAGTATCCTCTCTTAGAATACAATACTCTCCATAATGCATAACTACAATAAATTTCCCTCATAACAGAGGGTTGCCTTCTAGGGAAAAAAACCCTAACATAATTTCTACCGTTAGATTTGCGACCTTATAATGAACGTTCCAGATTTACAGTGAAATTACAATATACATTTACAAGGAAATTTTTCCTTCGAGGGCTTCGACCCCAAACCCCCTAGCTGGGGGGATACTAGACCTCGCAGAGGGGGTACCCCCCCTCTGCACTCCCCTACGTGGAAGAGTGTACATACTTCTGGGGTGTAAAGTCTTCATGGGGTATAAACATGGCTGAAAGAAAGCACCTCTGAATCAGGAATATAATTAGGCTCCACAACCAACAGGGATGGGGCAGATCGCCCATTCGTAAGGCTTCCAGACCTGACCACATAATGGGAATTCGAGCCACACACAATCTTGCTGAGGAAGGCAAGGAAGAAAGTGTGGTGGGAAGAGGAAGACTTGCGGAAAAATGCAGAGACGAGAGCGGAAATTCTTGGGTCCGAGGAAGGACTGAAAGAGGAACAATGAGTTTTGATCACCAAAAATAGAGATTGAGCCAGGAGAAGGAGAGTAACATTCATCCTTATCTATTTATGTATTGGGAGAATGAGAGTAACCTTCGTCCCTAAATTTCGTTGAGATAGAAGTAAGAGATTGAATCTCAAAGAATCGTGGCTTAAGATTGGGGGTGGCCAGTGATAAATCCATTGGGAGTGACTGAGCCTACGGTTGGGTGGAAACAAGCACCCCTTTCAGAAGTCGCATCACGCTCTATGGTTCTAATAAGGATTTTCTTGCCTTATGATTGAATTATAAATAATGGATGCATGTGAATATTTACATGTCTATAAAGGGTTCTTTCTCTGTATTAATTGATTAAGTTATGAGTATGCGTTCGTTCCATTGAGAACCTATATTTCTGCTAGATTCTCCATACACCCTAGTTTAATCACTTGAATGTGTTTTCCCCAGGAATTTACATCACCATTCCGAAGTCATAGCAAGCCTCTGGGCATATCTACCATTTGGTAACCTCACAACTTACTTTGCCTTGATTCAGAGCTTAAAGCTCTGTGAGTTGGGAAGATGTTCCCTTCAGACCAATAGTCTAGGAGACTCTGAACTTGTGCCTATTCCCTTAACCAAAAACCCGACTAAGAGAGGGAATAATAGCCCAGGAGTTAAATGAATATCCATGTGACCTAGGTCTAGGAACCTTGGACCTCGAGACTCCGAGATGTCAAATTGCACAATAGTCAAGTTGAACCCCACAATTGCTATGAAACGTCGATCTATGAACGAATATCGAGGGTGGGGAATCATTGTGGAGCACGAAGGTGAAAATAGAAGACGTGCTAGTTTGTGGCTCGCAATTCACCCTTGCTGTTGATCTCGACGGGATGGAATATCAATGATCCTGATTAAACTAGAATCGAGTGAGCACTTTCCAGATTGAGGAGGTCGAACTCTCCAGTAAAGAGTACGCATGTTGGGGCCCCACAATTTCTGTGAATCGTCGATCGTCGTTGACCTTCGATATGAGTCTGACGTGATCCCTAAAATGCAAGGATCGTGTGGTATGGTGAAATATTCAAGGATATCAAGCTCATAAGAAATAACATGTTTAGGAGTGCGGACGAAATCTAGGAGATGAGCTCGTAGGAGGAGAAAAGGTTGAATCCTTCGAGCACTTAGAAAATATTCTAAGTCAGAGTAATTCAAAAGCTCAGGAGGAGGAGTGACAGTGGCCGTTGGATCACAATGCCAAGGATCAACAACCATCTGATCTAATAAAGGTGCATGAACCTTAGCACTTGGCACACGCAGGGGAAGGAAACTTACCAAAGTTCAGAAGTCTCGAAGTAATTTGAGGTCGTCCATCACGAGGAGGTGAATCTGGACTGCCAGATCTAGAGGGATACATGGCAACAGAATGCGGACTCCGAAGGAATATGTTCAAGATTTTTCAGTTGAAAGTTGAGATTTTCAAACCCCGAAGACTCGAAGTGAATCTGGATTGCCAGATCTAGAGGGATACGTGAAGACAGATCGTGGACTCTGGGGAAATTTGTGCGAGATTTTTTCAGTTGATATATGAGACTCCTGAAGTCTGAAGAGTTGGAGTGCCAAAGTAGATCTCAATTATTAGATTGTCTGAAGTAAATCTCCAGCGTCAGATCATCTGAAGTAATTCAGAGTCGTCAGATTTATAAGGGATGTTGCATGAATCTGTGGACTCTGGATAAAGTCCCAAAGTAATTCATAGCCGTCATATTAAGAAAGGACGTGGCGCGAATCGGTGGACTCTGGATAAAGTCCCGAATTAATTCATAGCCTTCATATTAGGAAGGGATGTGGCGTGAATCTGTGGACTCTAGGTAAAGACTCGAATCAATCCTCGATCGTCAGATCCAGAGGATATGTGGCACCAATCTGTGGACTTCGTGTAAAGACCCAAAGTAATCCTTGATCGTTAGATCAAGTGGACACACGTCAGTGGATTATAGCCTTCGGATAAAATCCATTGGGAAAAGGGTGAAGTTTTAGATTTAAGATCTCAGAAGTCTGGAGACCTGAAGGAGATCTCGACCGTTGATCGAGAAGAGGGCCACAGGACCGTTGATCTAGTTGAAAGGCCAAACACCCAAAGTAGAAGCAAGGCCGTTGATTTAGGAGGGGCATATCTGGTTGGTGGATTTGAAAAGGGAATATTTGAACCGTCAGTTCAGATAGTACCATCAAGATCTGGATATCGACGGTCCCATAGCATTGCAGGGATTGAAGGTGCATGAACTCTAAAAATTTGGGTGTGGGCCGCAATCCAAACCCTGGTTTTGGAGAAAGGACACATGGAGGCTCGAGGAGAATTGCGGGCCGAAAATTAGTTTGGTTTCAAAACACCTTTGGTCACGCCCACAATTGTGTGTTTGTGTGAGGTCATCGCCCAAGGTCACATCCGGGGAGGGGCCAAGAGAAAAGGGGCTAACGCCAACTCCGAGACTTCGCTGAAGCGTGAAGGAGAAGGTCGCAGGTATCATAAGACTTGCACCAGAATCCGGAAGGGCCTGTGTTTGATTAAGAGGTGAGACTATCAAGGTCTCTAAGTCTTTTTTGACTTAGAGAATCAGAGAACCTTGACCGAAGGGTCTAGATGAGTCCCGGACTTCCCAAATTAGGAATCGTAGAGGGAAATGATCTGTTCCTGTAAGGAGGACAAATTTATTTTTTTCGCCCCATCGTGGGTGTGTTACAAATTGGTATCAAAGCCTGGTTACAACACTTGGCCTGCTTGGGCTCATGGACGAGTCTCTTAAAAACTCTATTTGGAGTACTTTTAAAAGAGTGACACTCTACCTTACCTCTTTCTTAAAAAATTTGGTTAAAAATGTTATTAAATAAAAGAATGAAACTTTCTACTGTGTGTGTGCATTTAATAAATTGAACATTGTTCATGAACTAATAGACTATTAGATAACAATAAGTGTTTTTTTCAACACTCGAGCAGTAAGTAAATCATGGGAAAAATTCAAGAATAAAGAATGGTGACGTGTCATGAAGTGGAGGATGGCTCCCACAATAGAGACGAAGAATCTGATGAAAGGAGGGTGGCGGAAATCCCTCCCGACTTGGATGAAACTGTAAGGAGCCTCAGGGATGAATTACAGATTTACAAGGCTGACAATGAGAGATTGACAGAGGATCAAGAAAAACAAACAGAAATTAACACAGTCTTGTTGCAAATCTTGTCCGGCATACAGAGGCAACTACAACATGAAGCTGCAACCAGTCATGTGGACCGAAGACATAAGAAGAGAATTCAAAGTCCACCTGATATCCGAAAACATGACTCCATAAGTGAACACACTAGGAGAAGTGCCTCGAAGAAGGCCCAACCTAGAGGCAGGGGAAACTCATCGGTAGAGTCCTCTGGAAAGGAATATGGAAAATATGAATGATCTTCTAGTAGCAGAGAAAGCTCACATTCTCAAAGGAAAGGAAAGAAGTGGAAGCGTTCCAAAAATCATGATCTTGAAGAATTCAAGAAAGCCAAACTACCCTCTTTCGATGGATAGATTAGGAGGGGAGAAGAGAGTGAAGTTTGGCTGCTTGGTTTAAAGAAATACTTCAGAGTCCATGACTACTATGAAAACTTGAAGGTTCAAATAACCATCTTTAAGCTGAATGGAAAGGCTTCCATTTGGTGGGAAGACCTTAGGAATGTGAAAGGAGTCCATGAGAAGGACTTGTCATGGAAACAGTTTGAGAAATACTTCAGGAAGAAGTATCTGTCAAAGAGATACATGGATGGGAAGACTAAGGAATTCTATGAACTCAGCCTGGGGAAGCTCACCATAGATGAATTTGTCAATAAATTCCTTGAACTACTGAGGTATGTACCCTACATAAAATATGAAAAAGTAAAAATGGAACGGTTCATTAGTGGGTTACCTCAGATCTACTGAGACAGGATTGAGTTTGATGAACCAAATACCTTAGAAGAAACTATTTGAAAGGCGAGGTATTGTTATGAACAGTTTGGGAGTGTTGGTACCATGCCGAAGTGGAAAGAAGGATGATCGTGGGAAAGAAAGCATGCAGAAACTGAAGTAACAACTGGAGGAAGAACAACATGCACACATGAAAGAAAGCATGCACAAGGAAATCGACAGCTGGAGGAAGAACAACACATGTGCATGGGAGGAAGACCTAATGTTAGTAGGGTTAGAAATTTGGTAATACATTGTAAATGGCTGAAGAGCCCGATATATATAAATATAGATATGCAGGTATCATAGAGAAGTTGGTTCACTTTTGTATTAGTTTGGATTTTGCAATACTCCATCATAATATGTACGAGTTGATGCGTTATGTAATACTATTATGAATCATTTTTGTAAGATGTTGAGATAAGAATAGAGGAGAGAAGGAATATCTGAGGATTAGATCGCAGGCTGTGGATCCTGGTGCGATCTAGTTCGCCTCGTACAAATCTTACCAGTCTGAGGAGAATTGCAAGTGCGAGGCGCTGGAAATGAAAAACTACTATAATAAAAGATCCAAGAGCCAAATATTTGTGGACGTAGCCTAGGAGGGGGTGATCCACGATAATATCTGTGTAATGTGATGAATGCATGTACATCTTTGTTTTATTTCAGTAGTAGTTGTTATGCTTAATGAATGAGTTAATACATTGTTATGGAATATGATTGTGTTTAGGAAATAAACTGTGAAATATAAATGCGCACCCATGAGTAATAGTAGATTGCAATTATAATTCGTAGTATATGGATTTGAATAATAAACCCCTATATCATACTAAATCCTAGGTTGTAAACACCTGAGTCTTACAACCACCCATTTAAATCTATCTCGGGTGAGACTGCACAGTGCACTCTGTGTACTGTGTTGTCTTCTGGTTTACCAAGAGGGCCGATAGTTTTAGAGGCTTTGTTGGAAACCCGAAATACATGAACCCTGGGTCAATAACTCAGAAGGTAAAAGAAGAAGAGTAGATAACCAACAAATGGTTATGTTGCCATGTTAATAGGAAAAACAGAGGAACGAGTAGACGAGATAGATTAAACGAGAAAAGAGCGAGCGAAACAAGAAGAGAAATGAGCCATTAGAAGGGAATGTTGAGACCTTGGAACTCCACGAAAGAAAAAATCGAAGGCTGGTTGAGAACCAAAGAGACAGAGTTTGCACAGAAAGACAATAGAAACCCTAGAATCACACCTCGCAAATATCTGGACAAATACGTGTTTGTTGATTTACACGAAGTCTTTTTCTGTGATTTTTTGCATCTAATACAAGAGTGGATACTAAGGTTGAAGGATAACCACGCGACAAACCAGATTCGACAACTAGGTTGGACTCTAGTACAGATTGAGTAGTTACAAGAGGTGAACAACAAATTCACCCACGCAGTAAACTTTTGGCTTGACAGTATTATGGCAGGTTTCATCACATAATTTGTAGTTGACACAACGAAGTCATACAACGCAGCAGAAAAAGAATTTCTACGTGGACCTCGAGGAAGTTACATTCAATTCTTGTATACTTTTATTAAGCTACTGCTATATAACAAAGGTGCAATGACAATGGAATCAGACAACTAAAATTCCCTGTGTGCACGGGGGAAGGGGGGAAACACAGACAGAGAGAGGATAAATGGAAGGAGGTAAGGATAAAGGAAAGAAGGAAGAGGAACCCTTGGAACTAATCATGATGGATGACGACCAGGTCAAGTGGATCTTAGCGTCAACAGGAACGACGCATAGCAGAGTACCCTACCAATATAAGGTGAATACCAAGAAGAGAGTCATAGTTATGAGGGAAGGCTTGGAAAGCGATGAGGAAGAGGTAGAGGATCTCCGGGCTATGGAGCAGATTGAGGAAATCCTACACGCAACATACGAGAGGAAGATGAGAGGTATGAGAATGGGAGGAGAAGGAAGCCATCCTATCCATATTAATTTCAGTGTGGAACCCATAAACCCATGTGCGACTAATACACCAAAGAGAACACCATCGTTTAGAAAACCAAAGTTCGGAGGAAGTCTGACAACAAGAAGCACATCTACATAAGGAGAAACAACTGGAGGAGCCAGTTCAGGCAACACTAGTCAAGTATCTACACCATGTGGAGAAGGTAGTAGTTCAGTATTCAGAATGGCAGGACATGATCCCACTATCATATTACCAGAATTTTGAGGGAAAGAAATAGAATACCCTGAGAATCATTTGTTCATTTGTGCAAATATCTAGGAAGCTAAGTAGATCACTAATGAAGATACCAAAGTTGCGCCCCTAGAAATTAGGCTCAGAGATCGCGCACTAGACTCGTACATGAGTCTAGACACAAACAATGCCCCTAGGATGACAAGGACATTGACAAACATTAAGAAGATACTGATTAATGAGTTCCCGAAGCCAAGCTCAGAGGATCAATACATGAATGAGATGATCGAGATAAGACAGAAACCAGGAGAGTCTATATGGGAGATTGACCAGAGATTCAAGCGACTAAAGGGAAAACTAAAATACCTTATGACTGAGATGCAACATCGACACCTGTTTGTAAACTCACTACTCCCACACTTAAAATATCTCTTACGACAACAGAAATTTTAGAAACAGGCAGAGTCTCTACAAGCAGTCTTGCAACTGGAAGAGAACCAATTCCAATAGACAGACCCATCTATTGAGCAATTGAAAGAGGATTTGAAGAATATAACATTTCAATTGAAACAAAATAAGAAAAAGGAAAAATGAGAAGTCATTTGGTGAACCACATGCAGGACAAAAGGACACCACAATAACAAATGCCCAACATTTACGTAGTATATGGAAATAGGTATGTCAAATATATTACCACAGGGAGGATTATGGTGCGAAATATTCAATAAATCAGGTCATGACCCTTATCACTCCACAATGATGAAAAAATACCAGACAGTTCCAAAGAATTCATATTGCACCTTTTTTAAGTCAGTGGGCCATGATGACAAAGATGGCAAAACTATAGAGATTATGCGGGAAAGAACATCAGACGCATATAGGGTACAGGCCGAAATGATGACCGAGAAAGTAGCGCCACAATGCAATGAAGCCCCATCCCCATACAACGCTGCGCAACAGCAATATAACACTACAAAACAACCATACAATTGTTGGGCTCTAAAGATGTCTTAAAATATAACCTCTATGCATCATCCAAAGGTAGGCGCTGGCATAAGTTTTTTACTTGTTGCCTACATAGGTTCTTACCTTCCATTTTCAATACCCATCCTCCAGAGATGCAACCCCTGCAAAGGGACAACAATTGTAACAAAAGGAACAACAATCATTCCGTTCAAATGAACAGCAAAAAGAACATCAATCATGACAAGGGAATGCCAATCATTATATTGGGCCAAACTGATGTTGTATGAATTGATTTGCAGTACTTGCCCAACTATCTAATTTGTCAACCCGGGGTTCATAAATTGATGAAGCACACGCAAAGTATATGCAAGATTGAAGCGGGACTAATCTAATCTAATGTTTAAGCTACAACTGAAATTGAATAATTAATCTAACACACAACTAAAATTGAATCAGTAATCTAACACACGACTGAAATTGAATTAATATAGTTGCTTAAATGAAATTACTCTAAGAATGCGAAATTGCATGAAGGAAATTAATCTAGGAATGGAGAATTGCGTAAAGGAAATTAATCTAGGAATGGTGAGCTACATGAAGGAAAATCAAATACAACATGTGAAGAGTTGAATGAAACAACAACATATGTGATATCTCACCAATGAAGCAATCTTATATTACAATAATCAAATCAATCTTTATAAAAGAATAATGAAAGCATGAAAACTAAAACCATGAATGAAATCTAAGAATCCCTTTCTCTTTTGAATCCTAATGACTACTTTGATTCTAATTACATAATCTAACTGAATCCTAATTGAATTCTCATGAATAGAGAGTACTCTCTTTTATACATGAGAGCCTTGAAGATAAGATAACCATCTCATAATTACATATCCATTTTTCTCTCAACTACTTTCTCATTATTACAAAATATAATCCCTTCAAATCCTCACACATATCTCTCATATATCTTGGATAAGATATTCCAACAAAATCTCCATGATCTTCTCCTTGGAATGGGCTTGAATTATCTCCTCAAATCTTGAAATGGTGGAGGAAATATTCGAGAACTCCTTTTGAATTAATCCTTCACATATTCCTACACATTACAAAGCTCACACATTTTTGAGATATATATGAAAACATGTTGATTTTCTAATATTTAATCACAAATTCTCTTTTAATACTAAAATGAATAAAGTGGAAAATAATAAGGTGAAACCCAAATGTATTTATGAAAACAATGTCATGAAAGGTTAATGGAGCGATGAAATGTGAAGAATAATGAAGGGAAAGGTGGATGAAAATAGGACATTTCGGAGCCCCAACATGCCCCCCAACTTAACTTGTTGCATGTCCTCATGGAACCATGCATGGATCTTCTCAAGAAAATTTTGGCATATGAATGTTGGCTTTGAGTGATGATAATGAATGTTTCTAGGATGGGATTTACATGAGTAACAACTGACATTTTTTTTATGGTTGGTTCTTGTGTGACAACCATGAATATAAAGAATGTTGGTTCGTGTGTTAACAACATTCAGTTCGTTATTTGTTCTCTTGCTGTTATGATAATAATTTTCCCATATTCTTACTGGAAAATATATGCTATCAATGTGCATAAGGAAACATCACTGAGTGTAATAAAGCCCTTTTTTTGTATATTTGTAAATCATGCAAATGTGTATATCAATGCTTATAAAGAAAAGCGCAACATAGTATCATTGGAAAATAAATGTTCATAAATGGTAAATGAGACGAAAAATGGAATGATGGTAGTGAACAAGTGGATTAATGATAGTGAATAAAGTCCCCTACCCCCCAACTTAACTTGTTGCATGTCCTCATGCAACATGGCATAAGTCATAGAAGTGAAAAGGAAAGGGAACTAGGTGAGGCAATTTTCAAAATTATTCATTGCTAGCAGTTGAGGAATTACATGATTAAAGTTTAGAAAATAACATACCTCCACTTACCCAAAATGTTGATGAACTATACAATAGGAATATGGTTGATGTGGCTGCTAGAGCATGGAATATGTCACTGCTGCAGGATCATGTGAAAAGTGACTGTTGTTGTAGCTGCGACTATTGTTACTGTTGGATCAGAGAATGTGAAGTGGAGGAATCTGAACTGCTGCTCGATGAATCATGGAAAAGAGGAAGTATGAAAGTGGAACTGTGGTACTCTCATATAGCTAAAAAATACTGCTGCAACTGCTGATGGAGTCATGAAAAAGTGTATGGTGTTCAACCATTGCTAAACCCGATGGTACAATTCTAGTCATGCCAATGAATGTGTCGATGTCGAGCATGAAAAGAAGTCATTGGATTATCGACCATTGATGAATGACTTTAACCAATGTGAGGTAACTCACCATTGATGTCAAGGAGTGCCAAGGTACCTGAGTACATCTTGTGAAGTGCGAATGAATGAGTTGATGTCGAGCCACTTGCAAGATATGACGATCAAGGGACATTGATGTATTCTCATGATTTTCAGTGACAGAACTTGCCATTAAGGAATGCAAGCCTCTAGGTACTCAAAATTGACTCTGGTCTATATCGTAGATAAGGTGTTGAGGTCGATGGGGCAAGACTTGTTGAAGGTGGGCCTTAAGGAATCCCACATCTATCAACGTGAGTTCTGATAAAAATATTGGTAGGAATATAGATGAAAAGATCTCAGTAGAAACAACGTTTATGGCAAGGCAATGTAGTCATGGAAAGGGAGATGGATAGTTTTATTGACAAGGAAAACTGAACTGAAAAAGATAAAGAGATGTATGTGACTCAGGAAGATACACATGTGTGAAGTCATGAAGGATAAGGAAATGGAAGATGGGATTCAACACAGGGATGACAAATCTGCTTTGAAGGAGTAATGGGGGAGAAAATTCATGACACAAATGGGTTTATGAAAAGGTTTCTGTGTAACAACAAACGTCATGATGTTTATGATGAGTAAAAACTCCTTCAAGCAGTAAACAAAGCATGTTTTTTCTGATTTTTTTTATTTTTTTTTTAATTCTTAAAAGTCACTTCTGCAAGAAACTTGATCGTCTTTGAACCTGTAAAATGTTAGCACTAATCTGCAGCAAACAGTGTTAGAATATCGAAAACATAATGTGCAGAAATTAATACTAATGCTATTAACCAAATGAAAAGAATGGAATGTGTTTTTATCGGTTGGTGATAGCTCATTTTTGACAATCCTCGTCGTGAATACATGGTGAAGTGACTTCACAAATAATTTTACCATAAAAACATAAAAGCATGATTCCAATGATGTTTTCAAGAAATGTGAAAATCCATTTGCATTTTTTTTTCGTGTGTTGTTTTTAATTTTTTTTCGTTTTATTAACTATCTAAAAGAAAGAAAATTGAAAACAAAACAAAAAGTCAATTGAAAACAAAATTTAAAAACCATCAATGAAAAGTAGAACATGCAAATTATTGGCCAGTATGAATCCCTTGCATAGCACCTTAGTTAATTTTTTATTCATCATTTGTTAAGTTGCCAATGTCGGGCAGTAATATGGAAAAACAAATAGGACAAGCAAGTCTGTATAGTTTTTATTTGTTTTTTGTTGTTTTTGATTTTTATAATTTGTTAATTTTTTATTTTATTTTTACATATCAAAGGAAAATGCAAAAATAAAAATAGAAATAATACTAACGGAAAAATGGAAAACAAATAGCTATAAAGATGCCTTAAAATATAACCTCTATGCATCATCCAAAGGTATGCGCTGGCACAAGTGTTTTACTTATTGCCTACATAGGTTCTTACCTTCCATTTTCAATACCCATCCTCCGGAGATGCAACCCCTGCAAAGGGACAACAATCATAACAAAAGGAACAACAATCATTCTGTTCAAATGAACAACAAAAGGAACAACAATCGTGACAAGGGAACGACAATTGTTATATTGGGACGAAATAATGTTGTATTAATTGAGTTGTAGTACTTGCCCAACTATCTAATTTGTCAACCTGGGGTTCGTAAAATGACGAAGCACACACAAAGTATATGCAATATTGAAGTGGGACTAATCTAATCTAATGTTTAAGCTACAACTGAAATTGAATCATTAATCTAACACACGACTGAAATTAAATCATTAATCTAACACAC
>ML778726.1:0-23554 GCA_009831015.1 Picea engelmannii | reverse complement strand
GAATATTGTCGGCCAAGAAGGTGTTGTAATCAAACTGTGTTGTGGGTTTTTCATCATTAGAGAAAATGGATAGAAAACCCAGAATGGGCTCGTCTACCCACTGGTCGAAATAGTACCCTAACAGAGCACAAAGGGAGGAAATGACCTGGTTTCCCTTGGTGGAGAAAATGGATGAGGGGTAAGGGGGATTTGTGGAAGGGAATTGAGCGGAGGTGGGAAGGAAAAGCTCGAAAATTTGAGCTCTCTGGGGAAAGTTCATCTTCTGGTATAACTCGGTAAGGATCTCTAGGTTGAAAGGAGAAATGGAATCGACATGGGGAATTTGCATCATTTGGTCAATGTCTTCGGGAGTGATGAAGAACAGAACGTCTCCAGATGAGGAGACGACGACCCTATGGTCACGAATATAATGGGATTCGCATTTGAGGGCGAATTTGGGGAAGTGGTGGATCTAGGGAAAAAGGTACAGGGGAAAATTGGACTCCCAGAGTCCAATCTCATCACTCTGGTCCAGGAAAACCTCCCTGAGCCATGACTAGAGGTCTGAGAAATCAAAATCACATATGGTGTCTGCGATCAATATGTCTTTGTCAACCAATGGTATTTTGTCCAGGTTGATAGGAGGAGGGAGAAAAGGATTCTCCTCTCCTTCTGCTTGTCTTGGCTTTGGCGCCATATCCACTACAGTACCTGCAATAAACATGACGTTAGTAGGCTCTACTGACTATGGATGAAGGCGACGGGAATGAAATGGAGGAGTAAGAGGTAAAATTTTCTGGTGTGATGAACGAATAGTGAATGAAGGGGGAAAACGATAGTTTTATTTAAAACTGGGGTCGATTGGGCATGGGAGACAGGTCAGCAGGATAACGGGTATGTTATCCCGTAATAAATGGACAACGGGCCACTTGGGGGTGAGATGGCGGGTGACGGTGGCCAAAACATACGGGCAGGTGACGTGGAGGCTAGGGATTGGACATAAAAGTCATGATAAGGGGCTGGTCATGAGTGAAAGGGGTAGGGGTCTGACAGTAGGGACTGACAACAGTTATGGGATGTGACATAACTCGGGAACCACTGGGACAAGTGGCATCAGTGGAAAGTGACGTCCATGAGTGACGGGGGCTGTCAAATAGCATACGGTGATAGGACTTCGGGATCAATAGATTTATGCCACCTATGAAAAGGGGCCTGCCAAAGGAGAATAACAATTCTGGACCCCCCCCCCTTTGGTTAAAAGCAGAACATCAGAGGGGGTCCGAAAACCCTTTTAGACCGTTGATCTTCATGCCCGTTTCCAGGCCATAGATCTTAGCGTGCTCTTTAATACTCATTTCGGACCCCCCCCTTGGTTAAAGGCAGAACGGATGGGGGGGTTCGGAATCCAATCTTAACCGTTGATTTAGGCGCCCGTCCCTGGGCCGTCCAGATGTGCGCGATTCTTATTACCAATTCCAGACCCCCCCCTCGGTTAAAAGAAGAATAGTCGGGGGGGTCCGGAATGCTCTGTGCACCGTAGATTTGGGCGCCACGATCTGGACCGTCGGAAAGTGCATGGAGCATAAATCAGGAGCGGAGAAATATGTGTTGGGAAAACTTAGGATAAGTGCATCTTACGGGTTTTTTCCCAAACTTTCACATATACACCACTAAGGGGATTTGACCAAACTATTCTTAGGCATTTGAGACATGGTGTAACATTTTCATCAATCTGGTTTCATTGGGGTGAAACAAATGAAACAACTAACCTACATGCTAACCTATCTTCCTAGGACAATTAACCCAGATTAAACTGTTAGGTTAATAAATTACTCTACCTAAGGGCTATCTGACCAGGATTAGACAGTCTGGTCAGATTTATTCACTAATCTAACCTAAGGGCTATATGACCAGGATTAGATAGTCTGGTCAGATTTATCACTACCCTATCAACATTAAATTTAAAAAGAACTAGGCCATGCTTGAAAGGTATGGCCAAGTTACTATTATTGCATGGGGCTTTTATTTCAATTCTTTTATGCCCTCTTTTCTTTTTTCTTTTCTTTTTCTTTTCTTTTTCTTTCTCTTTTTCTTTTCTTTTTTCTTTTTTCTTTTTCTTTTCTTTTTTTCTTTTCAAATTATTTGCAGCATGAAAAATCATTTGTCAACAAAAATGCTAGAGACAGATAATGTCTCAGTCACCAGTTGATTCCCATAAATTATGGGGTGATAACAGAGTCTACATTAATACTAGGAACATATAAAGAGGCAGCATGAACTAACATTGAATTAGGATGGTGATTATCATATGCCAACTGGTTGATAGTGACAATTCTTCCATTCTGATGGAAATGCATCACCTGAAAGAGTGTACAAACCACAACGTTCATAGCATATACATAATCACGCCCGAGAATCATATTGATATCTAACGGGCCTTGCACCACTATAACATCGACTAGGATAGTCTTCCCACCTAATGAAATAGGTAATTGAGGAAGAATCCCCAAATATTCACTACAACATCTATCAAAATCCAACAGCTCATGCGATGTAGACACAAGCTCGAGAGAACCCAAAGCTTTCCAAGCCGAGGAGTATAAAATACTTGTGGAGGCTCCTTCATCTACAATACATCGGTAAATATTTTTTGAATTAACTTCAACCCTTATTTGAAAAGGTGTAGAAGATGGAAGGTGAGGCTCAACAAGGTCATTCCAATTAGAGGAAACCATCCTAGGACTTGGAGGGGGTGTTCTATAAGTGAGTGGAATGCCCCCTTATTTTGAAAGTACTAAACTGGAAATGCTAAAAACATATTTGGTAGACACATCACTCCCCATCAGAAGAGTGGGATCATCCAAATATCGCATCAGAATGACCACTTTGGTAGAATCAACACTCTCCAAGAGAAGAGTGGGATCAGCCCAAGATTGCATCGGTGTGACCACTTTGGTAGACTCGACATTCTCCAAGAGAAGAGTTAGATCGACTGAAGATTTCATAAGCACAACCACTTTCTCAACCACTACCTTAATAGGTTGCGAGACAACATGGTATAAAGGCACATCAATCCCCTATAACACACCCAGGATGGGGCGAAAAAAAATAAAATTGTCCTCTACAGGAACAGATCCTTTCCCTCTACGATTCCTAATTTGGGAAGTCCAGGACTCAGCCCGACCCTCTGGTCAAGTTTCTATGATTCTCTAAGTAAAAAAGTACTTAGAGACCTTGATAGTCTCACCTCTTAATAAAACACAGGCCCTTTCATCTTCTGGTGCAGGTCTTATGATATTCGCGACCTTCTCCTTCGCGCTTCAGCAAAGTCTTGGAGTTGGCGTTATCCCCTTTTCTCTTGGCCCCTCCTTAGATGTGACCTTGGGTGATGACCTCATGCAAACACATAATTGCAGGCACGACCAAAGGAGGTTTGAAACCAAAATAATTTTCAGCCCGCAATTCTCCTCAAGCCACCACGTGTCCTTTCTCCAAAATCGGGCTTTGGATTGTGGCCCGCCCTCAACTTTTTAGAGTTCGCACACCTCCAATCCCCACAATGATACGAGACCATCGATCTCCCGATCTTGATAGTACTGTCTGAACTGACGGTTCAAATCTGCACTCTTCAAATCCACGGATCATATCCACCCCTCCTAAATCAACGACCCTGCTTCTACTTCGGGTGTTTGACCTTTCAACTAGATCAACGGTCCCGTGTCCCTTTTCTTGATCAATGGTCGAGATCTCCTTCAAGTCTCTGGATTTTTGAGATCTCAAATATCAAACTTCACCCTTTTTCCCAATGGATTTTATCTGAAAGCTATAATCCATTGACGTGTGTCCACTTGATCTGATGATCAAGGATTACTTCGGGTCTTTACCCGGAGTCCACAAATTGGTGCCACCTGTCCTCTAGATCTGACGATCAAGGATTGTTTTGGGTATTTACCTAGAGTCCATAGATTCATGCCATGTCCCTTTATAATCTGACAACTATGAATTACTTCGGGACTTTATCTGGAGTCCACATATGTGTGCCACGTCCCTTCTTAATTTGACGACTATGAATTACTTCAGGACTTTATCCAGAGTCCACAGATTCATGCCATGACCCTTTTTAATCTAATGGCTATGAATTACTTCGGATGATCTGACGCTGGATATTTACTCCAGACGATCTAATGACTGAGATCTACTTCGACTCTCCAACTCTTCGGACTTAGTGAGTCTCAGATCTCAATTGAAAACTCTCTCATATATTTCCTCGGAGTCCATGATTTGTCACCATGTATCCATTTGGATCTGGCTTTCTAGATTCACTTCGGGTCTCCGGGGTTCAAAAATCTCAAATTTCAACTGACAACTCTCGAACATATTCCTTTGGATTGCATGATTCATTGCCATGTATCCCTCTGGATCTGGCAGTCCATATTCACCTCCTGGTGATGGACAACCTCAAATTACTTCAGGACTTCAGAACTTTGGTAAGTTCCCTTCTCCTGTGTGTGCCAAGTGCTAAGGTTCGTCCACCTTTCTTAGATCATATGGTTTTCGATCCTTGGCATTGTGATCCAACGGGAACTGATGCTCCTCCTCCTGAGCTTCTAAATTACTCTGACTTATAAGTTTTTCTAAGTGCTTGAAGGATTCGACCTTTGCTCCTCTTACGGGCCCGTCTCCTGGATTTCATCTACACTCCTGAAAAATGCTATTTCTTCTGAGCTTGATCTCCTTGAATATTTTTCCATCCCACACACTCCTTTCATTTCAGGGATCACTTCAAACTCAGATCAAAGGTCAACAATGATCGATGGTTCACAGAAATTGTGAGGCCCCAACATGCATACTCTTTACCAGAGATTTTGGCCTTTGTAATCTGGAAAGTGCTCACTTGATTCTAGTCTAATCAGGATCATTGATCTTCCAGCCCGTTAAGATCAACAACAAGGGTGAATTGTGGGCTGTGAACTAGCTCGTCCACTATTTTCACCTTCGTGCTCTGCAGTGATTCCACACCCTCGATCTTCGTTCATAGATCGACGGTTCATAGCAATTGCAAGGTTCAACTTGACTATTGTGCAATTTGACATCTTAGAGCCTCTATCTCCAAGGCTCCTAGACCAAGGTCACGTGGATCTTCATTTAACTCCTGGGCTATAATCCCCTCTCTTAGTCAGATTTTTGGTTAAGGGAATAGGTGCAAGTTCAAAGTCTCCTAGACTACTGGTCTAAAGGAAAAACCTTCCTAAATCGCAGAGCTTTAAGCTCTGAATCAAGGAAAAGTAACTTGTGAGGTTACCAAATGGTAGATATGCCCAGAGGATTTCTCTGAATCTGAAATGGTGATGTAAATTCCTGGAGAAAGCACCTTTGAATGATTAAAATGGGGGGTATGAAAATCAAGAAGAAATATAGGTTCTCAAGGGAACGAACGCATACTCATAACTTAATCATTTAATACAGAGAAAGAACCCTTTATATACATGTAAATGGTTCTCAAGGGAACGAACGCATACTCATAACTTAATCATTTAATACAGAGAAAGAACCCTTTATATACATGTAAATGCTCGCATGCATCCATTATTTATAATTCTATCATAAGGAAGGAAAACACTTATCAGAACCATAGAGCATGATGTGACTGTTGAAAGGGGTGCTTGTTTCCACCCAACCAGAGGCTCAGTCACTCCCAATGGATTTATCACTGGCCACCCCCGAGCTTAAGCCACGATGCTTTGAGATTCAATATCTTACTTCCATCTCAACGGAAGTTAGGAATGAAGGTTACTCTCCTTCTCCCAATAAATAAATAGATAAGGATGAAGGTTATTCTCCTTCTCCTGGCTCAATCTCTATTTTTTGTGATCAAAACTCACTGTTCCTCTTTCAGTCCTTCCTCAAAACTGAGAGTTTCCTCTCTCGTCTCTGCATTTTTTCGCAGGTTTTCCTCTGCCCACCACACTTTATTCCTTTCCTTCCTCAGAAAGATTGTGTGTGGCTTGAATTCCCAGTACGTGGTCAGGTCTGGAAGCCTTACAGATGGGCGGTCCTCCCCATACCCTCATTAACTCTTGAGGAGGTCTTCCCACCTACCAGCCCAACTATAATTCATTCCTGGGTCAAAGGGTTTTTCTGATCTGAGCAATTAATTCCAGCATGGTACTAGTTTAGTGGAGGTTAACGCAACCATTTCGGGTCCCCTCCACCACCTTTCATAGCATTCATGGTTTTTTCTTATCACATACCCTCTTTCAGCAATCATGCAACACATAACAATTTTCTATTAAAATAACAGAATTTACATTCATCGACCTTTTGTACAAAATTCCTTCAAATCAAACATTCACACTTTTAGGTTTTCCATAGTTCCTTAGCCAATATAGTTATATTTACAGACTGGGGGAAACAGGGTGTTACAATTCTCTCCCCCTTAAAGGAACATCATCCTCGATGTTTTATCTTTCAACATGACATGTATTTACAGGAGTAAACAATATCAGATATGCCTGTCTTGTGGCTTCCTCCATTTCCCACGTAGCCTCATCTGGGCCAAAGTGTTTCCACTACACCTTGACCTGTGCAATGGTTTAGTTCCCGAGTGAGGTTTCCTTCCTGTCTAATATGCATTGGGGTTCTGGAAGGAATTCTCCCTCCGGCTCCACCTGGATCACAGACCAATCAATTATATGATTAGCATCATGTACATATTTCTTCAATAATGAAACATGAAAAACATTATGTGCCTTTACAGTGGGAGGGAGTGTTATCCTATAAGCTACAGGTCCCACTCTATCTAAGACTTCAAAACGTCCACAATACCAAGGTGCCAATTTTTCACAAGCTCCCATTCTCAGGGAACTCTTCCTGGGTCTAACTCTGAGATAGACATGGTCTCCGGCCTTGAACTCTCCGGGAGACCTCTTTCTGTCAGCGTAACTTTTCTATCTATCCTGAGCAATATTCATATTTTGTCTTATCTGAACCACTTGTTGTTCCATTTATTTCAGCATGTCCGGTCCGATTGTAATTCTATCCCCTGGGTTACTCTAGCTGATTGGAATCTTGCACTGTCTACCATAGAGGGATTCAAAAGGGCTCATCTTCAAGGATTCCTAATAATCGTTGTTGTAGGAAAACTCTACCAATGGTAGGTAGTCTTCCCACTTCTTAGGTTGATGCATTGCATGCATCCTTAGGATGTCTTCTACTATTTGGTTCACTCTTTCTTTATATCCATCAGTTTGAGGGTGATAAGATGTGTTGAACAACAATTTTTTCTCAAAACCAGCAATTAGGGATTTCCAAAAGCTTGAAGTGAATTTGGTATCTCGGTCAGATACAATTTCCTTGGGCATGCCATGCAGTGTAAATATCTCCTTCATGAAGATGTTGGAAATATCTATGGCCTTGCAAGTTGATTTGATAGGAAAGAAATGAGCAGACTTACTCAGTTTGTCCACCACAACCATGATAACATCATTTTTCATGGTTGACTTTGGTAATCCGATGATGAATTCCATGGATATGGTTTCCCATTTCCATTCTGGGATCGATAGGGGCTGTAAAAATCTTGTTGGATGTCGATGTTCTGCCTTAACTTGCTAGAATTCTAGGCACTTAGCTAAATAGTTAGCTATGTCTTTCTTCAATCCAGGCCAATAGAATTGTTTCCTAGTGGTTGTGATCATTTTCTGATATCCTAGGTGACTGGTATATGGTCTCTTATGTAGTTCATACATTATGAACCTCTTCAAGTCGTCACAGTTTGGAACATACAATCTGTTTCTGTGAGTCAGTAGGCCTTCTTCAAGCATCTGGTAGCCTTCATATTTTATCCCTGTAGGCTCTTGACTTAGGTATGAGGTCACATTCTTGAAGAATGCATATGTTTCTTGTGCATTCCTGACTCTTTCCCTGACATCCATTTCACAGGTGCTTACCACTGTTAGATGAATCGTTTTTATACTTCTTCTAAGGGCATCGGCCACCCTATTTTCCTTTCCTTTGATATGTTTGACTTCAAAATCAAAATCACTAAGGAGAGACATCCACCTAGCTTACATGGCATTGAGTTTTGGTTGATCAAATAGGTGTCTCAATCCACAGTGGTCTGTCATAAGCACAAATTTCCTACCCAGGAGGTAGTGCCTCCACATTTTTAAAGCATGTACTATGGAAGCCAACTCTAGGTCATGGGTCACATAATTGATCTCATGCTCATTTAATTTCCTGAACGCGTAGAAAATTACACGTCCCTCTTTCATAAGGACTCATCTGAGTCCTTCCTTACAGGCATATGTACACACTAGGAAATCATTATATGGGTCTGTAATATTTAGCATGGGTGCATGGGTCAAGAGGTATTTTAGTTCTTGAAATCTTTCTTCACATTTTGATGTCCAAATGAATTTAATCCCCTTTTTTTGAAGGGTAGTGATTGGACAACCAATCTTGGAAAACCCTTTTATGAACCTTTTATAGTATCCTGATAAGCCCGTGAAGCACCTAATATCGGATACATTCTTCAGGGTAGGCCATTCCATAATAGATTTGATCATGTCGGGGTCTACTTCCACCCCTTCCTTAGATACGACATGGCCTAAGTAATGGAATTGATTCTGAAAGAAATCACACTTGCTAAACTTACTGTAGAGCTGATGTTCTCTTAGTAATTGAAGTACGAGTCTAAGATGTTCTTCATGCTCCTCCCTGTTCTTGGAGTAGATTAGGATATCATCAATGAAAACCAATACAAAATTTTCTAGGAATTTGCTGAGTACATTATTCATCAAGCACATAAAAGTGGCGAGGGAATTGGTTAACCCAAATGGCACCACCACAAATTCATAGTGACCATACCTCATCATGAAGGTTGTTTTGTGGATGTCTTCATCCTTAATCTAGACTTGGTGGTATCCAGAACTTAAGTCGATCTTCAAGAATATTGAAGAACATCCCAATTGGTCGAACAGGTCAACGATTCTTGGTAAGGGGTACTTGTTCTTTATGGTTGTCTTATTAAGTTGTCTATAATCTATGCACAGTCGGAGTGTGCCATATTTATTTTTCACAAACAAGACGGGCGCTCCCCATGGAGATACACTAGGTCAGATTTATCCTTTGTCCATCATCTCCTTTAGTTGTAGCTTGAGCTCAACCAACTCCGGCGTGCTCATTATATATGGAGTTCTAGATGTTGGTACTGCTTCTGGTGTAAGTTCTATCGAGAAGTCGATATCCCCTCTCGAAGGTAGACCTAGTACCTCGTCTGGGAACACGTCCTTGTATTCTCTTAATATGGGGTGGTCCCCTAGGTTTGGTTTGTCATTCTCAATAGATTCTAGTACCTGTATGGCATATAAGGAACACCCCTTTATGCAATAATTTTTCATTTGAAGGGATGATATTTGTCTCATTGAGACAGGCTTCTGAATCCCTTGGAGGGTCGTTTTTGTCCCTTATTCATTTACACATTATACAGTTTTATGATAACAGTCCAATTTAGTTTTATAAGTATCCAACCAATCCATACCAATCAACAATTCATAAGATCCCAAGGTAAGTATGTTAAGGGTCGCTCGGGTGGGCAATCCACCCATGATAAATTCATAGGTTGGTATGACCTCTGCCACCTTTCTTTTAGTCCTAGTGGTTGATCGAACCAACCACAGTTTAACCTGTATAATTGGTTGTAGTTTACACTTATCAACAGTCTGAGGGACCACATAACTCAAATTAGAACCTGGGTCAATTAAAATAGAAACTAGATGGTTGGCGATCATACCTTCCAGCTCCACTACTGAAGCTTGGTGGTCAGCTTGATTATTGTCCAAGGCTTCATATATTCATGGCATGATCCTAGCCACATCATTGATGGTGGTAGCTTATTGAATATTATATATTCTCTTACTGTTTTGTTGTCTTTGTGGGCAGTCCCTCAATCAATGATCTTCTCCACAACCCTAACATTTTAAGGGTTCCTTCTTTAGGTTATAGGTCTTTTTTGGGACTGTCTTAAAAGGTTTGTTTCCACCTTGAGAGGGGAAATTTTTCTGATATACAATTCTAGTAGGAAGGCTCCTTCTAGAATATTTTCCATAGTTCTTAAATCTTGAGGATTTAAACCCCTTCTTCTGGAATCTCGAACTACTCCTCTTATTCCAGTCCTTGTGAGGTCTTGTCTTACTCCCTGCTAGTTATCTATTCTTCTTCTTTTACCTTTTGAGTTATTGACCCAAGGTTCACATCTTTTGGGTTTCCAGCAAAGCCTCTAAAACAATCGGCCCTCCTGGTAAACCAGAAGGCAACATAGTACACAGAGTGCACTATGTAGCCTCACCTAAGATAACTTTAAATGGGTGGTTGTAAGACTCAGTTGTTTACAAACTAGGATTGAGTATGTGATAGGGGTTTATTATTCAAATCCATATACTACGAATTGTGATTGCAATCTACTATTACTCATGGATGCGCATTTATCTTTCACAGTTTATTTCCCGAACAACACAATCATATTTCATAACACTGTATTAACTCATTCATTAAGCATAACAACTATTGCTAAAAGAAAACAAATATGTACATGGATTCATCACATTACACAGATATTACCGTGGTTCACCCCCTCTTGGGATACATCCACAAATATTTGGCTCTTGGCTCTTTTATTATAGTAGTTCTACATTTCTAGCTCCTCGTGCTTGCAATTCTCCTCAGACTGGTAAGATCTATATGAGGCGAACCAGATCGCACCAGGATCCACAACCTACGATCTAATCCTTAGATCTTCCTTCTCTCCTCTGTTATTAGCTCAACATATTACAAAAATTATTCATAACAGTATTACATAATGCATCAACTCGTACATACTACGATGGAGTATTACAAAAGCTAAACCAATACAAAAGAGAACCAACTTCTCTATGATACCTACATATCTATATTTATATATATCGATCTTTTTATCCATTTACAATGTATTACCAAAACTCTAACCCTACCTACATTAGGTCTTCATCCCATGTGTGCATGTTGTTCTTCCTCCAGCTGTTGCTTTCCTTGTGCACACTTTCATGCATGTGCACGTGTTGTTCTTCCTCCAGCTGTTACTTCAATTTCTGCAAGTTTTATTTAACACAATCATCCTTATTTCCACTTCGGCCTGGTACCAACAGGCCCCCAACACTAACAGGTGACTCATCTCGATTCACCTAATCCTTCTGAGCTTCCTTGATCTCCTTGGTGATCGTCTGGAACTTTTCCTTGAGCTATGTTGCTTTTATCAGTGCCTGGGTGATCTTCTCCTTGATGGTGTCCATTACTTGAACTACCACTTCGTCACTCAACAATATTGCACATTTGGCCTAGGTCTATGCTATCTATGTTTTAGCTCCTTCGTCCTGTGAGAGTACTTCTTCTACCCATTCCTGCAATGGCTCTATTTGAGCCTGGTGCTCATATCTCTGTGTCTGCACAGTGATGAGTTATACCTGCATCTTCTTCATCTCCTGCTTCCCTTTGACTCATTCTGGGATTGGTATGGTATTCTGACTCTATTTGAGGTCTTTAATCACTGCATTGATCCTTTCCTCTTCCTTGTCCCAACATTGGACCTATGGATCCTCCTCCAACCCTGTCCAAATTTGCATTGCTTTGTCGAACAATTCAACTGTTGTGCTAACTTGTTTCTCTATCTCTTGCAGTTGTGTTGTTTCTTCCTACTTCCTTTTCTCCTTCACTGTCAGTGGAGTGGTTGGTGTGAGCTATTCTCAGAGATTATCAATCTCCTTCTGATACTGATCAATTGTCTACACAATTTGGTTGATCTTTTCTACTATCGGGAGTTCATTTCCTTGCGTGGTGATTATGAGTTTCTCAAAAATTCCTCCCACTCTTCGTTCCAGTTCATTCCTACGTTCTTTCTCTTCCTGAGTTTCGAACTTGGCCTGCTCACAAAATTTTTCTAGCACCTCCCACTTCTTTGTTGCTTGTTGTATCTCAACTAAGTTTTTATGTGCACGAGACTGTACCTCATGGTCGACGCTAACCTACAATTTTTGTAGTTCCCTTGATGGAATTCGCGTCAGGACCAATTGGATGTGGTCCAAATCCTTCAAGGGTGTCTACCCCATGATTTCATCCATGCGCAACATGCTAGGTTTGATGTAAATTGTTACATTTGCATGTGGAATGGAGTGGACTGGGTCTCATTCTTCTACCTCCACTCTTTCTTTGGTCTGTATTTTCAATAGCTCTATGCCTCTGTTGTTGCTTGCTATCTGTGCTTCCCCGAATTTCTTGAGGAACTGTCCCATTTTTGCCATCTCTTTTTGCAGTTTATCCCTATGATGTGTTTCATGATTGAAATATTTTGCTAGGAAATCCTGGAACATTCTAGCGATGCTCGTTTCGCCTTTTATTTCTTACGCGCACCTCCTGCCTACGTGGCTAGTCTCTTATTTCCCCTTGGTTCCTGTGTGATGGGATTTTTGGTGGTCTCTTGTGCTCCCTCAACCTGTTTCTATTGTCCATTGGTTGTCTATGTAGTCTCTTTATTCCCCTTCTGGGTCCCTATCTTCTTTGAACCTTCATCTTCATGATTCGGCTTGCTTTGGCTCATCCTTGGTTTCTTGGGCACTGGGATTTCCAAAGGCTGTGTTTCCGCCTGCGTTGCCTCTCCTTCTGTTGTTCTTTCCGGTATTTCCCAGGTAATGGCTGGGATCCTCCATTCATCAGGCCATTCATTGATGACCATGTTGATATCACCCTCTATGATGCAGTAGCACATCTGTAGCCACTGTTTATATGGATTCTTCCTTGGTTGTATCCACATTGTTTTTCGTGTGGCCCAGAAGTTGGCGATATCCACATATTGTGCGACAACGTCTGGTGTTATTCTCCATGATCGGCTAATAGCTTCTTGTATTTCATGTAGGTATGCTTCGAATATGATTCCATTCTCCCTCTTATTCTTGGCCTGTGGCTCAAATCTCAGCCATAGGTATATTTCTCTCGCTGGCTGTGGTCTAGTACAAAAACTTACATACCCTGGTTCTCACCATCCCATGAAGGCTATTAGGGTGATCAACCATGAGTAATGGAACTCTGTGCCTAGGTCCTATGCATCCTTGTAGTCCTCTTGAAATAAGTTCAATAGATATGGTGCCCATCTCATAGAGTTGTCTTCTGCACACTGAGCTACAACTGCAATGACTCCTACTGGTACTTCATCTTTGCGGCATTTTTTGAGCAACTTTCAAGCTAAGATATTTGCGCCCAATTGTGTAGTTGTGTTGTTGATTTGTTTGATCATGATGCCTCTCGGTCCCCTGGTGGTGCCATATTTATTCTTCATTTCTTCTGTCAACACTTTCTCCTTGGATTTGTCATCCAGAATCAATGTGAGATCCATACCCCGGATTGGTAATCCTATTATTTGCACAATAAGCTCAATAGCTATGGGGACGGGTTTGTCCAGCCATATGTCCCCTCCATGTGTGACTGATAACAACTGCTTGATGCATGTTGTCACGTACTGGCCTCTTCCAAAATGTGGTAGCTTCAACAAACCTAAGATTCTTGTTATGTCCAGCCCAGCTGCCCACTGATGTGGCTGGTTGATCATTTCTCCAAGTCAGGTTACGTCGATGGTATGCATAAAGACCCTGTGTGCAAGTTCCGGGAACTTGGTGTCATCTAATATGTCATGGTCAGAATACTTGATCTTCCCAACGTGACTCAGTAGTTCCAGTTGTACCTGTACTCCAGCTGGTATGCATGGTAGAACAATTTTTGCTGCAGGTTTCTTGTGGGGTGAGCTTGGTATATGAACTATGTCTTCATGTTGCGGTGGTTGGTTTGAATTTCCGGCAACTTTTGGTTTTTCCCCTATCATCCATTATAGCCAAGCTGAGGCATTTGAAGCGGTCTCCTCTGCTAGTTGACCTGAGATGGTCGTTTGCAACTCATCTGGTTTAACTGTTGCTTCCATATTTTGTGTCGTTCCGTTAACTTCCAGGGTTGCTTCAGTGCTTTCTGGTTGCACTTCCTATTGGGTTTCTGCTTCCTTGTTCTGAGGCGCCTGCACCGTTGTTGGCGTATTCATTTTCACGGCCTCTTCTTGTGGCTGTTGAATCTCTTCCAGTATCGATGTAGGGTTCACCGGTAGCATCTCTGGAGATGGGATATCGTCGATGTCAACGATCTCCAGTTGTTGTTGTTCGTTCTCTTCCAATGGTCCTCGTGATCTAGTTTGAACCCTAGTCGGTCTGGCTATTTGGCCTACTTCTGCTGGCTTTGGTGTGCTATAGTGGGGATTGTCGAACATTTGTTGATTTCAAATAACTTTTGTGAGATCTTTGGTCTCACTTTTTTTGTTCTACTTTCTATTACTGTCTCTCTGTTTTCCTTTCGCGAGTAGACTAGTTTCTCCCATGCTCGTGTGTTGTATGGGCTTGTCACGAAGATTGTCGAGGAAGCTTCCTCCATTATGCGTTTAATGCATCATAAATATCGGTTCAATGCATCTATGGTGGTTTCATACTTTCCATGATTTAATTCCACTTACTGTTGTCCTCTCATACTACTTTTGTTGATTTTCCTTTTCCCGCCTATTTCCCTTTGTATGTAACCGTTGTTCGTGCCTTTGCTGAATTTTTGTTTCGAATGTCATGTGGCCTTTCTATCTCTGGCATGTTGCGCACTTTTTAGTCGTGTTTCCTTTTTGTTCCCCCCCCCCCATTTTTTTTTAATTGCGTGATGGGTGGTTGACTATCCTTGTACAACTTCAGTCGGCTCCCATTGATCATTCCTCTGAGGTCTGGACCTGCTAAATCTCATAACTATATATCTCCTCTATCTGTGATATATTTTACCTCATATGGTCCTATCCAATGCATTCTAAGCTTCCCCGGGTGCTGAAATGACTTGTTGTCGTAGAGAAATACTATATCTCCTTCCTTGAATGTTTTCTTCTTGATATGTCGATCGTGCCAAACTTTGTCTCTTGCTTTATGAACTTGTTTATGGAATCCTTCCAAGATTCTGTCTTCCTCCATTGACAATAACTGATTCATTCTTTTATGTACTGTGCCTCATTCTTTCATTTGTGTGATAGTTGCTACACGTAAGTTGGGTAATAAAAATTCTAATGGCACTACTGCTTCTTGGCCATATACTAGTTTGAATGGTGTGTATGCCCTGTCAAATTTTTTCATGTAGTCCGGTACGCCCATAATATTGTTGGTACTTTGAGGTCCCAATAGTCTCTATTGACGTCACAGATCTTTGTCAGTGCGTTCTCCACAATTTTGTTGAAGGCTTCTACTGTGCCATTTGCTTATGGATGATACGGTGTGATCTTCTGGTGATGAACTTCAAACTCTTCAGTCATCACGTGGATGGTGTTGTTTATGAAGTGTGTGCCTTGGTATCTCATCAAAACTCTTGGGCACCCAAATCTAGTGATTACGTGTTCAAAGAAGAAGTGTACAGTTGTCTTTTTGCTACAATATTTTACTGGTGCGGCTTCCTCCCATCTTGTTAGATATTTCATCGCAATGATAATGTATCTTTCCCCTGTTCTTTTAGCTAGTGGGTTAATTGGTCCCACAAAGCCTATTCCCCATTTGTCAAATTCTTGTAATGTTACTTGTGGTCATAGTGACATATCGTCCCTTCTATTGGGTTTTCCTACCCTTTGACATAAATCACATCTCTGACAGTACTCTTTCAAGTCCATATGAATCGTTGGCCACCATAGTCCTATGGGTAGTACCTTCTACGTGGTATCTTTCCCTGCATAATGCCCTCCTGCGATTCCCTCACGGGCTTCTGCTAAAATTCTTGGTCGTTCGTTCTCTAACATGTACCTTCGCAATATGTTGTCTGTGCCCAAGGACAAATAAAAGTGGTTTTGTGTTGATCCTTGGAACA
This sequence comes from Picea engelmannii, assembly GCA_009831015.1. Taxonomy (NCBI): domain Eukaryota; kingdom Viridiplantae; phylum Streptophyta; class Pinopsida; order Pinales; family Pinaceae; genus Picea; species Picea engelmannii. Next base: position 7,636 of record ML778726.1, on the reverse strand, counting down.
ATATTGATTTGATTATATCTGGAGAAACCATCCATCAAAGAGAATTTTTCTCTTCCGGCACAATTGTTGATAATCTGGTCGACGAAGGGGGTAGGAAACTTGTCTTTAGGACAATCTTTGTTAATAACCCTATAATCAACACACACGCGGATTTTGCCTTGTTTCTTGTCAATCGGGACAATATTGGAAACCTAGTCAGTGAGGGCCACTAGGTAAATAAAGTTGGATTTGAGAAGTTTCTCGACTTCAAGCTTCATAGCAGTCACTTTACATGGGTGAACTGGATGAAGGCATTGTTGGTCAGGTTTATCATCTAGGTATGTCTTAATCTCATGTATCACAATGTCGGGGTCAATACCCGACATTTATTCATAGCTCTACGCGAATACGTCACAAAATTCTTTGAAAAGTGACTTGTAGGTGACAATTTCATAAGGGGAACACGAAGCTCTGATATGCACATTTTCAACAATTCCAATTTTGATGGATATGTCAAGGGGAATAGTGGGTGAGATATTGCTTAAGTTCCCTTCGAAAAACACATCGTGTGTGGACTCAGGAATGGTTGAAATGACAACAACGGTTGACGGGGTCGAGATCCATTGGTATCTCTCGATGGTGTGTTGTTCCAGGAAGAGGATGGAACGGTGATGTCCATCATTCTAGGGGGTGTCTTCCATGATGGACATAATCATCTCGTCCATGGGAAAAATGATGTGGAAAGGATCTAGAGATAAATCACCAAGAGAGGGGGTAGAAGGGGTTTCCAATTGAATGGCCTGATAGGCGGATTCGACCGGACTCAAAGGCATTTCATCACCGTAACGAAGATGATCGTCGGGGTCGGGTACCATCCATGGGTCATGAGATGCAAGGGTTCCGTGAATCGAGGTGGAGATCATGTTGATTGAAGTGACAAATGGGTGTGGAACATCGAGTGGTGGAATGGGGAAGGTACCCATTAACAAAGAGTCTTTGAGAAGACCTACACCGACGTTCTCGTATCCTGGAGGGGTTTTGGCGATGAACAGTATGTTTCCAGTACGCGTATTTGAGTTAAAGAAGGCTAATTGGTCAACGGTAATTACCTTTCCTTGATGTGGGAAATGTACAACATGAAAAAGAGTCGACACAACTGTGCGCATGGAATCAATCCAGCTACAACCAAGAAGAAGGTTGTAATCAAGAGGAGCGTCAAAGACTTCCACTTCAACTTGGACCGTTTTTCCTTCTAACGTCATTGGCAACGAAGGGAGGACACCATAAGGCTTAAAACCGGAGCCATTGAAGGATTTAAGTGTGTTATGGGATTCAGTCAAAGAGGGAGAGTCGATGGCTTTCCAGCAGGTAATAGACATGACACATGTCGAGGCACCCTCGTTGATAACAGTTCTACAAATGTTTTTTTCAGAGACATTCACTTGTATTTGGAATGCGAGTTGAGGGGGTAACCTTGGAATGTGATCTTCCAAGTCAAAAATTATTAAGTTCGTATCCATCGGGTCGATTCCACCGATATATTTCAACAGTGCCTTCTGTTGTATGGGACAACTTTGAAGGACTTCGAGGGCTGACATCGCGGATGGTGCTTGGGCCAGATCTTCAACAATGTTGTAGTTCTGGGCAGCACGAGCATGAGGATTGAAAGTCGATTTCCAAACTACGCCCTTTGGATGAGGGCGAAGAACTGTGTCAAGGCTCGGTTGTTCTAGATGAAGAGGACCATTGGTAGGTGGAGTCATGGGAGATGGTTGGACCAATGAAGGAGGTATAACATCAACCTTCTCTTTAGAGGGAAAATAATCTTTGGCTCGAGTGGTAAGCATGATGTCACTTTGCTTTGAATCACCGGTACACATTAAAACATAAGATGTAGTGGAGGGGGATGGTTGGTTGTGAATGACCAATTGGGCCTGTTGTTGAGAAGGGAAGGGTTGCAACAAAATGGCCGGAGTGGGTGGTTTTGGGGCCCCTTGAAGGAACTTAGTAACCTCGTCTCGTCGTGGACAATCCTTCATGTAGTGATCATCACTACAGATAAGACAAGGGTATCAGGGTTTGCACTTATCCCTATCGTCAACAGGAGGTGTTTTGGTTCTCTCTGCTTGCAAAGTAGTTTTGTCCTCCTTATTCTTACCCTTTCCCTTTCTGGGTTTGTTTTTACCGACAGGGGTAGATTGAACAACATTGACCTCATAAGTCTTGCCGGTGGGAGGGGTAGGAGACGAAGGATTTTGAACATTAGAAGAAATGGGTTTGGGGTTGTTTCTTGAGGCAGAATGTGGTTGGGCATGGAAAGTGCCAATCACATCGTCAGTTGCATGAGAAGCAGCAGGAGTAGTTGAAGTGGTAGAAGTGGAAGGACGAGGTGCTTCAGGGAGTAAGTCGTAAAGAGTACCTGTTTGTGAGTAAACGAGGTTAAGGTATTGAGCACAACTAATGGTCTGTTCTTCCGTGAAAACTCCACCCATGGCGATGTCACGACCAATGTCGTTCACAAATGATTTCGTGAACCACCTTACCAGCAACTGATCAGGAATTTCGAGTTTCATGAGAGGTCGTCTTCGTCGCCACTCATGAATGTGATCAGAGATATGAGTGGCTTTGTTTTGTTTGAAAGAACTCAAAATATCGGTCCCTGTATCATAACAGATCGGTAACTGGTAGTGGGTGAGGAAAGACATAGCTAGGGTGTTGAAGTCGACGAAGAAACCTCATGGTAATTCTATATACCACTTCACGGCAGAACCCGTCAGAGTTCATTGAAAAAGGCTTAAACGAACAGATTCATCCATCAAGGAGTTGGATGAGAACCAGAGGTGAAAAGTCATGACGTGATTGTTCGGGTCCTCTCCCACTTTGCCATTGAATTTAGGGATGTCAGACGGTAGCTTGGATGGTATAGTATTCCATTGGGGAGAGTGACGGATCAGATCATTTAAAATCCTCGACAGATCCAGGAGGTCCAAAGTGGCTAATAAGGGTAACTGTCTATTCACATGCGGGTACTGGTGGATTTTGGGAGGGATTCCCGTCGGCAAACTAGTGGGACCATAAGCAGTCTACATATAATGCGAAGACCCAGGCATATTCGGTGGTTGTTGTGGAGGAAAGTAGCTCATGGGATTGTATCCTTGAATAGGGATGTGGGGTTGAGCATTCGAGCCCCAAATAGGATTGGACATACCTGGATATGGTTGGCCTATACTAGGGGGTATAACAGATGTAGATGGAGGTTGTTTCCCCCCATTCAATTGAGGATTATGTTGTATTAGATGGTTCCAATACTGGGCCAAGGATGGAGGTATGTTTTGTCCATAGGGTGGGGTCGGTGGGGGTTGCACTCCAATCAAAGGTTGTGTGCCAATCAGGGGTTGTGTTCCAATTGGTCTCTACCCTGCAAGGGGGGGGTGAGTTGGGCCTCCTTGGTGAAATTTTCCACCAACAGGAATATGGTAATTTGGTGTGAACAACGAAATGGTGCCACTAGGATCAGCGCCATCGATAGAGGACGGAGAAGGTCCTCTGAAAGGGGGCGGAGGAAGTGTCGGAATGAAACCGAGAGGAGAGTTCCCAGAAGAAGAGGGACCACCAGGAGTTCCATATGTGATTTGTGTAGGAGCAGGAATAGAGGCATTCAATGCACGGTATCCAGGTGGAAGAGTTGAGGTGAGTCTGGGTGAAAACGGTGTACCAATAGGGTCTTGGCTAGCTGTGGTAATCCTAGTGTGAAGACTTGTAGTATCTGTGTAATGGACCATTTGTAAAGGGAGAGTCAAGATGTGGTCAGCTCGCGGAGCTTCTGTACCAGAAAAATAATAAGCAGTAGTAAAAGGTACTGCGTCTGGGTCAAAGGTTTTGGGGAATGTAGGTGATATGGTGATATCAACGCCTGCTCCTGAACCAAAGAGATACTGTCTAAAAACGCCAGTAGTCCAAGAAGGATCTTGGCCCTCAGGTCCTGGAAAAGGTCCAGTCGATGATCCAGAAGACAAAACAACTAAGTCTCCAGAAGAATTCACTCGCATAATACATCTCTTAGAATCGGGGTGAAGTCGAAAGTCCTCTCGAGAATTGGTAATTCGAACCCATTCTAGAGAGTCAGTTCTTTCCACTTGTGGAGTGGTGACGTCTTGGACTTCAATCTGTTGAGGAGAGCCCTCTGGTGAGATGGTAGGCAAGGGTTGAGAACCTTCCATATTTTCTAGGGGTAAGCCCTACATTCTACATGAACGATGTGGAGGGTCTATTGTGAACGAGTTAAAAACTTACGAAGAAAATTCTATGGTCAACTTGGGTAAACAAACAGCATACGCTAGTGAAAAATCTAGGAAACAACACCAAGCAAACAAGACCTTCTAGTTCTGAAGTTACTAGTTTGTGATGAAATCCAACGTCGCAACAACAAGACGAGAAGGGGCTGGGCTAGGGTGGAAAAGTTACGTTGATGACCTACTTAATGGACTTACACCCTAGTGAAAGCTCACACACATAATCATGGGTATACCCTCCAAGGAGCCCAAGTGAGTTTGGCCAACGTTGATTCCAGGTATCGTGAAGACTTGCCCCTTCACAGTCACCTTGTGTAAGACCCTAAGAAGATAGGCCACTAAGGTTACCACTGACAACAATAAATCCTCGGGGGACAGTCGACAGTCCAATCCACAAAAAAGGGCAGGGTATCTAGCCCGAAATCAACTTGAGAGGCTTCCACTCATCATTGTGGGTATACCTTCAAGTGACCCTGTAATACATGCAATCTCTACACCGATATCAACAAAGAAGGGTGAGTAACTCTGTCAATATCAATGCGACCTCGGGTTTGACCCTTGTGTGAGAAGGACTTCCCAGGAAAAAATGTTTGCAAATGGAATTTGACACTCCTTAACACAAGATGCTATTGTGTGTTTTGTGCTTTGGAGAGTGTATCTCTCTGCCTACTCCAAATCTCTAGTCTAGCTAATGTTGGTGTAATAGAGTCCTAGAAAAGAGTTACTAGTTAAATTTTAAAATTGTGCAATATTATTAAAGGCTGTTTTTACTCAAAGGAAACAGAGATGAAATCGATGTTGTGTGAGACTCTGACCCAACAATGCATAAATAGGAATGAAAAATATCAATTCTTGTTCGATGAATCCTATTTACAGGAGGGAAATATAAGTTTTCTGGAACAATCTCGAACTACGATATACAATCTTCTTTGAAATGCAATATCAAGAAGTCATGAACAATGCTAATTCTCTATTTGTTCTATTTCAATAATTGATTTCCAATATTTTCAAAATAAAAATGCTTTTAAAAAGAAAAATGTTTTTTACTTTTCAAAAAGAACCACACGATGGTGGTGGAACTAAGGAAAACCAATAACTAATGACAAGCAACATACAAAACCCAAACCAATCTTTCAATGAAGACAAAAATGACAAGCAGACAAGGCTGGTCTTTTCAAATGCATGAGGACAATGATTTTCCAAGTGATGAGAAATTGAGAAAGACAATAAATCCCAACTTTGAAACTGATCACCAGCTCCCAACCAAACAAGCACTCAGATTCCAAGATCAGAGATTATATCCTTGCTAAGAAAAGGTCAAGAGATGACAGTTGAGAAAAAGAATGAACAAGAAGAGTCTTTGATTTTCAAAGACTGATCATTCACAAAATCTGAAGTCAAGAAACAATCAATCAGTGGCCCAAGAAGTTCTCTTCATACACACATACAAGTCTGGGCATCTGATCATACAAAAACTCTAATCCCAAAATTTTGCAAAATGGGTTCGCAAGCAAGCAATGTTGTACAGTGTGAGAATGGAGCATTCTCGTAGGCTAGCCACCAGCAGAGTGGGAGAGGCTCGCACTGGACTACACGGTAGGGTGCGAACTCCAGTAGTTCTCGCAGGCAAAAGAAGGGTTCAGTGCAAGAATGACTGAAAGTTGGAAAAATTTGGAAAAAAGACAATTTTTTTTAAAGGACTTCTGGACCCAGAGAGTCTGTCAAGGTCTCCTGAAGACTTAGAGATTGATAGAAATGAAAAAAGGTAAGGCAAGAGAAAATGGCCAAGGAAAAACGCAAAAAACCACTAAAAAATGGGTTGCATCCCCAGTGGAGTTACCAATTTTGTTATCGGACTAATCGGTAGGTGTAGACACTAATAGATCTCCCTAGATCCACCTAGATCTAGAACAAAACAGGACAGGACATGACTCTTTCCCTAAGTTGCAATCATTGAATTTGCTAATAAGGAGGAATAAGTGACATACCTTTGTATCGCTTCCTTAAGTCTCTGTTGCCCCCACTTCGCTCCGGTGCTCTCGTGAGGTCAAGAACAAGACAACACAAACCAACCAAAGTGAAGATAGAAAAATATATTCAATGTCAACTTATGCATATGATCAAGGAATTACACAATAAAGTAAGAAAGACTTTATGGGAAAAGGACATGTCATTGTATCATATTAATTGAAAGTAGAAGATACAAACTGATCGCCTTGATGTCGTAAGATTCCTTTCAGTGACCCTTGGTTCCAACACACACACTTGCTTTGTACTTGCATGAAGAAGATCTGATTCCTCTTGATAGACCAACTAGGGTCTCCAAGCTTCTATCTAAGCAGGGTTCTTCACACAATTCCTTCACCAATTCTTCAATTAATCTTTCTTAACATTTTTCATGAGAATCCTTTCAATATATAGGAGAAGGAGACATGGTTACATGGATGAGTATGATCCCATCAAATCTGTGAAGTCAATAAAATGACAACCATATGAATGCCAACTCATTTTCTAGAAGATTCCCTTCTATAACCCTCGAGACCTCTTCTCTTTTCCAAGCTTGAAAACAGGTTCGCACCCTATGTATGGAGCAAACTGTGAGAATTTCGCGCCCTAGATGAAGGTGGCCTGCGAGAATGAGTCATTATCGCACCCTAGGCCATATGCAGCCTGTGAACTCACTTTGAAAATATGTTTTTGGAAGGAGACAAGATCCACCTTTCTCAGGAAAAAAGTTCTTGTTGGGAGCCTGAGTACACCATTGTTAATACATCACCAAGATGACCAAAATCATGTGTAACAGTAGGTTCTTCTCCATTTGTGACCCTGAACAGGTGGTCAAGTCCTGCATTTAGTTTTCATGGTTTAACTATTTCTTCAAAATCAAATTCTTGAAATAGCAGTAACCATCCAAAGATTCTCCCCCCCAACACTGGCTTGTTGACTAGGTATTTCAAAGCTAAGTGATCTGTAAACATCTTAAAGTGTTTTCCCAATAGGTAATGTCTGAACTTCTACAGTGCATAGACCATGGCTAGGCCTTCTCTTTCTGTCGTGTTATAATTTTGTTATGAGTATGATAACTTTCTACTTGCAAATGCTATCGGGTGATCCAAGTCTCCCACTCCTGACTGCGCTAAGATAGCTCCAAGTTCTATCATTGATGCATCTACATGCACATGGAATGTCTTTTCCCAGTCTGGAAATATGAATATCGAAGAAGTTACCATTTTTTCCTTCAAGGTATCCAGGTCGTATTGACACTCGTTATTCCACTGAAATTTTGTATCCTTTCTTGACAACTTTTCTGTTAAGCCCTAATAATGGCTCATTACCCCTTAATTGGGGCATATTAGATTAGTAAT
>ML778725.1:1111049-1126943 GCA_009831015.1 Picea engelmannii | reverse complement strand
AGGGGGATGGGGGTAGTGGAGGTAGGTGGGGGATGGGACGTGTGGTGAGGGGACGTGAGGGAGGATGAGGAGTGAGTGGGGTAGGTGTGGGGTAAAGGGTACGGGACTTAGGATAGTTAATTCAAGTTTATTTCTTATTTTTTGTTTTGTGTTCTTTGTTATTTTAATTTTTGTTTTATGTTTTTTTAAAATGTTTTTAATATTTTAATTATTTAATGTTTTGTTTTTTTGTGTTTTATTTAAATTTTATTTGTTTTATATTTTAGTTTTATTATGTTTATTTTATATATTTTTTAATGTTTTAATTTTTATTTACTTTTTATTTTTTAAATGTTTTTTAATATTTTATTTATTTAATTTTTTGTTTTCATATATGTTTTATTTTAATTTAAAATTAACCTAACTTTTAATCTAGATTACTAACTAATCACTAACCTAGATTGCTAACTTAATTAATAATTAATTAATTAAAAAAATAATAATTAATGATTAATTAATTATTAAATAGTCATTATTAATCAATTTAGACATAGGCTAACCTTATTACTAACATTTTGTTTATCCTAAGTCCATTTGTGCAGGGATGGAAGGCGGGATAATGGAGGTTGACGAAAGACAAGGGGGAGAGGATGCAGCGGATGAAGGATGCAGAAGGTGAGGGAGGACTGAGCGACAAGAGTGGAGGGAGGAAACAGAATCACCTGAGTTGTACTTCGTCACCCGGAGAGATGCCAAAATAACAGTCGAAGTATCGACTCGCCTATAATTATAGGACCCTAACAGACTCGAAGAGACGTCTTTGTGATTTCCATAGGAAATGAAGGGTCACAAGGAATCTTCCAGTAGGAGAAAAGACTGTTCGTGGAGGCTATTGACAACTGGAAGAGCTTTGGAGTCGTTAACTGCGATAGAGAGGTTGAGGTCGAAGGCAACAGAAGATGAAGAATCTCAACTTCTGGTGATGCAAAGGAATTTGATCATGACACCCAGTGATGATGGATAGATCGTCTTAACAAACTTTGAAGCTGAAGAGTTCCCATGATGAAAAGGTAGAGCACTGGACATGCAGAGGAAGCAGAACCATTGCATAGAGAGCATGCACAAGATGCATAGGGAGCATAAGAATGTGGAGAAAAAAAGAGATGGGGTGGTTGATATTGTGAGTGATGCATGTGTGAAGAAGGAGGTGGAGTGCAGCAGCTGAAATGGATAGAAGACAAAAGGTGCATGGAATGGGAATTGCAGAGAGAGCATAATTGGCAGAAGAATAGAAGGTGAAATGGATGCGTGCAGGAAGACAGTGAGGCAGATAGAGCAGTGACACCTTGCAGAACAATGATGAGACTGGTAAGTTGTTGTTGAACATTATATCATTGTAATAAGTTTCAGTAACACATATTCATTCATCAGGGTGGTAGGGAAGTGCTAGGGAGGACGGGTGTCCTCAAAGGTTCAAGTGGGTGCTTGAACACAGGGAGTTGTAGCTTCCTTCTAGTTGGTGCTAGAGAAACCAGGGAGTTGGTGCTTCCTTCTAGTTGGTTCTAGAGAAACCAGGGAGTTGGTGCTTCCTACTAGTGGGTGCTAGAAAAAACAAAGAGTTTGTGCTCTCAGCAAGTTGCAGCTTGCAAAAATAGAGGTTGTAGCCTCACAATGAGTTCGTTCTCATATGTATGATAATGTAAAGAATGTAAATAATACTTATCATATGAAGAAGAGGTTTTTACCCTTTATGGTTTTCCTCGGGAAATATCTGTCTCTGTGTATCTCATATATGTGACTGATGTTGAATGTGCCATTGCTTATTTCTCTGCATTATTGTGATTATCATTGAGTGCCTTGTAAAGAATTTGAAAAGAAGCATAATTGTTTAAGCATGATGACAATTGAATCAACCCCCCTCTTAGTTGTCCAACAATTGGTATCAGAGCCAACCCCTTTTATCTAAGGGTAGATCCTAGAGCTTAAACATGTCAATCCATGAAGGAAATTCAACCAATAAGGCCCTTCTATTCAATGGAACAAACTTTGCCTTCTGGAAAGTTAGAATAAGAACCTACATAATGGCTTTAGGTGCAGATGCTTGGGATGTGGTAGACACTGGTTATGTAAAGCCAGATGTACTAGCTAATAAGGATGACAAGCTAGAATTTAGCTTCAACGCTAAGGCTATGAATGCTATCTTGAGTGGGCTTGCAGAAGCAGAATTCGTAAAAGTTATGCACCTAGGAACTGCCAAAGAAATGTGAGACAAACTCATTAGAAATTATGAAGGTAATGAAAAGGTAAAGGATGCCAAGCTTCAAACCTACAGAATACAGTTTGAATAGCTGAAGATGAAGGAAGATGAAACTGCTGGAAAATATTTTCTGAGAGTAGAAGAAATGGTAAATGCAATGAAGGAACTTGGTGAAACAATTGAGGAACCTTCTTTAGTTCATAAAATATTGAGATCTCTCCCAGATAGGTTCAACCCGAAGGTCTCTTCTATAGAATAACTTAATGTTCTAAAAACCTTGGAGTTTGATCAACTCCTAGGAACATTGACTGCATATGAAATGAGAATAGTTAAAGATAAACCCACCTCTAGAGAAGCATCATTTAAAGCCGACAAGAATGAGGATTCTGAGCCTGATGAAATTGAAGCAAAATTTGTGAAGAGACTGAAGAAGGGATCATGCAAATACAAAGGTAAACTACCTTTCAAATGTTTCAACTGTGGTAGGATAGGTGATTTTGTAAATAAATGTCCCCACAAAGGAAAGGATCAAACATGTGATGATGAGGAGAAGTACAAACACATAAATTTCTTTAAAGAGAATAACTTTAAGAAGAAAAGTTTGTGCGTAAACAATGATGATGATCCTTCAAATGATGAAGACAATGAATCCTCTATTGAAGATAAACTAAATGACTTCATACTTATGGCCAAAGAGGATTATGATAATAAAAACACAGGGAGTGATGTTAATGAAGAAGAAGCTATTGTTGACATGGAAGGAGAACTGATCAGTGCACTAGAAGAGATTGACAAGCTAAGAATCAAGAACATAAAGAAAAGACAATTGTTGACACAGTTCAAGAAAGACAGTAAAGAACCTGATGATTACCTTGTCCTACTAAAAGTAGAATTAGAAGAGGCAAAGAAAATCGTAGACATTCTGAAACGATAGCTATCAGAAAAGAAGGCAAGATGTGAAGCATTAGAACAAGAAGTAGTGAAAACTAGGAAAGAGATGGAGAAGTTTCAAGCCTTGTATAATCAGAATCTGTCAAGTATCAAAGCCTCATAAGGATTAGCCACCATTCTGAATCAGCAAAGGAATCCAAAGATGAAAACTAGTTTGGGTTATGAAGAGGCATCAAGTAGTGGGAAGCCAAGAAAGGAAGAACCCATCAAGTTTGTCAAATGTACAACCAATGACAACCACAAACCAGCAGAAACAAAGGAAGACAATCGGCCACCCAGGATGAGTAAGGAAAAAGGTGCCAGGGATGAATCTGTAGAACAAAGAAATTATGCACTCCCTGCTGAAAGACGTCATCAGCATGGAAGAAATCGATTTGCTCAAAGAAGACAACCATTTTCCAGGTACAAAGAATTTTTCTATGGCTATTTTTTCTACTGTTCTAACTTTGGTCACAAAGTTGTAAATTGTTCCTTAAGACTTAGACATGAGCAATTAAGATTTAAAAGGAATAAATACTTGCCACAACAAAGAATGATGCAACCAAGTAACAAACCTTCATAGATTACCAATTACCAAATTAAGTCGAGGGACGTGCAACTAAAGAGGTCAAGAAATAATCAACAGTCAATGAGTAGACAACGCTGCAACAATAAGTTTGACCTGTTGAATAATGAGATTGAATGCTACATCTGTCATAACTATGGACATAAATCTGTTGGTTGTCGATTAAAGAACTATGAACTAGATTTGAATTCCCCTGCTGAAAATGTCAAGTTTTGGAAGAAGAAAGAAAGTGACAAGTGTGGATTAGTGTTGTCAGCTCAAAGAAAAACGAACCCTTGGTACATATATAGTGGATGCTCGAAACATATGACGAGAGACAAAGGTAAGTTTCTATCTCTAAGTGAAAGAAAATCAGGAAACTTAACTTTTGGAAATGATGCTCCAGGTAAAATAAAGGGTAAAGGGATGGTGAGTTTAAGTAATGGAAAAGGAAAATCCAAAGATGTTCTACTTGTGGATGGGTTGAAACATAATCTGCTCAGTGTAAGTCAAATGTGTGACAGAGGATGCGAAGTGTTGTTCACATCCAAGGACTGCAAGATAAAGTCTATAAACTCAGGACAAGTGGTGGCCAAAGGCATAAGGACAAAAAATAATGTATATGTGCTGAAAGCAAATAGAGAAGAATGTCATCTAAGAAAACATGATGAAAGATGGTTATGGCATAGGAGACTTAGACATATAAACTTTGACCACTTAATCAAACTCAGAAATATCGAGGCAGTAAAAAATCTTCCGAGAATATCAAAGCCCCAAGATTCAATGTGTAAACCCTGCTAAGTAGGAAAGCTAAACATGACACAGTTTAAGTCCAAGAGATTTACTTCAATAGAGAAACCACTCCAACTAGTTCATATGGATTTATGTGGGCCATCAAGACATGAAGGCATAGGGAAAGAAAACTACTTCATGCTGATTATTGATGATTACTCTAGACTTACTTGGGTTGCCTTTCTCAAAGAAAAAGCTGAAGCATTTGAGAAGTTTAAAATATTTAAGGCTTTAACTGAGAGTCAAATAGGAAAGAAGTTAAAGGCAGTAAGATCAGACCGGGGAGGAGATTTTATGTCAAGTGACTTCAAGGAATTCTGTGATAAGCATGGGATCAAGAGAGAATACACAATCCCAAGAACTCCACAACAAAATGGAGTAGTTGAGAGGAAAAACAGAACAGTGCAGGAAATGGCCAGGTCAATGATGAATGAGAAGAACATTGGTCAAACCTACTATGTAGAAGCAATAAACACAACATTCCATGTTCTTAACAAAGCCCACCTTATACCACAAAGTGACAAGACACCTTATGAATTGTGGTTTGTGAGACCTGTTTCAATTAAACACTTCAAAGTCTTTGGGAGTAAATTCTACATAAAGAATAATGATGAGAACCTTGGCAAATATGATGACAGGGATGATGAAGGTATCTTCTTGGGGTATGCTACAAACAGTAAAGGATACAGATGCTATAATAAGAGGTTGCATAAAATGGTTGTTTGTATTGATGTAAAAGTTGATGAAGGAATCCTAGCAAGAGAGATGTACAGTAATGAGTCTTCTACAGAAGACACAACTAAAGATGAAGATGAACAGGTCCAAGAATAAAAAAATGAAGACTCTGAATCAGATGAAGACTCAGACACTCAAACAGACTCAAATCAACAATCAACTTCAAATTCCTCCTCCAGAATAATTCACACGAATCATCCTACAAGTCAGATAATTGGAGAAAAAGACAAAGGTGTACACCAGGAGAAAGCTAATCAAAACCACCGAACAATCTCATATAGCTTTCATATCCATGCTAGAACCCAAAAATTTCAATGAAGCCAACAAAGATAACCACTGGGTTAAAGCAATGAATGATGAACTTGATCAGATTGAGAAAAACAATACGTGGGAGATGGTTCATAGACCTAAAGGTAAAAACATCATTGGCTCCAAATGGATCTTTAAGAATAAGTTGAATGAGAAAGGACAAGTTGTCAAGAACAAGGCAAGGCTAGTCTGTAAAGGATATGCTTAGATAGAAGGACTGAATTTTGATGAAACATTTGTGCTCGTAGCAAGATTAGAAGCTATCAAAATGTTTCTTGCCTATGGTTGTCATAAAAGGTTTAAAGTCTATCAAATGGATGTCAAGTCAGCTTTTCTAAATGGAGATTTAAGTGAAGAATTCTATATGGAACACCAGAGGGTTTCAAACTGTCTGATAACCCTAACTTAGTATGCAAGATGAAGAAATCTTTATATGGGTTAAAACAAGCCCCTCGAGCCTGGTATCACAGACTGGATACATATTCCAAAGACAAAGGGTTCAAGAGAGGAACAAATTACAACAATATGTATATTAAAACAAAGGATAATAATTTGCTCATCATATTGGTCTATGTAGATGACATCATCTTCGAATGTAATAAGGATCCATTGGTACAATGGTTTGCTTTTTCCATGGAATATGAGTTTGAAATGTCCATGATAGGAGAACTGCCATTTTTTCTTGGTCTGCAAATTACTCAAAGGTCTGAAGGGATGTTCATTTCTCAAGAAAAATATCTAAGAGAAATGATGAAAAGATTTCAAATGGAAGACTCGAAACCTGTGGGTACACCTATGGTTACTGGATGCAAATTAAGCAAGGATGATGACTCACCTGATGTTGATCAAAGCTCATGTAGATTAATGATAGGCAGCTTATTGTACATCACAACATCTCGCCCAGACATAATGCATGTTGTAGGAATGGTAGGAAGATTTCAGTCTGCACCTAAATAGAGTCATTTGGAAGATGTCAAAAGAATATTTAGGTATTTGAAAGAAAAAATGACTTATTGTCTGTGGTATCCTAGAAATCAGAATTTTCAGTTAACTGCTTATTCAGATGCAGATTGGGAAAATTGTGTTGATGAGAGAAAAAGCACTAGTGGAGGAGCATTCTTCCTGGGTGACTCATTAGTAGCATGGCTTAGTAAAAAGCAGGGTTCCATTTCTTTATCAACTACAAAGGAAAAGTATATTGTTGTTCCTACCTGTTGCACTCAAGTATTATGGATGATTCAGACACTTGCAGACTTGGAAGTAAAATACGCTGCACCGATCCCAATTCATTGTGACAACACAAGTGCCATCAGTGTGTCTAAGAATCCAGTATTCCACTCCAAGACCAAGCATATACCCATAAAATACCATTCTCTGAGAGAGCAAGTCACCAATCAGGTTGTTCAGGTTCAGTACATTCCAACGACAAAAAAAATAGAAGACATCTTTACTAAACCCCTAGCTAATACCCCTTTTGAATATCTCCAATAGAAGCTGGGTGTCATCCCACCTCACACCTAAGAGAGTCCATCCTGTTAAGGGGAGTCTTGTATTGATTGCATATCTGACACCTCCTAAAAATACTGCAATAGCTCAGGGGGAGCGTGTTTTCTTTGACATTGATGTCAAAGGAGGAGAAAAGAATAGGTTTGGGTGACTTTTGTTGCCATCAATGCCAAAGGGGGATATTGTTAGCATGTTTTATAGGAAGTGTATGCTTGTCATTGATGGCAAGTACAAAAACAATGATGGCTTGAGTACAGGAAGGATGTGCCAGGAGATCTCTAGAAGTCTTTTGGGAAGACGATGCAGAGAAAGCTCAACAATATCAGAGTATACAGCGATGGATCTCATTGAGATTTCCCGATGAACGTCAGATCTGAGCCAGAGGTCCGACCAGCGTTGGATCCAGGAGAACCTACACGCTCTTTAACGAGGAAGGTGACATGCGAAACCACGAAAAATCCAAAACAGGCACCTCAACAAAGACTCCATTTCGGAGTTTCGGTTACCGAGAGATGGAGAAGTCAAGAGTCGAGACTCTCCAACACAGGAGTCCCGAAGTCACAAAACGACAAACCCCAAAATTGCGAAACAGACGCATCGCTCAAAGTTTTGGCTACCAGAATTTTGGATACTGGGAGATAGAGATGTCATAGACTCTCGTCATCGGGAGTCCCGAAGTGCCGAAATGTGAAATCCCGAAAACCCAAAACAGGCGCACCATTCGAAGTATTAAATACCAGGATTTCAGTTACTGGGAGATGGATATGTCAGAGACTCTCATCAACAGGAGTCCCGAAATCCCGAAATGTGAAATGGAGAAATGATCTAAGCCATTGGCTCGAGGATATCATGGAACATTGATCCGACTCCATTTCAAAGTATTGGATATTGGGATTTCGGATACCGGGAGATGGAAATGACAAAGACTCTCATCATAAAGAGTCCTGAAGTCATGGAACCCAAAGTCGTGAAATGATAAAGACTCCATATTGGAGTTTCTAATACCGGGAGTAGGAGGAGTCAAGAGTGAAAACTCTTCATCACAGGAGTCCTGAAATCGCGAAACATGAAGTCATGAAATGTCCCAGACTACATACCGAAGGTTCAGATACTGGGAGTTGGAGATGTCAAGGTCTTTTACCACAGGAATATCGAAATGTCGATTTTCCGAAATGAAAAACGCTAGAGTACTGGACCGTTGATCTGACTCCATTTTAGAGTTCTAGATATCGGGAGTTGGAGTGTTGAAACACTTCACCACCAAGAGTGTCGAAGTGACAAAATGCCGAAACACGAAATTGTGAATTGCAGTTTCGACTAAGGCTATGGTCATAGCCGTTGGTCACATTGTCGAAGAGTTAAGCTCCTGTTTCGGAGTTTCGGGGACCGTGACTTGGAAATTCAAGAAAACTAACAACAGGATTGCTGAAAATACCAAAATGCAAAACAAGTTTAGGCTCAGCCCGAGGTCACAGTCGTTGGTCACATCGACGGAAGATGGGGGAAGGAGTTAGTGAAGACAAGCTCCTTTTCGAAGTTTCGGGGGTCAAGAAATGGAGAGTACTAAAATCCTCCACCATGCTGATCCTGAAATGCCGAAGAGCGGAATGATGAAATGAACGCAAGATTTAGAGAAGTGGATCCAATGGTGCAGATGAAACTGAAGAAGATCAGAGGGCTATTGTAGTACTTCTCAGTGTAACTGCCAGAAACCACTGATGGTTTCTACCAGAGGACTCGAAGAGACTTCTGTGTGATTTCAAAAGGAACTGAAGGGTCACAAGGAATCTTCCCGTAGGAGAAAAGACTGTTCGTGGAGGTTATTGACAGCTGGAAGAGTGTTGGAGTCATTAACTATGATAGAGAGGTTGAGGTCGAAGGCAACAGAAGATGAAGAATCTCAATTGTTGGTGATGCGAAGGAATTTGATAATGACACCGAGTGATGATGGACAAATGGGCTTAACAAACAGAGAATCTGAAGAGTTTCCATGATGAAAAGGCAGAGAAATCGACATGTAGAGGAAGTAGAACCATTGCATAGAGAGCATGCACAAGATGCACAGGGAGCATAAGAATGTGGAGAAAAGAAGAGATGGGGTGGTTGCTATTGTGAGTGATGCATGTGTGAAGAAGGAGGTGGAGTGCAGCAGATGAAATGGACATAAGACAAAAGGTCCATGGAATGGGAATTGCGGAGAGAGCACAATAGGTAGAAGAACAAAAAGTGAAATGGATGCATGCAGGAAGACAGTGAGGCAGACAAAGAAGCAAAACCTTGCAGAATAGTGATGAGACTGGTAAGCTGTTGTTGAACATTATATCACTGTAATAAGTTTCAGTAACACATATTCATTCATGAGGGTGGTAGGGAGGTGCTAGGGAGGATGGGTGTCCTCAGAGGTTCAAGTGGGTGCTTGAACACAGGGAGTTGTAGCTTCCTTCTAGTTGGTGCTAGAGAAACTAGGGAGTTGGTGCTTCCTTCTAGTTGGTGCTAGAGAAACTAGGGAGTTGGTGCTTCCTTCTAGTGGGTGCTAGAGAAAATAGAGAGTTGGTGCTCTCAGCAAGTTCCATATTGCAAAAATAGAGGTTGTAGCCTCACAATGAGTTAGTGCTCATATGTATGATAATGTAAAGAATTTAAATAATACTTATCATATAAAGAAGAAGAGGTTTTTACCCTTTATGGGTTTCCTCGAGAAATATCTATCTCTGTGTATCTCATATATGTGACTGATGCTAAATGTGCCATTGCTTATTTCTCTGCATTATTGTGATTATCATTGAGTGCCTTGTAAAGAATTTGAAAAGAAGAATAATTGTTTAAGCACAGTGACGACTGATTCACCCCCCCTCTCAGTTGTCCAACAGTTTGACTCTCTTGTGGCCAACCACTTGGGTTGTAATCTTATAAATACTAATAGGATTGTCATAAGATTGTTAAGCAAGTAGAAGAACCATTTTTTTGGAGACAAACTCGTTTTTCTTCGTTTTTGAGTTTTTACATTGCCAGAATTATGTCAGAACTACGTTTTTGGATTTTTATGGTGAATTTGGCCTGTTGAGTTCATGGTGTGCTTTTAGAGAGTGACCATGACTTGATGGGGGTCCCACCAGAAGTCTGGTAACTGTCTTCATGTTTGTTTTTCATTTCCTAATTTAATTGCTCTCTTTTTATTTTCTATACATGTATATTTTTATTATGCTAACTAGTTTACTGTAGCTTAATTGTTTTAATTGTTTTGCAGGTTAGATGTGGATACATATTAGCATGCATTGATTTTTTAGGCTAGGGAAAGACTTGCAACTCTCTCTCTCTCTCTCTCTCTTTATACTAACCCTGTGTGCAAATTAGATGTTAAATGATGCTTTCTTTGATAATTTTACAATCAAGTTTAGAACAGATTTTTAATTAGAATAGAACATAGTTTTAATTTGGGTTTTCTTTTGACAAGGATTGATGGATGGATAGATTTAATTCCAGTTTTTAGTTATAGCTTGCTTACTTCATTTTTATATAGATTTCATTTAATTAGTTGTTGGTTAATACAGATTGTTAATTTACTTTTTAATATCAGTTTTTAATTTCTGTTTTTAATTATTTCTTTATTGCAGTTTGAATGGTTAGAGTAGACATAGCATAGTTTTCTTCTACGCAATTTCCTTTCATAGATTAAAATGCAATTAAATTTCTTAGTTAAGTAATGATGATCTCGTTATGTTGTTGATGGTTTATACATGAATATGCAAGGTATTTAACATTACTTTTATCATGTATAAGTTTTCATTGGATTGTTTACTCCACACCTTTCATTTTTTCCATCGAGATTAGTGTTGAGCTTATACCATTGGAATTGTCCTTTGTTGTCAAGTGTCATCGAGATATCATCCGTCACCGCCGAAGGCATTCACACAACCACCAACATTATATCTAAATTGTAATAAGTTAAAAGAATAGTTTTCCTGCTTTCATAGATATAGTTTCTTGCTTTCATAGCTTAGGAAATAGTCTTATTTGTTGTTGTAGGATAGATAGACTTTTCTTTGATAGATTAGATAGCAGTTTTCTCAAGAATTAGTTGTTAGTCTTTCTTGCTCTCAATAGATTAGATTTCCTTTCATGCATTGCATTGAGCATTTAAATTTCCTTTCATGCAAGAGAAATAGTTTTGCATTAGGAATACATTCCACTTGCCTCTTAGGCTAAATAATTGTTCAATGAGAAGTTTTGCTTGCAGTACTTAGTTGCCTTTGCTTACTTGTCTTTTGCATTTGTAGGTTAGTTAGTTTCATTTGCTTACTTGTCTTTTGATTTAGTAGGTTAGTTAGGTGTCTTTGCTTACTTGTCTATTTTCTTTAATAGGTTAGGTAGGTGATTTTTTTTACTTGCTTCTTTATTTGCTTTCATAGGGTAGTTTCTCATTGAATGTAGGTTGGCAAGTTAAAGAAGTTTTCTTTTGTCATTTGTTTATTATGCTTAGTAGTTTGCTTTTTCTTATTGTTAAACTAGTTTGCATTACACAGAGTTTTCATTTTCTTTCATAGGAACTATCCATAGACCCTTGACCCAAAAGTACTTAGGTTACCTAGTTTCATTTTTCTTAGTAGGGTTTGCTCATTAGATATTTTTGTTTGAGTAGATTAGCCTTAGATAGTTGCCTTCCTTAGTTAGACTATACTCCTACCAGCCTTATACCTTTGGCATATATTTTTCTACAACTCTAAGTTTACTTACCTTGGGTTGAAAATTTAATTAAGGGTTTTTAAGTAACTTTTTAGTGCATATAGAACATCCATCACACATGCAGACACTTTTCCATGCATCTCAGGAGACAAAAAATGAGTCGTGCACATCAGACTCAATAATGATATTTTCCAATCACAATTTTTTGAAAAAAATTGGACATTTGAATTCCTCCCAGGAAAATATCCAATTTCAAAAAAACAAATCATCCGATACGGAGTCCTGGAAGTGAAGTTATGATCATTTTAAAATCAACAAAATTTCAACATTTTTCCAGAAACGGTCGCACGGTTTTCAAAATTTCATCCAAACTTTATTTGGATATTCTTCATTACAAGAAGAGAGAGTGGATGTGTGTGGACATATCAATTATGCATCTACTTCATCAGATCCGTGCAAGCATCTACATATTCAACAAAATCTTCAACAAGCACAAACTTGCACAGTTGCGAGGTCTTCCTTGAGTGAAGGACCTGGTTGCTTAGCAACTTTTTTTTGTTCCTTCTCATTTTTTTATGCATTGTAATTTGAGGGGGGGATTTCCCATGAGGTTTTCCCCCTTTCCTCGTTTATTTCAGTGTTTCTTTTGTATTTGGGTGCCTAACATGGCCTCGTTGTTGGGACCCATTCTTTATTTTCACCATAGTGATGTTTAGGAGGGGTGTTGGAGACACTTCAACACACACCTAGGATTTATTTTTCCTAAGTTTTTTCCTTGTTTATTAGTTATAATTAGTCATTATCCAGTCTCATATATTTTAGGGGAGAATATTCCACCTGAAGAATATTCTCTTTCAGTTGACAATTCAGTTTTACTAGTTGAGTTGGGTCTAGATGTTGCA
The DNA here is from genome assembly GCA_009831015.1 of Picea engelmannii. Lineage (NCBI taxonomy): Eukaryota > Viridiplantae > Streptophyta > Pinopsida > Pinales > Pinaceae > Picea > Picea engelmannii. The sequence continues at coordinate 1,114,285 of ML778725.1, read as the reverse complement.
TTGGTTTCATCACCATGCTAATGTGCACTTGCCTTGGGATCATCACCAGACTGGCACATTACCTATGATTCCTTAATCTACTCCTCACTACACTCTTTTCAGTCAATTAACTAAAGACTAGTTGACTATTTAACTCGGACTAGGTGGCAACTCACTCCTGTAACTCTCAAAGAGACTAGACTAGGTGGAAGTTTACTACCGTAACTGCTGGAGTGTGTCCAGATCACTCTAGACCACCACTATGGCTCATTAGTTACTCATGTACCCTATATCTATTGTAAATTATTCACTCTTTGAGTGTGGAATACGGTTAATAAGAATTGTTCCATTCTTTCTCTGCTTCTTCTTCTTTCTCAAACTCTCTCTGCAAATGTGTGTATTATTGTTTAGCTAGATCTACTCTATGTAGGTTCAACACATTTACATGGTATCAGAGCCAACGGACTGGTAAGAAAAATCTACACCAAATTTTTTTGGAGGTACAAAAGATTGAAGACAACAAAAATATGGATTATTCGCTGGAAATACTTTTCATGCCTCATAACTATTTGGAATGGAAGCCAAAAATTATGCTTCTTCTCAGATTCAGAGGCTTGTACCAAATATCTATGGAAATGGAACTAGAGCTTGATTCTGTCAATGAGAAAAACAATTTTCTCAATAGACAAGATATGGCCATAGGATGGATCCTCTCGTTTATTTCTCCTAAAATTCTCCATCAAGTATATGATGACTCATAAGAATAAAATCCAAATGAATTATGGACCAGATTGGAGGTTCTATTTGGGAATAAAGAAGATTGTGAAGATTTCATGCAGTAGGTTGAACAGATAGAGCCAGAAGAGAAGCCATCAAAAGATCAAACATTTTATTCTGAAGAGTCTTCTACAAAAGTATTTGCACAAATTTGTATTCCAAAAATTGAAGATGATGTCTAATCCATTTCAGATTTGTTTTCTGAGATTCATGTGGAATATCTATGGCATGCATCTCAGGAGTCACATGTAGACACTTTTCCATGCGCAATGCATGAATCTCAAGAGACAAAAAGGGATCCGCACACATCACACTCAATTTTGATATTTTCTGATCACAATTTGCAGAAACAAATTGGATATTTAAATTCCTCTTGGGAAAATATCCAATTTAAGAAAAAAAACGTCTGAAACAGAGTCCTGGAAGTGAAATTATGATCATTTTAAAGTCAAAAAAATTTCACCATTTTTCCGGAAACGACTGCACAGTTTTCAAAATTTCATCCAAACTTTATTTGGATATTCTTCATTACAAGAAGAGAAAGTGGATATGTGTGGACATATCAATGATGCATCTACTTCATCAGATACGTTCAGACATCTACATCTTCAACAAAATCTTCAATGAGCACAAACTTGCACAATTGCGAGGTCTTCTTGGAGTGAAGGACATGGTTGCTTAGCAACTATGTTTTGTTCCTTCTCATTTTTTTTATGNGGTTCCCATGAGGTTTTCCCTCTTTCCTTGTTTATTTCAGTGTTTATTTTGTATTTGGGTACCTAACATGGCCTCGTATTTGGGTACTTCAACACACACCTAGGATTTATTTTTCCTAAGGTTTTTCCTTGTTTATTAGTCATAATTAGTCATTATCCAGTCTCCTATATTTTAGGGGAGAATATTCCACCTGGAGTATATTCACTTTCAGTTGACACTTCAGTTTGACTAGTTGAGTTGAGTCTAGATGCTTCATTGGTTTCGTCACCATGAAACATTGGGATCATCACCATGCTAATGCACACTTTCCTTGGGATCATCACCATACTAGTGCATTACCCTTGATTCCTTAATCTACTCCTCACTACACTCTGTTCAGTGAGTTAACTGAAGACTAGTTGACTAGTTAACTCAGACTAGGTGGCAGTTCACTCCCGTAACTATCTAGGAGACTTGACTAGGTGACATTTTACTCCTGTAACTGCTGGTGTGTGTCCAGATCACTCTATACCACCACTATGGCTCATTAGTTACTCATGTATCCTATATATATTGTAAATTATTCTCTCTTTGAGTGTGTAATATGGTTAATGAGAATTCTTCCATTCTTTCTCTCATTCTTCTTTTTTCTCAAACTCTCTCTACAAATGTGTGTATTATTGTTTATCTATATCTATTTTGTGTAGTTTCAACACATTTACATGGTATCAGAGCCGACGGACTGCTAAGAAAAATCTACACCAAAATGTTTTGCAGGTACAAAAGATTGAAGACAACAAAAGATGGATTATTCGCCGGAAATACTTCTCATGCCTCATAACTATTTGGAATGGAAGCCAAATATTATGCTTATTCTCAGATGTAGAGGCTTGTACCAAATAACTATGGTAATGGAAATAGATCATGATTCCACCGATGAGAATGTTTTTTTTATCAATAGACAAGATATGGCCATAGGATGGATCCTCTCGTTTATTTCTCCTAAAATTCTCCATCAATTATATGATGACTCAAAGGAATCAACTCCAATTGAATTATGGACCATAATGGAGGTTCTATTTGAGAATAAATAAGATTGTGAGGATTTCATGCAGGAGGTTGAATAGATAGAACTAGAAGAGAAGCCATGAGAAGATCAAACATTTTATTCTGAAGAGTCTTCTACAAAAGTATTTGCACAAATTTGTATTCCAATAATTGAATATGATGTCTACTCCATTTCATATTTGTTTTCTGAAATTCATGTGGAATATATATGGCATACATCTCAGGAGTCACATGCAGACACTTTTCCATGCGCAATGCATGCATCTTAGGAGGCAAAAAGGGAGACGCGCACATCAGACTCACTTATGATATTTTTTGATCACAATTTACAAAAAAGAGATTGGATATTTGAATTCCTCTCAGGAAAATATCCAATTTCAAAAAAAAAAATCGTTCGAAACGGAGTCCTGGAAGTGAGGTTATGATCATTTTAAAATCAACAAAATTTTAGCATTTTCCCGGAAACGACCACACGGTTTTCAAAATTTCATCGAAACTTTATTTGGATATTATGAATTAGAAGAAGAGAAATTGGATATGTGTGGAAATATCAATGATTCATATACTTCATCATATCTGTGCAGACATCTATATCTTCAAAAAAATCTTCAACGAGCACAAACTTGCACAATTGTGAGGTCTTCTTGGAGTGAAGGACATGGTTGCTTAGCCACTGTTTTTTTGTTCCTTCTCATTTTTTTTATGCATTGTAATTT
>ML778725.1:1095052-1111034 GCA_009831015.1 Picea engelmannii | reverse complement strand
GTTCCATGAGGTTTTCCCTCTTTCCTTGTTTATTTTAGTGTTTCTTTTTATTTGGGTACCTAACATGTCCTCATTGCTGGGACTCATTCTTTATTTTCACCATAGTGATGTTCAAGGGGGGTGTTGGAGATACTTCAACACACACCTATGATTTACTTTTCCAAAGGTTTTTCCTTGTTTATTATTCATAATTAGTCATTATCCAGTCTCCTATATTTTAGGGGAGAATATTCCACCTGGAGAATATTCTTTTTCAGTTGACACTTTAGTTTGACTAGTTGAGTTGGGTCTAGATGTTGCATTCGTTTCATCACCATGAAACATTGGGATAATCACTATGATAATGCACACTTTCCTTGGGATCATCACCACACTGGTGCATTACCCTTGATTCCTTAATCTACTCCTCACTACACTTTGTTTAGTCAATTAACTGAAGACTAGTTGACTAGTTAACTCAGACTAGGTGGCAGTTCACTCCCATAACTGTCTAAGAGACTATACTCGGTAGAGATTTACTCCTGTAATTGTTGGTGTGTGTCTATATCACTCTAGACCACCACTATTTCTCATTATTTACTCATGTATCCTATATATATTTTAAATTATTCACTCTTTGAGTGTGGAATACGGTTAATGAGAATTCTTCCATCCTTTCTCTCCTTCTTCTTCTTTGTCAAACTCTCTCTGGAAATGTGTGTATTATTATTTAGATAGATCTATTCTATGTAGGATCAACACATTTACATGGTATCAGAGCCAATGGACCACTAAGAAAAATCTACACCAAAATGTTTTGCAGGTACAAAAAATTGAAGACAACAAAAAGATGGATTATTCATCGGAAATACCTCTCACGCCTCATAACTATTTGGAATGGAAGCCAAAAATTATTATTCTTCTCAGATGCAGAGGCTTGTACCAAATAACTATGGCAATGGAAGTAGAGCCTAATTCCGTTGATGAGAATTTTTTTTTTCTCAATAGACAAGATATGGCCATAGGATGGATCCTCTCATTTATTTCTTATAAAATTCTCCATCAAGCATATGATGACTCACAAGAATAAAATCCAAATGAATTATGGACCAGATTGGAGGTTCTATTTGGGAATAAAGAAGATTGTGAATATTTTATGTAGGAGTTTGAACATATAGAGCAAAAAGAGAAGCCATCAGAAGATGAAACATTTTATTTTGAAGAGTCTTCTACAAAATTATTTGCACAAATTTGTATTCCAATAATTGAATATGATGTCTACTCCATTTTAGATTTGTTTTCTGAAATTCATGTGTAATATATATGGCATGCATCTCAGGATTCACTTGCAGACACTTTTCCATGCACAATGCATGCATCTCAAGAGACAAAAAGGGAGCCGCGCACATCAGACTCAATTATGATATTTTATGTTCACAATTTGCAGAAACAAATTGCATGTTTGAATTCCTCTTGGGAAAATATCCAATTTCAAAAAACAACTTGTCCAAAATGGAGTCTTGGAAGTGAACTAATGATCATTTTAAAATCAACAAAATTTCAGCACTTTTTCGGAAACAGCCACACGGTTTTCAAAATTTCATCCAAACTTTATTTGGATATTCTTCATCATAAGAAGAGAAAGTGGATATGTGTGGACATATCAAATATGCATCTACTTCATCAAGTCTGTGCAGACATCTACATCTTCAACAAAATCTTCAATGAGCACAAACTTGCAGAGTTGCGAGGTCTTCTTGGAGTGAAGTACATGGTTGCTTAGCAACTTCTTTTTGTTCATTCTCATTTTTTTTATGCATTGTAATTTGAGNGTTTACCATGAATTTTTCCCTCTTTTATCTTTTATTTCAGTGTATCTTTTGTATTTGGGTACCTAACATGGCCTCGTTTCCCGGGCCCATTCTTTATTTTCACCATAGTGATGTTCAGGGGGGGTGTTGGAGATACTTCAACACACACCTAGGATTTATTTTTACTAAGTTTTTTCATTGTTTATTAGTCATAATTAGTCCTTATCCATTCTCCTATATTTTAGGGGAGAATATTCTCTTTCAGTTGACACTTCAGTTTGACTAGTTGAGTTGAGTCTAGATGCTGCATTGGTTTCGTCATGATGAAACATTGGGATCATCACCATGATAATGCGCACTTTCCTTGGGATCACCAATAGACTGGCGCATTACACTTGATTCCTTAATCTACTCCTCACTACACTCTGTTCAGTTAGTTAACTGAAGACTAGTTGACTAGTTAACTCAGACTAGGTGGCAGTTCACTACTCTAACTACTTGTGAGACTAGACTAGGTGGCAGTTTACTCCCGTAACTGCTGGCGTGTATCTGGATCACTATAGACCACCGCTATGTCTCATTAGTTACTCATTTATCATATATCTATTGTAAATTATTGACTCTTTGAGTGTGGAATGCAGTTAATGAGAATTCTTCCATTCTTTCTCTTCTTCTTCTTTCTCAAACTCTCTCTGCAAATGTGTGTATTATTGTTTATCTAGATCTATTATGTGCAGGTTCAACACATTTACACCAAAGACAAATTTAGATTGTTTGAGGAAAATTTGGGTCTTAGAGAGTAGATGGAGAACTTGATTCACATGGGAGAGATGTGATGGCCAATTTTTACTATACATGATAATATCATCAAAGAAGACTAAGACAGAAAGATGGAGAAAAGGATTGAAGACATGATTCATAAGACTTTTGAAAGTGGAAGGAGCATAACAAAATCCAAAGGGCATTACCATGTATACATAATAACCCTCATGAGTGATAAAGGTAGTCTTGGGAATGTCATCTTCTTTCATATGGATCTGGTGGTAGCCAGAACGTAGATCTAGTTTGGTAAAGTACTGAGCACCACTCAATTCATCCAAGAGGTCAACAATGATAGGAATGGGGAATTTGTCTTTCATGGTGAGTTTTTTGAGGGCATGAAAATCAGGACACATGCACCATGTACCTTATTTCTTGAGTACCATGACCACAGGGGAATAATGGGGACTAGTACTAAGACGAATTACACCTGCTTCTAGCAATTCATGAACAATTTCTTAATTTCATTATTCTAGGAAAAGGGAGAACGATAAGGATGAACATTGGGAGGAAAAAATCCTGAGATGAGAGGGATGTAATTACAATGGACTCGACAGGAAGGGGGAAGTTCTTTGGGAGTGGTAAAAACAAGTTGGTGGTGGGAGAGGATAGATTGGAGGTTGGGATGCGCATAAGGTGTCTCAACAACCTGAATGGAGTGGAGTTGGGATATAATGCCTAAATGACCTTTTTTTAGGAGATTTTCCATGTGATGGGAACTGATTATCTCAGGGAAGCCTATTGTGATGCATTGGAACTTATATTGGTGTCCCTTTTGTTGGAATTGCATGGTTAAGTCCTTAAAATACATGAGAATGTGGCCAAGAGTGTGTAACCATTTGGCACCAAGAACAATGTCACAACCAACCATGTCTATAGAAAACATATGGGATTTCTAGTGATGTTGACCAATTTGAACTCACACATTTTCACATTGTCCCCCACATTTCATGGAACCGCCATTCGAAATCATGATTTGAAAATTATTGATGGCACATATGTAACAATTGAATTCTTAGGAAATGTGGAGATGAATAAAATTATGGGTGCTACCATTGTCCAGAAGAATGATGAATTTCTTATTTTTGATGTAACCAATTAATTTGAGAGTCTGGGGAGAAGAGAAGCCAGTGAGAACATTAAGTGAAATCACTGGGTCAACGTCTAGTGGATCAGAGGGTGGGGTCATATCAGATGGAGGTGCTAGTTCCTCCATAAGTGGAACAACAACATCTTCCTCAGAAATATCCTCAGTCACAAGAATAAAAAGATTTTTTTCCTTACACTTGTGCCTAGGAAAATATTTATCATCACAATTATAAAAAAGACCCTTGAGTTGAATTTCGACCATTTCAGTTCTAGTTAATTTTTGGATCTTAAGGGGAGTTGTAGGAGGGGCATAATTGGTGGATTTAGGGAGAGGAGTAAATGAGGGTTTGCGGGTCTAGTAGGATGCAATATGTTGTTCTTCCTTGGCTCGTTGAGTAACTTCCAACCAAGTCTCAGGGTGTGCCATGAGAACATGGGCATGAAGTTCATCTTTGAGGCCACTTATAAAGTATTCCCTAAAGAAAGCATCTGACATACCCTCTGTTTTGAAATCCAAGTGCTCAAATGTGGCAATAAATTCTTCCACTATCCCAGACTTCTTTAACTTGGTCAAATAGCCTAAATGGTGTGTGTCAGAGTCAAAGCGGTCATAAAGTTCGACCACAAATTGTGTCCAAGCAACATACCCTTGGCATGCCTTTTTTCTCCATTTCCACCATTTCCATCATTCTTGATCCAGATATAGGACACCATAATGAATCTTGGCTAAATCATTAGTAATTCCGTGCAAAGAGAAATAATGTTCCATTTGGGTGACCCAGCCTGTGGGATTTGATCCATCAAATTTGTTCACCTCAATTATTGGAGGGTGGAGGTCTCAAGAAAAGTGGGTAGTATGAGGACCTTGGTAATGGGAAGAGTCGTGGTCATCCCGATAAGATGGTTGTTCATAAGAGGAAGGGTTTTGGGAATGTCCCATGAAGTGTTCAAAGGTGGATTTGAGGTCTTTAAGGTCTTCGATGTGGGAACATTGTTCCCCAAGGATTGCAGTAGCCAAATTGATTGAGATAATGTTGGCACTAATAGTCTTGATGTCTTCCTTTTTCTGGTGGGTGTCAGTAATCAAGATATTGAGTTCTTGGGCTCTTTTGGTAGCCATTTGGAAAAATGGGTAGGAAAATGATATAGGGGGAAAAAAAGGGATCTAGAGGGGTGGGTGGGGCCACTGAGAAGAAGGGTTTCAAATGATAGGAACTACTATGATCAGGGTAAAAAGGGGGATCCAATGGGATAGGGGCCAAATAAGGGTGTCAGAGAATGGTAGGGTCCACAAAAAACAATTGTGTTAAAAATGATAGGTATCACTAGAATCAGGGTGAAGAGAGGAACTCATTGGGATAGGTCCCAAATAAGTGTGCCGGTGGGACCACTATACTCCTTTCTTTTTTACTCTTATGGATTTATACTCGGGCCTCAATAATACTGCGGTGACGAAATTCCCAAATGCTTAATAGGAACACATGTGTAGTAATTTCACAACCTGAATGTAGAATATATAGTTGTGTGGCGATAGATCTTGTTTGTTCTATGTTTGTTTATGTCCCGAGGGGTAGGATATTCAGGGTTTCTACAGACAAGGGTTTTCCCTCTGCTATAGCTCTCGGATATACGTTGCGGGGTCCAACAATAGTACTCGACCCAATATCCCAGGGGACCAAATAAGGAGGCTAGACCATGCCCTTAGTCGTACTACCGGACTACCCAGGTACTAGAGAGTATCTTCCCGAGTGTTGTTCTCAGTGGCACTATAGCAGTCAGGGGACTGATCAATATATCTATGGAGGGATTCAGGAGATCTAGGTAGATCCATATACAGGTGTTGTCTGATGCGCTACCACTCGAAGGGGTACCAACAGGGGTTACAATGGTGGCCAACATATGTGCTCTTTAGTACCACTTGTATTTCATAAGTGTATGACTCCATGATCATAAGTTTAAGACGTTAGAATACATATCTACCCTGAAACAAATTAACCCACAATTTTCTACCGATGAATGTGCTCTGATACCACTTATAGTATTCCATATATAAAATAGTGTGCAGAACAAAAATATTTCAACATAGAAATGGCAGAGAAACAATGATATAACCAGAATAATACTAGAATAACACTAGAAAGAGCACCTTGATTAATGATAGAAATTTTCATTTTCCTCTTCAAGGGGGAAACCTCCAGTAGAGAAGAGCTCTATTATAATAATATCCAAGACAATATTTCACATACCCTCTACTCCTATTTCTATTAAACCTATCTATCCAAAATAAAAATCTAGAGGAATATCCTTCTAGAAGGGAAAGCTTCTATTAGTTATTCTTACATTTGACTTTTATTCTTCCTTATTGCTAGGCCTTATTAATGTTGGCCTTTGTTATATGGAATTATATTGTTCTACATATGTGAGGGGTTAGGTAGATTAGGTCCCTAACAGATAAATCATTTGTGCCCTTCTTAGGGTTTCCACTATCTCATTTCTTGAGACATCCTCTGTGCCCTGCTCAGGTCCCCTTGTGAATGAAAATTATGCCACCACAAAGAGAACCCTCTAGTGAGGATTCCACTAATCCAATGTATACTCAAGTTAAATACTTGGAGCTGGTTCTACATGAGTTTCTTTTATTTCATTAGTGTCGGAATCCAACGACAATGCAACTAGACACCAGCCTTTAGTTTTTGAAATTCATCGAGAAAATGAATGGAGAGACTATCGATTCTTGGATCCATGGTCTCTCCACCTACTTCAATATTTCTCCAGATATGGAAAAAGAAACTAAATTATAAATTTCCATCCTACAACTTGAAGGAATCACTCAATCCTGTTGGGAAACACAACTGCAAAAGTTAGAATTTGTCATTGAGCTTGATACACCCCCATCTCCAACATCTGAAAGTATTAGTTCTTGGGACGCTTTCTGTCATGCCTTACATGAGAGTTTCTATCCCCCAAGATATCTCCATAATATTCTCGCCAAATGGTTTCAGCTCTGATAACTATCCACCCAGTCCATCCAAAGCTTCATTGACGTCTTATACAAATTGTGCATACATCTACATATTAATGATCTCGATGAGGTATTAATAATTAAATTTAAGTCTAGTTTATTGTTTCCCCTCCATCGTGAAGTTGAATTCTTTGAAATATCCTCCCTCGACAAGGTCTTCTTACAGGCCTGGCATGTGGAACAAAAGTTATCTCCTTGAATCCTCTCTCCGCAAAGTCGACCCCCATCTTCCAATTCAATCCCTTCACATCCCTAGTCATACCCTTATTCTTCTTCAACACCCAAAACTGCACCAGGGTGTACTTTTCACAAGACAAAATCCCACAACTCTATAGATTGTCATTCCCTTAACAATATGCACACCAATAAAAATTTGGTTGCAGAGGTCACTCCCATAGAACTCCTTGAAAAACCAGAAATCATATCTCTGGAAAACCCCACAGAAGTAGACCCCTCCCTCACCCTCATGAATACTCTCGAACAAGGTCACACTGACATTCCTCTATTTATGCATAATTGTTAAATTAAGAATCAACTCTCCAATCTCATTTTGGAAAATGGAAGCGAGAAGAATCGTGTCTCCCAAGACTTAGTACAACATTTGCAACTTCCCACCACCCCTCACATGGATCCCTATCAACTTGGATGGGTAAAAAAGGAAGGACCTCATATCACTATCGCCCGATGTTGTTCCATAAAATTTTCTATTGGACCTTTTAGAGATACTGTGGTCTGTGATGTATCACCTTTATATTGTGCCAACCTACTGCTAGGTATCCCCTACCAAAAATACCGACACACTTTGTATCAAGAAAAATCCCATTAGTACCAACTTCATCATGAAGGGTGCACCTAAGTTGTTGATACTGAGAGGGGGTTGAATCAGTATCAAGTACAATTTAAAACATTTTTCAACTTATACTTAAACCATTAAACTATATCCAATGAGAAATGAACAATAGTATAAGAGTTACACCAATACACCACAATACACCATGCACAATATATGAGAAATAATCGATAGTTATTGTTCAAGGGAAGTAATGACTTACAAAGGTAGCTATAGCATCCAAATGTAAAGGGAGGGATAAAAATACAAGAGGAAGATACAATCCTCCAATATCAAGAGAGATTTGAACTCTCCATCCTTTCCCCTTCCTTCCACCCAAGAATATATGAGAGATAATAAAACTTTACATTAAATCATCACCATCAACCAATCATCACATAGAACCTGATAATGCTTCCTGAGACTTCTTCAATTTATGAAATTATTCAATTCTTGGACTACTCTGATCCTATAGATAATATTAATCAATGTATTCTCTGAAACTCCTCCAATTTTCACTCCTTGAAGCCTCCCCAAAAGAGGTTATATAAATAATGGTAGACTTTATTCAATGCTGGTCTGTTCAGAAGACCCAACTTGTATAGCATGCCCCGCTCTCAATATTTAAAATCTGATTCTAAAATGCACACACAAGACACTACCATCCGTAATATTTCCAATGGAAGTGGTCCCACTTCATTTGGATTTTTTATGAAGAAGTTAGGACTGTTTTACCTGGAACACCTGTTTATTGACTAGCTTCAGGACTGGTCACAAACCCTATCTTCCACAGAGTGTATCTCCATAATTATAGCGAATCAAGATATTAAATTTTTATCAAAGGTACTTTGATATGTATTCTCAATAGAGTAGTGATTTCACCATCTGAATCGTTCTAGAAAAAAAGTTATAGAAAAAATGGTAAGATGACCTGAAAATAACATACCTTAGAACACATCACCAAAAGACTTCATCCTCCCTTGAAATCCGGCTTTCTTTTACTTCTTCTTCCCTATGAAATTTGGCTTGTATCAAATGAATGTATAATGATGTTTATTTACACCATTTATTTCACTTCCTTTTAACATTAGAGCCGACCTGACACTTTCTTATTTTGCAATTATTTTCTATAATTATCTTCAGGGCCTACATGTACAATTTACTTTGTCATCTTCAAAAATTCATTTCTCCTCAACCATGAGGATCCATGTGACGTGCCACATACTACCAGAAACAACATGATGTATAATATCCATCCATGGGTGTTGTATATGCATGTACATTTTTCTTCATGTCCAAATACCTTCATCAATCTTGCGGTCCAAAACCCATGACTAGGGTTGACATCAATGACAACAACCAATCTTCCAACAATCTCCCCTTTTGTCATTGATGGCAACACTCATGCTCCCCCTATCATCATGCTCCCAATTTTTCTCCCCCTTTGACATCAATGGAAAAGGTTAGGGCTGCTCTCCCTGAGTTTAATGACAAAAGGTAACCTTCTTCTTTGGGGTTGCTCCCCCTGAACATGTGGCACTCAATAATACTTCATCCTTATTTTTGGTCTTTGGGACTTTTTATTCCTTGGAATCATTTTGTGTGGTTTATGTCTTCTCTCTCTTCTTCATGTCTAGGATGTATATGTTGTTCGGTCTTCTTGTTGCAGTTGCAACCAATCCTCCTGACTTATTTTCTCTGATTTTACATTTTCAGGAATCAAACGTAAGAGTGTATCCTTGATCACACATTTTACTAACAGTGAGTAGATTATGATTCAAGTCTTCAACCAATAGAACATTCTTTTCTTTTACATTTTTTCTTCTAATCTCTACTACACCTTCTCCAAATATTTTGGCAGATGAATCATCTCCAAATGCAACATTGCCACCCTTTCTCTTCAAGCTGATGAATTTGTCTTGATCCTCGATCATGTGTGAAGAACATCCACTGTCTATGTACCATTCATCTTCTTCTTTACATTCTTCAGCAGTCAATGTTATTCAACAATCTTCATTGTTTGGAATCTCTTTCCTTCTCCATACTGTAGTTGGCATAGGGACATCTTCATTCATATATCTGCGATCTTGTGCTTTGTGACCAAGATAATTGCATTTGTAGCATACAATATTTTTGTCCATCAACGAGTAAAATGAATTATAACTTCTGTTGACAAATCCATGATTATTTCCATATCTTCTATTTATACCATTCATGTTTCTTGTGTATTTTTTCCTTTCATTGATTCTACAATTAATTGCCTTATGTCCAAAATTTTTGCAAGTATAACAATGACCAAGAAAGAAATCTTGATACCTTGGAGTAAGTGGGCTTCTTTGTGATGTAGTCCATCTGGGTTCATGATCTATTCTTCTATAGTTTCCTTCATACTGATTGAAGCTTCCTTGATTCCTGAAGGTAGGAGGTCTTCTTGGATATTCATCTCTTTTGTAATCTTCCTTCTTTCTGGTATCCTAGTCCACTTCTCATCAACTATATATGTAGCTCTTTCTTCAACCTTATTATTGGTATTTGCATCTTCTTTGTATGAAGTTTCACCCATGCATCCAAGATGTGTTAAATATTTTGGCACTTGAGAGTTTCTTAAGCTCTTCCTCAATGAGACAACTTCTTATTGAAGATTCTCACAATCTTCTTCTTTCTTCTTCATTTGGACATTCCTTACTTCTCCTATTCTTCTTTCTTCTTCGAGTAGAGTTTTCAAGGAAATGGTTTCTTCTCTTAGTTTATCAAAGTCTTCTAATTGTTTCTTCAATATTACAGCTGTCTTTTCACAACTAACCAATTCACTTCTTAATTTTCTACGTGTGTCTTTGAGCTTGCTATTTTCAATCTCAACATGCTTCAATTTTTTAAGATTCTCATCTTCTTGTTGAATCATTTCTACTTTATGATTTTCTTCTTCTTCATTGTCATCTATTTAAATCCCTGGATGACGACATTCAAATTTAACATGTCCTACGCCTTCACAATTAAAGAAAAAGAACTAACCTCTATTTTCTTCTTTGAAATCTGAGATGTTGTAATCTTCTTCAACTTCTTCTTCTTCTTTTTCTTCTTCCGTTGCATAAAGGTCTTGTAGCTTGTCCCAAAGCTCTTTTGTTGATGCACATGATCCCACATTGGATTTCACTGAATCTGTCAATCCATTCAGGATGGTATCTATTGCCATTTTGTTGTTCCTTTTTTCTTCCTTATAAGCTGCAGTCTTTGGTTTCTTCAAAGCATTATATCCTAAAGCAACTGAGAACCAAACATCTGCCCCAAGAGCTTTCAAGTAAGTTTCCATTCTATTTTTCCAGTATTCAAAATTGCTTCCATCAAATGGTGGAATCCCATTTGGAATGTTGTCTTCCATTTCTGCATAAGATATTCCTTCCAGTGGTTAAACTGTACTGAAGGGAACCCGCTCTGATACCAAATTGTTGATACTGAGAGGGGCGTGAATCAGTATCAAGTACAATTTAAAACCTTTTTCAACTTATACTTAAACCATTAAACTATATCCAATGAGAAATGAACAATAGTATAAGAGTTACACCACAATACACCATGCACAATATATGAGAAATAATCAATAGTTATTGTTCAAGGGAAGTAATGACTTCCAAAGGTAGCTACAACTTCCAAGTGTAAAGGGAGGGATAAACCTCCAAGAGGAAGATACAATCCTCCAATATCAAGAGAGATTTGAACTCTCCATCCTTTCCCCTTCCTTCCACCCAAGAATATATGAGATATAATAAAACTTTACATTAAATCATCACCATCAACCAATCATCACATAAAACCTAATAATGCTTCCTGAGACTTCTTCAATTTTTGCAATTCTTCAATTCTTGGAGTACTTTGATCCTGTAGATAATATTACTCAATGTATTCTCTGAAACTCCTCCAATTTTCACTCTTGAATCCTCCCCAAAAGAGGTTATAGAAAGAATGGTAGACTTTATTCAATTCTGGTCTGTTCAGAAGACCCAACTTGTACATCATGCCCCGTACTCAATATTTAACATCCGATTCAGAAACTCTCACACAAGAAAATAAAGTCCGTACAATTTCTAATGGAAGTGGTCCCACTTAATTTGGATTATTTATGAAAAAGTTATGATTGTTTTACCCAGAACACATGTTTATTGACTAGCTTCAGGACTTGTCACAAACCCTATCTTCCACATAGTGTATCTCCATAATTATAGGGAATCAAGAGATGAAATTTTTACTAGAGGTACCTTGATATGTCTTCTCAATACCATATCAATTTCACCATTTGAATCGTTCTAGGAAAAGCGTTATAGCAAAAATGGTAAGATGACCTAAAAATAACATACCTTAGAACACATCACCAAAAGACTTCATCCTCCCTTCAAATCCTGCATTCTTTTACTTCTTATTCCCTCTGAAATTTGACTTGTATCAAATGAATGTATAATGATGTTTATTTATACCATTTATTTCACTTCCCTTTAACATTAGGACTGACCTGACACTTTCTTATTTTGTAATTATTTTCTGTAATTATCTTCAAGTCCTACATGTACAATTTACTTTGTCATCTTCAAAAATACATTTCTCCTCAACCATGAGGATCCACGTGACATGCCACATACCATTGGAAACAACATGATGTATAATATCCATCCATGGGTGTTGTATCTGCATGTACATTTTCCTTCATGTCCAAATACCTTCATCAATCTTGCGGTCCAAAACCCATGACTAGGGTTGACATCAATGACAACAACCAATCTTCCAACATGTTCTTACCTCAACGGATTACACTTCCCCTCTATCACATCCAGGGAAATAAGAAACTAACGATGTCATTCACAACAAAAACATTTTTTTATGTTTGATCTGCCTTGTTAATCCCAAGAACCTCACTAATCCGACACCTCCCATGGTACTCCCTCTCCTCCATGAATTTTCAAATGTATTTTAGTCTCTCATAAGGATAATACCCTCTCGATCCATTGCAAAATCCATCTATCTCATTCCTGATGCATCATTTCCCAATGCCCCATCATACCAAATTTCTCCCAAAGAGGCTATCGAAATCGACCGAAAAATTGTCCAACTCCTTGAATCTGGCTATATTCAATCCTCCTCCTCCCTTTGTGACTCTCTAGATTTAATTATTCTAAATAATGATACTATTGAATGACATCTCATTACCGATTACCACTCCCTTACCAAATCCACAATTAAAAATCATTATCCCTCACCCTGGATTGAGGATTTGCTCAACCACTTACAAGGGGCCTCCTTCTTCTCCAAGATGGATTTGAAATCTGACTATCATCAAGTGTCAATAAAACCAACATATATATGGAAGAAAATGTTCAATACCAAGTTTGTTCTTTATGGGTGGTTGTTCATGCCCTTTAGACTGACCAAGGCACTGACAAGGACATATTTCAGCCACACCTGGGTAAGTTTGTAGCTATTTATCTTGATGATATTTTGGTTTTCAACAGGCCCTGGGGTGCACTTCTTCATCTTGTCCAAACAATACTGGAATTATTGAGGCAACATATGCTTCAGGCCATAGCTCAATGTATAGTGTGAACCAATGCACATACACTCAAAATATTTACGGGTGGCATTAATTTCTCCAGGAAATTGGTCTCCTATTTCTCCCATCTAGTGCATTCATTACATCATTTAGAAAATCAATCCAACTTCATATTGAATGCATACTCACAACAACACTTTGATAATTTCAAGACAATATTATGCTCTACTCTGATCCTTCATTTGAAAGATTTGGAATGACCTTTTGAAATTGAGACGAATGCCTCTCAGTTTTCTATTGGAGCGGTGCTTAAATAGGGAGGTCACCCAGTGGCATACCACTCAAAGACCCTTTCTAAAGCCAAAATAAATTACAGTAACTATGCCAAAGAATTATACATCTTGATGCAGGCTTTGAAGCAGTCACACCATTACAACAGGTCCATGCACTCTTCCACTAGTTTCTCACCATTCGAGGTCTATCTTGGCTTCCAACCCCTTGTGCCTGCAGATATTCCTCTCATTTTGGATCCATATGGATCAGTACATCAACACCAAGAACGATATTCTTCCCATAGTTGTGTTCATAATTTATTACAGAAACACACTCTAGTTGTAGCTATCTTGAAAGAAAAACTGGATCATGCCAAGCAACATCATGACCAACATCATACTCCCTTGACATTTCAACCAGGGGACCAAATGTGGCGATAAATGGATAACCAAAACTTCAAAGGACATGATCACAAACTGCATCCCTTGCGGTATGGACCCTATAAAGTCTTGGAACTCATTGGAGAGAATGTGTATCGTTTGGACCATCGAGCACATTTGGGCATACATGATGTTCTCAATGATAAAAATTGAAGTTATTCGAGTTGCCACTGGAATACGCAATAAAAATCCAACGTCCCATGGATAATATTCTTAAACTTCAACCTCCTCTACTAGACTATCAAGACAGGAAGACCAAGAACACATGACAAAAACAACATGGACAAACTCCAACGTAGGCCAAGTGGATGTTAGTTGAGACATTGCAGTGGAAGTTCCTCAATTTCTAGTGGAAGTGGGGATGCTTCCGGATCTAAATAGGGAGGAATTGGGCCACCAGGAAGGGCATCCACCTCCCTTGGACAACTAGTAGAATACAACGATAATTTATTCAAGTAAATACTATTGTAATCCTCTCTCACCAGTCCAGTGAGAAAGAAATTTGCTAAATAGTTAATGACTATGTCATTTCTGGTTCGTGTTAGTTTTGGTCAGTCCATAGTTTTGTAAAAATCCTTCGCTAGTATAGTTGAACAAGGAGATTGCTAAATAATTTAGCGAGTCAATGTTTGTTAGTCCCTTGTTTCATAAATAATCCTCTCCATTCTAAGTGTGAAAAGAGATATAGAGAATAAAGAAAAAATTTCTATTGTAACTACAAATAATGATGAGTAATAAAGTTTCCCTACATAGTATAAAAGGAAGTCTCTCTCTCTAGAAATAGTTGATGAAGTTTCTCTTATGAATTCCTCTTCTTCTATTTGCTAAATCGATTTTATTTGTGAGTATTTTTCTATGTATTTTTGGGTTGTGCACCAAGTGTAATTAGTGTGCCCTCTATCTATCTACCTAGCAATTGTGGATCAATTACCTATACCAAGTCAACGTTGGGAAGAAGTTTCAATGGATTTTATTACAAGCTTACCCAAATCCAAAGGAAATATTGTCATCATGGTAGTAGTGGATCAACTGACAAAGTATTCCCATTTTTTTTTTCTGTTTATCATCCTTTTAAAGAAAGTACAATAGTCACAACATTCATGGAAATGGTTCAAAAGTTACATGGATTCCCCAATATTATTGTAAGAGACATAGATCCACTTTTCACTGCAATTTTTTAAACTAAATTATTTTCTTGTTTTAGAACTCAATTGGGTCTCACCTCATCTTACCACCCTCAATCCGATGGGAAACCTGATATTGTGAATAAATGTCTGGAAATATATCTTCATTGTTTTACATATGATAAATAGACACAATGGTTTGAGTGGTTTCCTTTGGAAAAATGGTGGTACGACACATCCCTCGATACTTCATAAAAAATATCCCCATTTCTGGCACTTTATGAATATCATCATCCATCCATTAAATGTTAAGCCCTAATATTGGCTCATTACCCCTTAATTGGGGCATATTAGATTAGTAATGTTATTTTATTTATGCCGGCTTTAGGCCATTAGTTGTAATTATACCTCCTAGTCTCCTATATATACCAAGGAGACATTTTCATTTTGAATCATCTTGTACTTGAACATTTAAGAGGGGTAAAAGGAGGTTGCCCACTCGAAGAGGCTTATTATCTGAAATTATATATTTTTCAAGGCTTTGAGTACTTTTCCTAAGGTTTTTCTATGCTATATTGATGTTTGGTTCTTAACATATGGTATCCGAGCTCAAGGTCTTGGGGTTTCGCTGCTACATTTGAGACACCGTGGAATTTTCGCTATAACGTTTTTTCTACAACGTTTCAGAAGGAACTTCTTGGAGGATATTTAGTAGATGGATCAAGGTACGTTGGGTTCAAAACTAAGCTCCTGAGGCCTTATACTTTCGGAGATACAACCTGTACAAGATAGGGTTCTGGAATCATCCTTAAATTAGTCATTGCGGAATTTTCGCTATACAAATATTTTGGTAACGTTTTAGGCCCTGAAATATGGAGGAAATTTACATAAATTAGTAAGGTATCTGTGGTAAAACATTTATCTTCTGGGTCATCTTAAATTTGTAGATACACCTTGTGTAAGATAGGGTATCTGACTAGTCCTATTGACTAGTCTCAAGAAGGTGTTCTAGGTAAAACAATCATAACTTCTTGCTAGAGTATCCAAATTGAGTGGGACT
>ML778725.1:1024293-1092036 GCA_009831015.1 Picea engelmannii | reverse complement strand
AATACTTCTTGGAACAAAGACTATCTTCAGAAGAACAACAAAAATGGGTAACCAAGATATTGGATTATGATTTTGAAATCGTCTATAAAAAGGGGAAGAAAAATGTTGTGGCAGATGCACTCTCAAGAAAGGATGAAGATGTTCAGGCCTTTCTCTGTGTTATCTCGATCATCCAACCCGATTGGATAATAGAAGAAAGTGATGAATGGAAGAATGACGGAAAACTGTGGACTCTCATTGAAAGGTTGCAGCAGGATTCTAGTGCATCAGATACATTTACATGGAAAAATGATTCACTATGGTACACAGATCGCTTATATTTATGTAAGAACTCCCAACTCAAACAAAAGGTACTATTGGAATTACACACCTCTCCAGTAGGAGGGCACTCAAGATTTTTGAAAACCTACCATAGAGTCAAGAAGGATTTTTTTGGGATGGCCTTAAAACTGATGTTCAAAGGTTTGTGGAAGGATGTTTGGTTTGCCAACAAAATAAGGTGGAAACAATTAAGACCCCAGGTCTTTTACAACCATTGTCCATCCCAAGTCAGCATTGGGAGGAGGTTTCCATGGATTTCATCACAAGGTTACCAAAGTCTGAAGCAAAGAGTGTCATCATGGTGATTGTTGATAGACTGACCAAGTACGCACACTTTTGTGCACTCTCTCGTCCCTTGAAAGATAGTACAGTTGCCACCGCATTCATGGAGACAGTTCAAAAGCTACATGGCAGCCCAAAGATTATAGTAAGTGACAGAGATCCCATCTTCACTGGACATTTTTGGACATAATTATTTTCTTGTTTGGGTACTCAATTGGCTCATAGCTCATCCTATCATCCTCAATCTGATGGAAAAACCGAGATAGTGAACAAATGTCTGGAAGGATACCTTCGTTTCTTTGTCTCCGATAAACAAACACAATGGCTCAAATGGTTACCCTTGGCAGATTGGTGGTATAACACTTCCTTTCATACTGCAACAAAAATAACACCATTTATGGCACTTTATGGATACCACCCTCCTTCAATCACTTCTTCTCTAAAATAAAAATCTAAGGTTCAAGCAGTGGAAGATCACATCAAGAATCAACAACAAGTTCTCCAAATCTTAAAGGACAACCTGACCATGGCACAAAATCGCGAAACAACAAGCATATCAACATCGTAGTGAAAGAAGTTTTGAAGTAGGGGATTGGGTATTTTTAAGACTGCAACCATACAAACAGATGTCCCTCAAGCAAGCCAAGAAGGATAATAAATTATCACTTTGTTTTTCCAATTATCACTAAAGTACATCTGGTCTTCCGTGTTTCTTGATGAAAGAAGGTAATCAGAAACAAGATCCCAATACAAACTATTTTACTAGATATTTATTGTAATATCCCCTCCTTAACGCTGCTATTATTTTCGATTTATTATGTTTCATATTTTCTTTCTTATTCAATTTCATAAAAGATCCATAATTTTGGAACACATATGGGAGGTATTACTGTGTTTAATATAAAAAAGCAACAGTTGCATTTGATGCAAATAATTACAATATCAATCAATATGTCATAGAAACAAATAAACTTCATCAACTACATTTTGATTTATTTATTGTTTTTAAACTGTAAATAACACACTCTGGGCATCATTAAATGTAGTGAGACGATCTCCCATAGAGACACACAATATTCAATTGATTTGGCACTGCTAAAGGAGAAAATCCAAGATGAATATTGGTTGCTCGATCTGTGTTGTGAAAACTCACTTTGATGCACCACATTCTATAATTTATTGGTATAGTTGAAGCAGAGAAGTCATGATGGATGAGGAAAACTCTACCAACACTAATAAGCCACCTCTTGAAACCCCACAATCTGATAATAAATTCCACATCCCCCTTCTACACTACAAAGAAAAGACCTTCTAACAAAGGTTATAATGAATGTTTTTAGTGTTACAAAATTGGAAAAAATTGTCAAAAAAACATCTGCTAAAACATTTTTTTTCAGTAGCAGATGTTTTTTTGGAGATTATAATGAAGCTTCATTATAACTAAAAAAATATCGGCGACCAAAGGTTTTAGCAGATGTTTTTCTAGGTGGTGTGCTTCATGGTGTATACGCACCAATGCGTTCTCAAACTTAAAGCACCGGTTCTTACATTTCACTGAAATCACCGGGGTAGTAAAAAAATATTGGGGCATCGGTGATTTTCTAAATAATAATGCACGGGTACTTTAATAATAAAAATGCATCGATCGAATATATGATACCATGAACTGGTGCTTTACAATTAAATCTCGACTGGTGCATGAAATTTAGAATGCACTAATGCAGAAGTCTAATACATAAGCATCGATGCACATTTTTAATTAAACACACCAGAAGGCTGACTGTTATTATTATTGGTGTTGTTATTGTTGTTAAAATAGTATTACGATTGGTGTTGGCTCATGTTATTACAACACCAATGTTTTTTAGCATCAAACGCATCGATCCATGACAGTGAAATTATTGTTATTTTTTAATTCCATTGTTCATAAAAAAATCGACATATATCTTATAATAGTATTCATATACATTAAATTTTGAGTAGTTCATTTGGATACGATGTTTGGATTAATTTGTTATCTCATCATATTTCACATCTCTTCATTATAATATTTAATCATCCATATACTTAATCAACGATGTAACATTTCACAACGACATTGTACAAAACAATAGAATAAAATAAAACATATTTGATTATATATGAATAAGAGGCTCTTTGTCATACAAAATGGGACACTTATCGGTAACCCCTTGTCTTTCAATTGGGACACTATGTCCATTACATTAACAAAATGTTTGATTTTCATACAATTATTTCAAAAAATGCAACAACTTGCATTGATATTCAAATATATATATAATCACTCTTCGTTGGAACTGTTGTCAATTCTCAAGATACTTCCATGACTTCGGTTATTTGGACAAACATTTTGTTGATTGCATCGATTGTTTTCCTCTTCTTCAAGTTCCATCTACAAAATAAAAATAAAGTGTAATGAGTGTATCTACATTGGTGAGAATAATGAAAATTGAAATAAATAATATACATGAATGTAAATTGAAAAGTGACATACCATAAAAAGAATTGAGTCTTGAATGATACACATTCTTTCAAAACCAAATATCATGCCTTCTGTCAACAACTCTTTTGTTGGCACATTTCCATACTTTGTTTCCTGCAAGTTTTATATCCCATAATAAATCATAGATTTAATATAAAGGATTTTTTTCTTCCATTAATTATAAAATGAGAGAAGTAAAATAACATGGATACTTACAAATTCCACAATCAATTTTTGATATTCCAACATATACTCACAACCCACACTTAATATAATCTCAATCAATTCTTTCGATGACTCTTCTTTATATGTTAGCACTTGTTTGAAGACATTCAAGGATGGTTGTCGTAAAACAACTTAAAATATAAAAAAGGAAATCTTAAGTTGTTAAAAAGAAATACAAATTACTCACAAACTTTGGTGTCAACCATTTTCTTCCTTGTCATCATGTTTTATGTGTTGAATGGGTTCCATTTTTTTTCTTTTCCACAAGAAAATACTTGAAAATTAATATTTGATGCTAAATTATTTATTTATATGTACCTAATAGAAAAATTCATTGATTTCATACATTTGAAGAACATTGTTGTTGAGATGGCCCCTCCTGCAATGCAATTATGTCCATTTCTTTGACCATCTCCTTGTACACTTTTTTGGACATTCCTACTGACATATTTCAAATATCATCTCATTGATCCTTTGGGATTTTGATAATCTACCTGAAAAAAGGTGCATGCCCATAAACTATTTTTATATTGATATATGAAAACTAAATATAACAAAATCGATGTTAGTAAAGGAATGATTTTTAGTAATATATACATATTCTAGAAAGATTTTTTTAGGAATATTACTTTTTAAATGATTATTTTTTGTTGTTGTATGTTTTTTGTTATTGCAAGTCTGACAGGTCTCATTGACCATTGATCTGGAAATGCTTCATGTAGTTTAGATGTAACCTAGTTCTTGGAATCATTGGATTGATTTATGTATTGTAAGTTGAAAGTATGCCTATATGTTTGTTCCACTATATCCTTCATAGTTTTGTAAAAGTTTTATCCCTTTCATTGACTTCCAACACCAGTCCAGATGAGCTAAGGACCAATTCATCATCATTTACATCTTCTATAAAAAAAAAATCTTAGTAGGGAATTTCATTCCTTCGTTGTTGGTCCCTGTAGAAAATTAAACATATGTGAATTAATAGATTATTTGAAACATGTTATCTAATATTCATAAGTATATTATTAATGAAAATTCAAAAAAGAACTTATATTGAATAGTATTTTTTCATTCACCTAATTCATCCTTTTGCAATTTTTCCATCAATCTTTTATTCTCTTCTGCACTTATATCATAAAGAATCTTATTGAGCTTCCTCATATTGTGGCTCTCCATGAGACATACTAACCAATACATACTAGTTAAACTTACATATAGTTCAAAGATATTAATTTTGTATAGAATTTATAAAGAACTTGCCGGTTTTTTTTTTTTAGATGTGCTATCATTGTGCGAATCAAAATTTTTGTTACTTGAACTATTATCACAGATTTGATTTTATCAATCTACAACCTGTACCATTCACGTTTCTAGTACATTTTAATAATAGGAAAGCACCAATGCGTTCAATACATGATCAATGCATTTTAATAATTTTAAATTACAACAGTCTGATATGTATCTATAACAACATCGCAACTACAGTAAAAAATGAAAATAAAAAAATACCATGAACAAAAAAAATAACTGAAAAAATTACACACCGATGAATGATTTAAAAAAAAAATGTGTTATAGAATTTTTCGTTGGATTTATCAATAAGTGCATCGGTACGTTATAGTCAAATCAATGCATTGATAACCAAAAACCATTTAAAAAAAATATATATGACAAGCCCGAGAGGGTTTGGATCCGATGCAATAAGTGGTCCTCTTGCATCACATGTCAAACGTCTTATATATAGAAACACAAACGCATTAAATCTAAAATGCATAAAATAAAAGCCCTAATTGTGAAGTGATAGAGGGAGTTAAACCCTAAGGTGAAATTTTGTAGTCACATAAGAAAGAAGAAGCAAGGGTTTAAGGTAAGTATGAAGTTTTTTTTATTTTTTTCTGAATTTTAATTAAATCTAAATAGGGATAGAAATTGTTAAAAAAATTATTATTAAAATTAACAATAAAATTTAAAATTTTTATTATGCGGGGTTTTGAGTGAATCACAAAACCCTTCAAATTTTGATCTTCTGAATAATTTTATTTCTCCAAAAGGGTTTTGAGTGAATCACCATAACCTTCAAATTTTGATCTTTTGAATAATTATGTTGTTCCAAAGAATTACACTGCTCTGCAGTGCTCCCCGATATGTCTCTCTTGCAAATCTCTCCCCTTTAAATTTTGGAAAAATAATGAAATAATAACTTAATACTATTTAAAGGAATTTATGAAAAGGGTTTTGAGTGAATCACCATACCCTTCAAATTCTGATCTTATGAATAATTCAATTGTTCCAAAGTATTCTATTGATCCACAGTGCTCCTCGGTATGTCTCTCTTGAAAATCTCTCCCCTGTAATTTTTGGAAAAATAATGAAACAATGAATACCTTCTTACTATTTAAAGGACTTTATGAAATTAGATTTTCAAAAAAT
This sequence comes from Picea engelmannii, assembly GCA_009831015.1. Taxonomy (NCBI): domain Eukaryota; kingdom Viridiplantae; phylum Streptophyta; class Pinopsida; order Pinales; family Pinaceae; genus Picea; species Picea engelmannii. Next base: position 1,086,278 of record ML778725.1, on the reverse strand, counting down.
AAATTCCCGCTCATTTTTCAATTGTTAAAAAACAAAGTCGAGATTTTTTTTTTAAGTTTTTCGAAACATCTATGTGTTTATTAATATAACGCACTAGAATGTTTTTTTATATAAAGCATCGGTGTGCTAAATATTTTTGGAGCATCGATATCATACAATTTTTATTTATTTATTTGAATTCGTGTGAACCGGTCTAGTTAGTAATTAAACGCTCTGGTGCTTTATATTGTTATAGTCACACCGATGTTTTTTATTTAAATAAATGCACCATTATGATTTAAAAGTTATATAAATTTTTATTTTCACATAAAATACTATATTCATCTTGAATTATCTTTTAGGATGCATCCACATGACTTGCAGTATTTCATAATATACATTTTCCTCTTAAAATCGTCTTATTCTTAAAAATTTATTATTTATTTTTCTCAAATGCTGGGAGAAAAGATTATAATAACAAATAGTCAATTATTCAAGTTCCAACCCATTCCATATTGCTCAAATTACACCACTCAGTTCTCCCTTTCTATCTCCAGTAAGTTCATATTTTATTTATATTTCAAATATCTAATTAAATTTATTTTCTTAATAAATGTCAATCTTAATAAAAATGTATCCAAATTTGCAGGATCTTGATTCATAATTGAGTTCATATGCAGAAAATATTCCACCAGTTCAAAAACGTCGGAAGCTATTATCAGAAGAAACATACCGCAAGCACTTGGTAGATGAAAATGGACAACCGCTTTACCCTACCAGTTGTAACATGCCATCTTCCAGACGCAATCATAGGTCAACGATGGTAATAATTGTTTGGTATAATGTAATTGAACAAACCAATTGCATTGTGCTTACTAATACGATTGATGCACTAAAGTTCAATATTTTTGAAATTAGGATTTTGATGATGAGTAAACTACCTATCATATTCCATTGCACCCCACTACTATGTTAAATCAAGAGAAGGCTGCAATAAGAGCGCAAATCGGAGAGGAAGCATACCAAGAATGGTTGAATCAACCACTTATTCAATTCCCACTATGTCTAGATTCACCAATTAGGAATGACTACAAGAATAGTAGTTCTTCACAAGTTGGCAATGGAGTCAATCAAATAACTGTTGGTATGGATGATTATTAATGGGATATGACTTCCATGGAGACAATGTTGTTATATGTATTCTAGAACGATGCGTTAGGGGATGATGCTCATATCACTGATACCTTTTTCGAGAGCCTGAAATATGCTTCCACCACCCCTCTCTTTGGACCTATCCGGTCTTCCTAGTTGGGTAACATTGTTATTGTACAACTTGAAAAAAAAAATTGGCATGTAAAATCTATGTTTCTCGGTAATATTGAGGTAATTGACCATCAAGTCCCTTATAATTTGAGAATTTTTTTCACACAATCAACATTAAAAATGATCAATTATATGAACATTAAATGACATTGTACATTTCTATTGCCCACTAACTACAAGTTATTCAAAGATAAGGTTATTCCGAGTGATAATGTCTTGTGTTGAACTCAATGGTATAATGTTGTCATTGATGTCAATAGAATGAAAATATTAGAAGGGAGAGCGCATTGCAGATATTGGGATCGACCCATAGTAAAACTCCAAAATAACCGAGGAAGAATCATGTTCATTGATGTAGTTCTCGGGACAATCCTCGACCATCATATCATGCAGAAGCCAGATCCTAATCATTTGATCAAGCATGCTTCAGGAATTTAGAGCTTCGCCACTTCGGATATTATTGAAGACAAGGCAGAGGCATGAAATTTCTGAAGCCATGAAGTGTAAATCCATAATTGAAAAATTCCACCAACTGTCGATTTGGAATGAAAATGTTGAACTGTCATATCGCGCTAAAAGGAATAAGTGGTAAAACTCCGACATTGACCTATTATGGCTATAATAAACTTAAATAAACCAAGAAATTTACAACTATGGATCCCTAGAGTTAACAGGAGTCGACATATCAAGACAAGGAAATATCCACGGTGATAGATCTATTCGATACTTCGTCAATGATCAAAGGATGATATAAAAGTTTGAAAACTTCCGAAGATGCAAAGTAATAAAATTCCAAAATCCAAGTCAGCAGGACCATGTCAGCATATGATGACACATGGCCCAATCAAATAGTGGCAAGTGTAAAGGTCGATGTGGAACATAAGTACTGTAAAAATCACAAATAAGGGTGACATGTGACACACTCACTAAGGGTCCATGTCATCATAGATGATGTCATAATGCCATGTCAGTCTAGGATCATAGCCTCCTGGGATAGATAGATTCTCCTACCAGCATAAATACCCTGAGCATCGAACGTCGAAGTTGAGAAATAGCGTTGATCATTGATATAATATTTTTGGACCATTCGATCATGTAAGGGAATGAATATTCAACCCAACAATGACCACATTGGGATTACAAGGAATCAAAAACAACTAAATCATCGAAGGGAAGAGTCATGAATTAACGTTAACCATTGATATTCTCCAGGATTAGTCTCAATCATTCGATCGAGTAGAGTGGAAGGATAGAGTAAGGAGTACTAATAAATGATAGCAAGCGGTCACTACAACTTTATGAAATTCGATAGGTAAACCTCTGAAGGGATTGAAATAATTCATAGTTCTAGTAACTTGGAGTCTCGAAGTCACGAATAGTTGGATACCTAGAAAGCTGGAGCTACTTTTCGCCTAAGCCCACGGTCCTAGCTCCTGGACATGTGAAGGTTATTCAAAAGGGAAGTGTTAATACGCACTCTGGTGGAATTTTCTCTAAGAGAGTTGGAAGACTCTAAAGGATAGAGTCCTAAAATGAAAATGTCCTAGAGTAAACAGGAACCATCCATCTCAACTTGCAAATAAAACATGACCGTCAATCTTGATAAGAAATTAAGCACTCTCTTGGGTTAACAGTTAGACACCATCAGTGGTCAAGTGGAATAGAGGTCCTGAAGTTCTTATGTATGGAATTTAACACAAAGAGGATGAGTTTTGTCACTGACAGGAAGGGATTTTGAATTAGATAAAGATATGGAATTTGTCCTGATTTATCTTAAGTTATCCAATACAGTAAGTGCATTAGAGAGATAATCGAAAAGTTAGATATGATTTAAATTGAGAGTGGAATAAAGAGGCATGATATTGAATTAAAAGAATTGATCCATACCTATGATCAATTTATGAAAAGACATATTACTAAATTAAATATCTTTCATGATAATATATGAATAATAATAGAGGAAGATGTTAATTATAAGTTAAAAATATAAACATTATCTGTTGTTAAAAAAAATTAAAAGTTGCATTGGTTCAAACAAAGGGACACAATGTTTCAAAGCTCACACTAGTTGGGAAACTTTATAAGCAAGAAATAACAATGAAAGAAGAGGTGCCTCTATAGTCCAGATCAAAATATCAAAAGCAAAAGAAGAGTCCAACAAGGAAAGTTGAAGATAATTATGCAGTGAGGGTGGAAGAGAGGAGAAATGAAGGATTCATATACTTTACTAAGTAAAATGTGAAAACAAGGGAGGTGGTGCTTCCTAGGGTTGGTGCCCTAAAATAAGGGAGTTGGTGCTTCCTAGGGTTGGTTCCCTAAAACAAGGGAGTTGATGCCCTAAAACAAGGGATTTGGTTCTTCCTAGGGTTGGTTCTCTGAAGAAGGGGATTTGTGTCTCCAAGAGTTGTGCTCTAAAGAGGATTGGTGTCCTTCACAATGTAACATCCCGCTCTGGCGCACTGAGAAAACTTATTATTTGAGGACACTTGCTCGCAAGTGATCTGGACTTTTCTGATGTTAAAACATTTATACTTGATTATGTTTCGTTATGATAGACGACGTGATGTTTTACTATTTGATGTAGACAGGTGCTATTGACTCAGTTGTATTGAGTGTGCAGGGTTTTGGACCTTGAGTATGCAGAGGCATCGGTGGAAACCCTTGGACTCCGGATTGAGTCAGGGAGTGTGCTATTTGGGTTGATTTATTTACTGTGACATTTCATTGATTTCATGATTTGATGTTGACATGTTCTGACACGATTGTCGATGATGCAGACTGACGATAGCTTGTCGACCAGACTCACATATGGAGTAAAAGGGCCACACACAATTTCCAGATAGGTTGAGGGAGAGGGGTGGACAACAACCCTGCCACCACCTACTAGCACTCCCGCCATGGCTCGAAATGTAGGTTAACGATTACCTAGTTTGAGAGGATCCACGATGCCGTGAGGGAAGACTACCACAGTCGCTCACGATGATTCTAAGGGGCGTGCAATAAGGCGGGGGCCTTATTCCTTAGAACCCTTAGTCTCCCACAAGTTCACCTGGCAGAGTGTTGACTCCAGGGGTTATAGATGTCTACCAATCATTCTAGTTGGGGAGTGGCACCCTTGGAGCACGTGGTGCATCCTGAAGGGCATGTCGCACCAAAAGAAACACAAGAAGCGAGTGGCACCCTTGGAGCACGTGGTGCATCCTGAAGGGCACGTCGCGCAAAGGAAACGAACGAGGCGAGTGGCACCCTTGGAGCACGTGGTGCATCCTGAAGGGCACGTCGCATTGATGTGGATGAAGGAAACAAACCTAAATAGCCCTAAGACAATAACGCCTTAATAAATTCTTAAAACGACACCCCTAAACAAATCGTCGTCAAGTTCAAAATCTAAACCTAAGTTAAAAAAAAAAAACTTCTCTAAGATAAAAATTTAATTTAACCTTAAGGAAAAAGGACCTAACTCTAACTCTAAAAAGAGCCTAACCCTAATTATAAATGAAATAGCTCCTATGAATCTTGACCTAATCCTATACCCAAATATCATTAGTAATAACAATTAACCCTAATAACCATTAAAATAATTAAGCAAAACATCATTATGAGATTTTAGGCTAGAGTTCGCACCTCAATGCAGTGCAAGGAGAATACAATTTTTAGAGAATACTTGAGCTCTAGTTCTTGGATTTATTAGCGTTAACTTCATCCAACTACAACCATTATATCAACAGATACGTTTTAGTTAACTCAGACAATAAATTTCATTGAAGGCCTCTCCTTCTTTAAACGCAACCTGCAATGAGAGTGAATTAACTTATTGAAAGCATAACTCCCTTAGGAACGCAATAGTTTTTCAAAAATTAAACTAATTCATAAATAAACGAATACCAAAAGCCATAGTTTTGATTGACAGAACGCATAACCATCAGTCAATAAATTGAATGCTTAAGGGACTAAACTATATTCCTTAAAACTCATACATAAACTCAGATTGAACCAATAGTAATAAAATTATTTAACGAGCGGGAGTATATAAAATATATATATATATGAATTTAAAAATAAAATGAAAAGATGCTTAGCGCATTTACCTTTTTGAGTTTTTTTTTTAAAATAAAAAAAAGGGGGGGGAAATAATTTTGGAGAAACGTGGGGGATGAGTGACACTTGTAAGACATAGAATTTTTAGAGGATTTTTCATTAAAACTTAAAATAATTGTGATTTAGGTCAAAAATCGATAAAAAGAAAGGGGCATGGGGGAAAGAGAGGGAGCTATTAGGTACTGTGATGCTACCGAAATGGAAAACTGGATTGATTGCTTGAGAGGAGTTGGGGATTTTCTCAGCTGTATTAGAGTGGTATCTCAGCCTTGGAGGCGAGATGGGAAGCTAGGTATACCTTATGGATTTGTGTGGCCCCTTTGCATCTCGAGGGGCTAAGGGGGAAGCAGAGTACCCCTAGCGTTTGGATGGGAGGTACCTGTGTAGTCTCTACGGTCGGTGAGCGGGAGAGGCACGGAGCAGGAGTGGCATGGAGCTCGGACATCTTCGCGGTGGGCTAAAAGGCAATGGTACGTTACTTTTATTTGTAGAATAGATTTGCAAATTTTAGCTGTTGAGGAACCTCCCATAATGAAATCGGTTACTGACGCCAAATGCCTCTCTAAACAAGGTTATTTTTCTGTTCATTAGAGAAAAAGAGAACAAAACATTGATCTCGCTCGGCCCCTTTCTGCATCAAGCCTTGTAGATGTCGTGCTTATTTTTATTTTTTATTTTTTTTGTGTTAGTCAGCCTTGACTGTGTCGTATAATTTGCCCCTTCTCCTCTGCAAATCATTACCACTGCTATTCTGGAATTGGAACTATGATTGGGATTCGCGGTGATGGGAATTGTTTGGGCATTTCGTTTTACACTATAGCTGTAAATTTGTTGAAGTATATTGCCTTTTTGTTCCTGTAAAACCGTACTGGCATTTCATTTTACCTGGCATGCAATTTCGTTTTATCTGGAAATTACGTTTTACCTGGCAATTTCGTTTTACCTGGAAAATTCATTTTACCTGGCATGCAATTTCGTTTTACCTGGCATGCAATTTCGTTTTACCTGGAAATTTTGCTTTACATGGCATGCAATTTTGTTTTACCTGGCATGCAATTTCGTTTTACCTGGCATGCAATTTCATTTTACCTTGTGCTGCAATTTCGTTTTACCTGGCAATTTCGTTTTACCTGGCATGCAATTTCGTTTTACCTTGTGCTGCAATTTCATTTTACCTGGATTTTCGTTTTACCTTGTGTTGAACAGGGATAAATCAAAAACAAGGGAGGAGTGTCATGATTATAATAGCGTTTTAGATCGAGTGTAATGTTAACCTCTGTCTGCTAACCTTTAACAACTTTCCGGTTATAAGAAACATGACAATATCTTACATGGGAACTAGTGTATCTATTATATTCTGGAAACCTTAAATTAATCAGTCATTGACCCGGCACTAACAAGCCAGTGGTTATGTTTTCAAGGAATCTACGCCTCTAGATTTCTAAACAATAGGTTAATGCTATATGTTATTTCTTCATACGAGTTCAAGGAGTGTGCTTTTAGAATTAGAAGGCAGCTCGTCTTTTAATTTAAAAAGAAAAATTGATAGAAAGGAAATCTTCTTGCTAGCTAGTTCTTTGCCCCTTTTTTTTATATTATAAGCACTTTAAGATTAGATGAATTGACTTATTTTTAGTCTAATAGTTAAATGCAATGTTCGTTTTATATAACTTAGAATGAATTTTAAATACCTTTTAGTTGCATTGTGGTGGGCATATGTTGTAAGGTTATGGTTGTCTAGTACAGCTATGGAAATTTTATCATTAATAATAACATCAGTAGGATAGGAATGGGTGACCGTATTATCACTATATTACATGGTCTTGCAATATGTAAAGGTAGAATGACATGGAAAAATGAAATAAGAATATAATGATTAGTGTTGGTGACATGATGTGTAAAATTTATTGTTAATTTATTGGCAAGGTCAAGGTAAAATAAATGTAATGCTGATTTATATTATGGTAAAGTCGTGGTAACTTCATTACATTTCATTTGATCTTAAATTATTAGGTTAAACATCAATTTTATTTATTTACAATGTCTTGTAAGGAAAAGCCATTCTTAGTTTAAAATTTCAATACCTTTCTTTTTATAAAATGAGTACATGGTTAATTATGGTTAGGTTTTTGGTAGTTCTGTTGTCATTAATATAAAGGTAAGGTCGTCATTATTTTAATTGCAATGATGTGGTGATGGAGAAGGCGATGATATGGTTATGTTATGGTGATGTTATGGTAAATTCACTTGATTCAGTAACAGGGATTTGAAATTAATTAATGGACATTATTTAAGACTGGGTTGGTAACTCGTCGTCTAATGGAGTTCAAATGGAGTATTGGGCCAATATTAAATGCCTTTTGAATCGTAGGAAATACCTTGTCTTAACATTGATTGGTCATTGTTGGAGTCCTTCGGACTTGCGCGTCCGTAGAGTTAGTGGTTGTCGTTAGTTGTTGTTGTACTTGGATGAGATCATTCTATTTCTTGGTCTGTTTGTGTCGGGCGGGATATAGACACCTCCATGTAGCCTTAGTATATATGTCTCTGGTGGGAATTTTCTGTGTAAAGAATCCAGTGTCGTATCAGGAGTCTCGGGCCCTTTAAAGGCAGGGTTTCCACTCTTGTGACACACCTGACAGAGATTACTAGTTTCTGCCTGAGCAGTCGTCTAGGAGCCTATCTGACCTTCTCTCTCTCCGGAGCAGAGGACTAAGATTAAATGCCCTGCTTTTCTGTGCAGAAATAGTAAACTCTACTACTATGGATTCTTCCCTCTATGAATGTACTGTACATAACACCTTGTGTCGATTTTTGCTTATCATTGCTTGTTGTGTGCCTTTTGTCAATGGTCGTCTAATGCTTGCAGTTACTTGTGGTGCATCGTATGTCTTATTGTTGTGATCATCATGGTTGCGTCTTGATTAGTCGTCGGGTGGCGACGTTGAGTCAAGTATGTATGTTTCCTTGTTACACGCGCGCACACACTTTAAATAATAAAAAAATTTCACCTGTTAAAGAGTCGTTATCGTACTTAAGAGGACGTTACATATGGTATCAGAGCAGGTTCGACCCATGGCTTGGGATTCGCCACGGATTTCGTTGACATGATTAGATTGATTATACTATTGTTGATCGAGTTGATTGTGTGCGTGTAGGTAATCATGGTTAGAGGACGCTGCAGAGGCAGACGACGGGGTGCTAGTGGAGGAGGCGTGACGCCTCCAGTAGCATCCACGCCTGAGGGGTCTAACCCCCAGGGAGGTGATCAGGTGCTCGGATAGGAGCAGATAGCAGTTGGAGACGTGGTCGAGATGATGAGATCTTTTCAGCGCATGTCCGAGGCACTGATCAGCCGATTGGACAGAGACGAGGCCAGGGCGCCGGCACCCCCTGAGGTTCCGCCGTGCGCACCGGTTGTTACAGGTAGAATTCACCGTGAACTCGAGAAGGTAAAATTTCTCGAGTTCTTTGGTGCCCCGGACGGTGCAGCCGTCGAGGCATGGTTGGAGAATATGGCGATGTGCTTCACACTTCGCGATTATACCTCCAACATGAAGGTACGCATGGCGGTCTTTCAACTGAAGGGGAGCGCTCTTCTATGGTGGAAGATGCTCCTGGCGCAACTGAACATGGTCGTTGAAGACGTGTCATGGGAACTGTTTGAGGAACAGTTCCGAGAGAGGTACCTTTCAGAGGAATTCATTGAGCGTCAACTCAATGAGTTCAACGCGTTACGACAGGGAGGTCGTACGGTGCCCAAGTACGAGGCACGTTTTATGGAGCTGCTCTGGTATGCTTCGCACCTTAACACTAAGAAGATCAAAGTCAACAGGTTCATGTTTGGCGTTAACGACAGCCTGCGTGCAAAGGTTAGGATCTTGATGCCTCAAACCTTGCACGACGCTGTCCAAAAGGCCCTCATAGCAGAGGAGGAGCTTATCAGTGGGGGTCAAACTAGGACTCCAATGAGACCAGCCAGGTAGGGTTCATCTGGTATACCACAGCATCAGACACCAGCGAGACATATGCCAGGATATCGTGGCTTCCAGAGGGGACCCATTGTTTCTACACCTCGACGACCACTGCCTCAGCAGCGGACACCTTATCGAGGGCCACAACACCAGTAGCAGCGTCGCCCGCAGCAGCAACAGTTTAGGCCTATTCAACAAAACAGACCTGGTTTCCAGGGCGGTGGGCCATCCTCTTCTACTTCGGGCACCAGGACTACTGGGCCGAAGAAGGGGTGTTGGACGTGTGGGGAGTCACACTACCAGCGCGACTATCCTGTGGAGAGGGCCAGAGTGTCTGGAATAGTCGGACCCGCTACCATGGGAGATATGGGCAAGGCCCATCGGATTCATGCAGCGGTGAATAACCGCCAGGTAGAGCACCAGTCAACTGTTCTCGAGATGACAGGTACTGTCGCTAACCAAACCCTTAGTATTTTGATAGACCCAGGTGCTACTTAGAGTTTCATTTCTGGTGCAGCGCTAAAAAGGATTAAGGTAAAGGCAGTCGAACAAGATGATTTTAGCTTCGTAGAGATGGCTTTAGGAGCCAAACAAAAGGTTGGAGGAAAGGTTATGGGATGTACCCTTAACCTGGGAGATTTTGTCACGAGGATCAACTTGTATGTCACGATCTTAGGATCTTATGACCTCGTGATTGGTATGGATTGGTTGGAATCGCATGAGGAGATACTCAACTGCAAGACGAAACGGTTGAGCTTGATCGATGATGAGGGATAGAGACATGTGATTGTAGGACGGAACTAGGGAGTATCCCTGAGGTTCATCTCTTCCTTACAGTTACAAAAGAGTATGCCCAAGGGGTGAAATCTTTATGCGATCCTCGCGCTAAACGAAAAGGGAGTAGCGAAAGGTCTAGAACACCTTCCAGTGTTGATGGAGTTTACGGATGTATTTCCATAGGAGTTTCCTGGGATGCCACCGGAAAGGGAACTAGAGTTTACCATAGACCTGAAACCGGGGACCGAACCGATAGCAAGAAAACCTTATCGGATGTCAACCTCGGAGTTGCAAGAGATGAAAATGCAACTGAACGAGTTATTGGACCTGGGACTGATACGCCCTAGTGTGTCACCGTGGGGTGCACCAGTTATTTTCATACGAAAGAAGGATGGATCGTGGAGGATTTTCATTGACTACCGTCAACTGAACAAGGCTACGATCAAGAATCAGTATCCCTTACCAAGAATTGATGATCTGTTCGATCAAATGAAGGGTGCGACGGTGTTCTCCAAGATCGATTTGCGATCCGGGTATCACCAGTTACGGATCAAGGAGGATGACATCCCTAAGACCGCCTTTAAGACGAGATTTGGACATTACGAGTTTACTGTTTTACCGTTTGGATTGACAAATGCCCTAGGGGTATTTATGAGTTTGATGAACGGGCTGTTCCGCGAGTACTTGGAAAAGTTTGTCCAAGTATTCATTGACGATATTTTGATCTACTCTCAAACGACGGAGGAGCATGACGAGCACTTGCGCTTGGTACCACAGTGTCTACGAGAGCACAAATTGTATGGGAAGTTGTCCAAATGCTCTTTTTATCAATCCAGGATTCACTACTTAGGGAATGTCATCTCCGACGAAGGTATCGCCATGGATCCAGCCAAGGTTGAGGCTATTATGGAATGGCCTGCACCGACGAATGTCACAGAAGTGCGCAACTTTATGGGTTTAGAAGAATACTACCGACGGTTTTTCGAGGGATTTTCAAATATAGAAAATCCGATCATGGAATTGCAGAAGAAAAACAAGAAGTTTGTTTGGACAGAAAAATGCGCGGAAGTGCTTCAAAGGCTTAAAGAGTTGTTGACAACAGCGTCAATACTAAAGGTCCCTGACATGGATGCATACTTCTTGGTATGCATTGATGCATCCAAGGAAGGTTTACGTGGAGTCTTGATGCAAGACGGACGAGTGATTGCTTACATTTCTAGGAAACTAAGAAGGCATGAGGAGAACTACGCGACGCACGATTTGGAGTTATTAGCCATTGTATATGCCTTGAAGGTTTGGAGACACTACCTTGTTGGATGAAAATTTGAATTAAATACTGATCATTGTGGACTACAACACATTTTTACGCAAAGCGACCTGAACACGCGACAACGGCGTTGGTCGAAATTGCTTAGCGAGTATGACTTCGAGATTTCTTACATAAAGGGAACAGTGAACCGAGTGGCAGATTCTTTGAGTCAGAGGCCATGCATATTTTCAGTGTTGCCTCTTCAGACGAATCTACGCAAGAAGATTCTCACTTTACAGCGTGACGATGACTGGTACAAAGAAGTCGAGGTTTTTTTTGGACAAAACACAATGATGGTACCACGATATGAGGGATTCTCTTTTAATAGCGATGGGTTATTGAGGTTTAGAGGTCAGACTTATGTACCGCCAAATGATGAGTTGAGGATGTTGATCCCGAGCGAGGTTCATCGAGTAGTTTACATGGCTGACCCAAGAGTCACGAAGATGAGGGCAGACCTTAAACCCTTATTCTTCTGGAAGGGAATGAAGGTCGACATACTCAACTTTATGGATAGATGTCTAGAGTGTCAGCAGGTTAAGGCTGAACATAGACACCCAACAGGATTACTTCAACCACATGCCATTCCAGAATTAAAATGGGAAGTTATTTCGATGGATTTTACTTTTGGATTTCCACTGACGGCAAGGAGACACGACTCGATTTTTGTAGTAGTAGACACTCTGACGAAGAGTGCTCACTTTATTCCTGTGAGTACGACATATCAGGCACCTGACATAGCAAGAGTTTTCATCAGTGAGATTGTGAGGTTGCATGGCGTGTCTAAAAGGATTATATCTGATCGAGGATCGGTGTTTACGGGACGATTTTGGACGAGTTTCCAAGAGGCCTTGGGGACCCAACTTAACTTTAGTACTGCGTATCACCCTGAGATGGACGGACAGGAAGAACGTACGAACCATAAGACAAAGGATTAAGGAAGCGTAGGATCGAATGAAGAGTTATGCCGATGCGCACCGAGTCGACCGTAGTTACGAGGTCGGAGACCGAGTCTTCTTGCGGGTTAAACCGCATAAGAGTTCGATCAAGTTTGGAAAGGGGTATAAACTCTCTCCTAGTTTCATGGGACCTTTCGAGATTGTGGAGAGAAAGGCGCCCATGGCCTATCGACTAGCCTTGCCTGATTCTTTGAGGTGTATGCACAATGTTTTTCATGTATCTGTTTTGAGACATTATATTAGTGATCCTACACACGTGATTGACATGAGTTCCTTGCAGGTATCGGACGAGGGAGCACTCATGGCTGAGCCGGTCCACATATTAGATCATCGCGTTCGATAGTTACGACGTCGAATGGTAGAGCAGGTCAAGGTCCAGTGGGACAGTTATAGTCCGCACTCGGCGACCTGGGAGGACGCATATGATATGCGCCAGCAATTTCCATTTTTGTTTGATAGATAGACTTATGATACTGTGATACTTTTATTTCGGCTCTTATACTGAGAAACTTCGGGACGAAGTTTAGACCAAGAGGGGGTGTATGTAACATCCTGCTCTGGCGCACTAAGAAAACTTATTATTTGAGGACACTTGCTCGCAAGTGATCTGGACTTTTCTGATGTTAAAACATTTATACTTGATTATGTTGCGTTATGATAGACGACGTGATGTTTTACTATTTGATGTAGATAGGTGCTATTGACTCAGTTGTATTGAGTGTGCAGGGTTTTGGACCTTGAGGATGCAGAGGCATCGGTGGAAACCCTTGGACTCTGGATTGAGTAAGGGAGTGTGCTATTTGGGTTGATTTATTTACTGTGACATTTCATTGATTTCATGATTTGATGTTGACATGTTCTGACACGATTGACGATGATGCAGGCTGACGATAGCTTGCCGACCAGACTCACATATGGAGTAAAAGGGCCACACATGATTTCCAGAGAGGTTGAGGGAGAGGGGAGGACAAAATCCCTGCCACCGCCTACTAGCACTCCCGCCATGGCTCGAACTGTAGGTTAACGATTACCTAGTTTGAGAGGATCCACGATGCCGTGAGGGCAGACTGTGACAGTCGCTGACGATGATTCTAAAGGGTGTGCAATAAGGCGGGGGCCTTATTCCTTAGAACCCTTAGTCTCCGACAAGTTCACCTGGTGGAGTGTTGACTCCAGGGGTTATAGATGTCTACCAATCAGTCCAGTTGGCGAGTGGCACCCTTGGAGCATGTGGTGCATCCTGAAGGGCACGTCGCACCAAAAGAAACACAAGAAGCGAGTGGCACCCTTGGAGCACGTGGTGCATCCTGAAGGGCACATCGCGTAAAGGAAACAAACAAGGCGAGTGGCACCCTTGGAGCACATGGTGCATCCTAAAGGGCACGTCGCATTGATGTGGATGAAGGAAACAAACCTAAATAGCCCTAAGACAATAACGCCTTAATAAATTCTTAAAACGACACCCCTAAACAAATCGTCGTCCAGTTCAAAATCTAAACCTAAGTAAAAAAAAAAAAACTTCTCTAAGATAAAAATTTCATTTAACCTTAAGGAAAAAGGCCCTAACTCTAACTCTAAAAAGAGCCTAACCCTAATTCTAAAATGAAATAGCTCCTATGAATTTTGACCTAATCTTATACCCAAATATCATTAGTAATAACAATTAACCCTAATAACCATTAAAATAATTAAGAAAAACATCATTATGAGATTTTAGGCTAGAGTTCGCACCTCAATGCAGTGCAAGGAGAATACAATTTTTAGAGCGTACTTGAGCTCTAGTTCTTGGATTTATTAGCATTAACTTCATCTAACTACAACCAATATATCAACGGATACGTTTTAGTTAACTTAGACAATAAATTTCATTGAAGGCCTCTCCTTCTTTAAACACAACCTGCAATGAGAGTTCATTAACTTATTGAAAGCATAACTCCCTTAGGAACGCAATAGTTTTTCAAAAATTAAACTAATTCATAAATAAACGAATACCAAAAGCCGTAGTTTTTATTGACAGAACGCATAACCATCAGTGAATAAATTGAATGCTTAAGGGACTAAACTATATTCCTTAAAACTCATACATAAACTCAGATTGAACCAATAGTAATAAAATTATTTAACGAGCAGGAGTATATAAAAAAATATATATATGAATTTAAAAATAAAATGAAAAGATGCTTAGCGCATTTACCTTTTTGAGTTTTTTTTTAAAAAGAAAAAAAAAAGTGGGGGGGAAATAATTTTGGAGAAACGTGGGGGATGAGTGACACTTGTAAGACATAGACTTTTTAGAGGATTTTTCATTAAAACTTAAAATAATTGTGATTTAGGTCAAAACTCGATAAAAAGAAAGGGGCATGGGGGAAAGAGAGGGAGCTATTAGGTATTGTGATGCTGCCGAAATGGAAAACTAGACTGATTCCTTGTGAGGAGTTGGGGATTTTCTCAGCTGTATTAGAGTGGTAGCTCAGCCTTGGAGGCGAGCTGGGAAGCTAGGTATACCTTCTAGATTTGTGTGGCCCCTTTGCAGCTCGGGGGGCTAAGGGGGAAGCAGAGTACCCCTAGCGTTTGGCTGGGAGGTACCGGTGTAGTCTCTACGGTCGGCGAGTGGGAGAGGCACGGAGCAGGAGCGGCACAGAGCTCAGACATCTTCGCGGCGGGCTAAAAGGCAACGGTATGTTCCTTTTATTTGTAGAATCGATTTGCAAATTTTAGCTGTTGAGGAACCTCCCATAACGAAATCGGTTACTGACGCCAAATGCCTCTGTAAACAAGGTTCTTTTTCAGTTCATTTGAGAAAAAAAGAACAAAACATTGATCTCGCTTGGCCCCTTTCTGCGTCAAGCCTTGTAGATGCCATGCTTTTTTTTGTGTGTGTTAGTCAGCCTTGACTGTGTCGTATAATTTGCCCCTTCTCCTCTGCAAATCATTACCACTGTTATTATGGAATTGGAACTATGATTGGGATTCGCGGTGATGGAAATCGTTTGGGCATTTCGTTTTACACTGTAGCTGTAAATTCGTTGAAGTATATTTCCTTTCTATTCCTGTAAAACCGTACTGGCATTTCGTTTTACCTGGCATGCAATTTCGTTTTATCTGGAAATTACGTTTTACCTAGAAATTTCATTTTACCTGGCATGCAATTTCGTTTTACCTGGCATTTCGTTTTACCTGGCAATTTCGCTTTACATGGCATGAAATTTCATTTTACCTGGAAAATTTGTTTTACCTGGCATGCAATTTCGTTTTACCTGGCAATTTCATTTTACCTAGCATGCAATTTTGTTTTACCTTGTGCTGCAATTTCGTTTTACCTGGCAATTTTGTTTTACCTGACATGCAATTTCGTTTTACCTTGTGCTGCAATTTCGTTTTACCTGGCTTTTTGTTTTACCTTGTACTGAACAGGGATAAATCAGCAGCAACGAAGGAGTGTTATGATTATAATAGCATTTTAGATCGAGTGTAATTTTAACCTCTGTCTGCTAACCTTTAACATCTTTCTGGTTATAATAAACACGACAATATCTTACATGGGAACTAGTGTATCTATTATATTCTGGAAACCTTAAATTAATCAGTCACTGACCCAGCACTAACAAGCCAGTGGTTATGTTTTCAAGGAATCTACGCCTTCAGATTTCTAAACAATAGGTTAATGCTATATGTTATTTCTTCATACGAGTTCAAGGAGTGTGCTTTTAGAATTAGAAGGCAACTCGTCTTTTAATTTAAAAAGAAAAATTGATAGAAAGGAAATCTTCTTGCTAGCTAGTTCTTTGCCCCTTTTTTTTATATTATAAGCACTTTAAGATTAGATGAATTGACTTATTTTTAGTCTAATAGTTAAATGCAATGTTCATTTTATATAACTTAGAATGAATTTTAAATACCTTTTAGTTGCATTGTGGTGGCCATATGCTGTAAGGTTATGGTTGTCTGGTACAGCTATGGAAATTTTATCATTAATAATAACATCAGTAGGATAGGAATGGGTGACTGTATTGTCACTATATTACATGGTCTTGCAATATGTAAAGGTAGAATGACATGGCAAAATGAAATAAGAATATAATGATTAGTGTTGGTGACATGATGTGTAAAATTTATTGTTAATTTATTGGCAAGGTCAAGGTAAAATAAATGTAATGCTGATTTATATTATGGTAAAGTCGTGGTAACTTCATTGCATTTCATTTGTAGGTTAAACATCGATTTTATTTATTTACAATGTCTTGTAAGGAAAAGCCATTCTTAGTTTAAAATTTCAATACCTTTCTTTTTATAAAATGAGTACATGGTTAATTATGGTTAGGTTTTTGGTAGTTTTGTTGTCATTAATATAAAGGTAAGGTCGTCATTATTTTAATTTCAATGATGTGGTGATGGAGAAGGCAATGATATGGTTATGTTATGGTGATGTTATGGTAAATTCATTTGATTCAGTAACAAGGATTTGCAATTAATTAATGGACATTATTTAAGACTGGGTTGGTAACCCATTGTCTAATGGAGTTCAAATGGAGTATTGGGACAATATCAAATGCCTTTTGAGTCATAGGAAATACCTTGTTTTAACATTGATTGGCCATTGTTGGAGTCCTTCAGAGTTGCGCGTCCGTAGAGTTAGTGGTTGTCTTTAGTTGTTGTTGTACTTGGATGAGATCATTCTATTGCTTGGTATGCTTGTGTCGGGCGGGATATAGACACCTCCATGTAGCCTTAGTATATATGTCTATGGTGAGATTTTTCTGTGTAAAGAATCCAGTGCTGTATCAGGAGTCTCGGGCCCTTTAAAGGTAGGGTTTGCACTCTTGCAACACACATGACAGAGATTACTAGTTTCTGCCTGAGCAGTCGGCCAGGAGCCTATCTAACCTTCTCTCTCTCCACTATGGATTCTTCCCTCTGTGACTGTACTGTACATAACCCCTTGTGTCAATTTCTTCTTACCATTGCTTTTTGTGCGCCTTTTGTCAATGGTCGTCTAATGCTTGCAGTTACTTGTGGTGTGTCATATGTCTTCTTGTTGTCATCATCGTGGTTGCATCTTGATTAGTCATTGGGTGGCGACGTCGAGTCAAGTATGTCTGTTTCCTTGTTACACGCACGCACACACTTTAAATAAATAAAAAATTCACCTATTAAAGAGTCGTTGTCGTACTTAGGAGAACGTTACACACAATCCAAAATTATTCTCTATAAAATTTGTAATTCTTGTTAAGTATATTTATAATTGGTTTTTAAATACAATTCCATTGTTGATCTATTATGATGATTAAAATAACAAATTACTAATTGTTTAAAAAGGTAATACTGATTCACCCCCCCGCCCCTCTCTATATTTCCAACAATTGGTATCAGAGTCAGTGCCTTCAACACATTATAATCATCAAAAGGTACGTCTTGAAAGAAATGGATCAACAAGAGGGAATTTCTCCCAAAAAATCACCATTATTTAAAGTAGATGATTATTCTCTCTAGAAAATAAGAATGAAAAGCAACATGTTGGCTCTTGTCTTTGATGTTTGGAAATCTGTAGAAAATGGTTACACTGCACCAACTACTCCACCCACACATTTTGTAGGAAAAAAGATTTGCAATGACAACTCAAGAGAAGTCAATGTCATTCTAGGAGGATTAATAAATCCCATATTTGTGAAGTTAATGCATTGTAAGTAAGGTAAAGAGATTTGGGACAAACTAGAGGTCATATATGAAGGAGATAGAAAATTCAAGGAGGCCAAACTACAAACCTATATATCTCATTTTGAAAATTTGAAGATGAAAGAAGAAGAGAACATTGTTGTATACCTCCATAGAGTAGATGAGGTAGTTAGTTCAATCAAAGAAGTAGGAGAATAAATCTCAGAAAAACCTATTGTACAAAACATCTTAAGGTCCTTATCTATGAGGTATGATGACAATATTTCCACAATTGAAGATAGACCAAAACTTGACAAACTCACAATAGATGAGCTCCATGGAATTATTACAAAATATGATGAGGAAAGGGAAGGAACATACAACAAAAGAAGAAACAAACTTTAATGAAACTAAAAAAAAGAATAAGCAAGAGAAAAATACCAATAAAGAGTTATCAGATATATGCGATGAAGAAGTTGCCAACTTCATGAAGAAAATCAAGAGAGGGACTCAGAAATACAAAGGGAAGTTTCCTCTAATATGTTTCAACTGTGGAAAAATTGGACACTTTTCCAATAAATGTCCCTATCCTAAGTAGGAGGAAGGTGATTATAAAAGAACTTTCAAATATCAGAAGAAGAGCAAAACCAAAGATAAAAGAGTATTCTACAACAAGAAGAAAACTTTCTTTACCCAAGAAGATAGTAGCTCATCTGAAGAAAGTGAAGAAGAGGACCCTAATCTTCTATTTATGGGAATGAAAACTCAAGACGATAATCATTCAAAATATGAAGAAGCAGTGAACCTTGAGGAAGAATTTATCCGTACAATTGAAGAACAAAGAAAATATTAAAAACAAAACAAGTTACTAAGGGAACAACTTCTAGAGTTTGAAGAAACTATAAAATCAAGAGAAAAAGAGGTTTCCAAAAACATTAGTGACTTAGAAGAATTGATTATTGAGTTAAATACCCAACTCCAAGAAACCAAAAGAAAATAAATTTTTTGAACAAAGAACTCAATGAAAAACAACAAACATGTAAGATATTGGAGGATGAAATAATTCAACTAAAAGGGAAACTAGAAAAAGGAGACATTTAGTATAAGTTTGAAAACAACTCAAAAATCCTAAACAACATTATTAGAAGTCAAAGATCATCAACTGATAAGACATGAATGGTATATTATCCCTCTATCAGACATAATAATGACAAACAACCAATCAGCTATGCAGATGCTCTTAAAAAATCCATAAGAAGAGAAGAAAATAAGACAAGGATAATACAATTGAAAACTATCTGAAATAAACAAAAATATGCACTCCCTACTAAATAAAAATATGACAAGAAGAATAAAATCATTAGAACGAACTCCTCTAATAGAAATCAATACATATTATTTGGATATTGTTATTCCTGCAATAATTTTGGACATAAAGCAATACATTGTAAAGCTTATAGAAAATATAATCCAAGAAATGTTCAAAGATGTGAAAACAATAAGAATAATGCAGAAAGAAGAAATTATAACTCCTCTCCCATACAATAATACAATGTTGAATGTTACAAATGAAACAACTATGGTCATGACTTGAGTGAATGTAGATTGTCAAAGTATGACAAACTGATAAATATTCCCAACAATAAAAAAGTATGGAAGAAAAAGCAAATAAAGAAGATAGAGTGTAAAGTTTCCCTATATGAGAAAAACCAAGGATGCCAGTGGTATATAGATAGTGGATGTTCTAAGCACATGACTGGAGATCAAATAAAATTTCTCAAGTTAAAGAAGAAATAAAAAGGAAAAGTTACCTTTAGAGAAAATGTGTCAACCAAGATACTTGGAAAAGGCATTGTCAGCCTAGGGAATAACAAGAGCAAAGAAGAAAATGTACTTCTGGAAGAAAATATCAAGCCTAATATCCTAAGTGTAATCCAGACATGTGATAAGGGTCACAGACTTACCTTTCATTCTTAAAAATATGAGATCAAAAGAAAATATACCAGAAACCTAGTAGAAGTTGCACCAAGAACATATAGCAATGTGTACATCCTTGATATGAATGAAGAAGAAAAATGTTTTTTAAGTCAACAAGATGAAAGTTGGCTATGGCATAGAAGGTTGGGACATTTAATCTTTGACAACTTAATCAAATCCAATAAGAAGGAGGTAGTAAGGGATCTGCCAAAAGTTATTAAGCCTTCAGACTCTGTTTATAAACATTGTCAAATAGGGAAGCAAATAAGAGCTAGTTTTAAAAAAAAAGAGCATTCAACAACAAAACCATTGGAAATTATTTACATAGATCTATGTGGACCTACTAGAACTAAATGTTTTTATGGAGAACATTATTTTATGTTGATCATTGATGATTAGACAAGAATTTACTAGGTATACTTTTTAAAAGAAAAATCAGAAGCCTTTGAGAAGTTTAAAACATACAAATCCTTTTAGAGAATGAAACAGATCTCAAAATTAAATATTTGAGATTAGACAATGGAGGATAATTCACCTCTAAAGATTTCACTAAATTTTGTGAAAATCATGGTATCAAAATACAATTTTTAGGTCCCAAGACCCCTCAGCAAGATAGAGTGGTGGAAACAAAAAACAAAATAGTACAAGAAGTTGTGAGAACCATGTTAAATGAAACCAGGCTTCCCATTTTTTTTTGGAGAGATGCAATCTACACAACATCCCACATACTTAATCAATATCAATTGAGACCCAACCATGACAAAACTCCTTATGAGCTATGGTTTGGCAGGCCAACATCTGAATAACACTTTAGATTTTTTGAAAGTAAATGTTATATTAAGAATGATGAATATAATTTAAGAAAGTTTGATCCAAGATCTGATGAAGGCATATTTTTAGGTTATTCACCTAATAGGAAAGAATACAAATGTTATAATATTATACTACCCAAGATAGTGGAAAACCCAAATGTCAAGATAGATGATCTAAAACTAAAGAAGAGAATATCCCAAGACATATCAAAAATTGATAAAGAATCTCAACAAGAAGATGATGATAAAGAATCTAAGTAAGAAGATGATGATAAAGAAACAGAATAAAATGAACCCTATACTGATGAAGAAGACAATGAAGAAACACCCTTGCCAAAAGATTCATCGAAAAGAGTTCAAAAGAACCATCTTGAGAGTCAGATCATTGGAGACAAAAATGCAGGAGTGGAAACAAGAAGGATACTCGCATTTGAATCAGAATGGGAAATGTTGTCTATGATAGAACCTAAATCATTAAAAGAATCCAACAAAATTAAAGGCTGGACAAAGGAAACAAATGAATAACTTGACCAGATAGAGAAGAACCAGACTTGAGATGTTAATCCCTAAATAGTGGCACATTTCCCTTTAATTGGGGAATATTACATTAGTATTGTTAGTTTATTTATGTTGGCTTGGGTCCATTAGTTGTAATTGTACCTCCTAGTCTCCTATATATACCAAGGAGAACTTTTCATTTGGAATCATCTTGTATTTGTAAATTTATGTGGTGTATAAGGAGGTTTCCCCCTCGAAGAGGCTTTTTATCTGAAATTATCTCTTTTTCAAGGCATTGAGTACTTATTATGAGGTTTTTTATGCTATTTTGATATTTGTCTCTTAACATTTGGTATCCAAGCTCAAGGTCTTGGGGTTTCATTGTTTCATCTGAGCCACCTTGCTATTTTAACTATAACATGTTTTCTACAATGTTTTAGAAGGAGATCCTTAGAGAATATTTAGTATATGGATGAAAGTACTTGGGATTCAAATTTCATCTCTTGAGGCCTTACACTTTCAGAGATATAGCTCGTGTAAGATAGGGTTTTAGAATAATCCTGAATTTAGCCATCATGTAATTTTCACTATAACAACATTTCTATGATGTTTCGGACCATAAAACACAAAGGTTATACCTAGAAATTATCAAGGTAGTTGTGATAACAATTTCATCTTCTGGGTCATCCTACTTTTATATATACACCCTGTGTAAGATAGGGTAGCTTACTAGCCATATTAACTAGTATCAAACATATGTTCTAGGAAAAAAATGATATCTACTTTAGTGAGTATCCAAATTAAGTGAGACTAGTTGAATTGGACAGTGGAAAGTCTATAATATTTATGGTGCAAGTTTCATAATCAAATATCAAACATTGTGATATTGGCATGTTTTACAAGTATGCTCTCCTAGAAGGGACAAAAATCAGCAAGGTGTGAGGAATTTACCATAACTTCCACTTGGCACATCCAATTTTGATCAGACTTGTGTAACTGTAGAGAAGAATTATCAGAGAACTACAGAACAAAATTTTCAGATCCATAAGGGATGAAATGTTGGAGATACAGTAGAAGAAAGATCATCTAGAATAACCACTTTGAAATCAAGGTTTAAAATTGATACTTGGCTAACATGCCACCAAAAAAGGGAAATTCCACACCAAATAATCCTTCAGACAATCCTACTTGGACTCTTAATGAAGGTAAAGAATTGAGCAAGGATAAAAATGATTTACGAAAGAAGACAATAACAAAAGATGAACTACAAGGGATGATGGATTCAACTGAACCTAAGTTGGAGGAAATAATGGATACTAAGATGGATGGTTTAAAAAGGGAGATAATGGAAGGATTGAAAAAATTCCTAATAGAGAGGCCACCTGAAAGTGATAATGTATCCCATGAAATTCATGATGAGGATACAAGGAAGATGAATCAATACTGGAGAAACTCCAACTTTGGGTTGAAGACCAACCACTTTCCTAAGATTGATATGAGGAAGCTTGATTGCAAGGATACAATCACATCGATACTTCAGATGGAGAAGTTCTTTGATATACATGATGTGCCACACACAAAAAAGGTATGAATTTCTTCCTGATATTTAGAACCCAATCAATTTGTGTGGTATCAATGGATTTTTTCTCACAAACTACTTGTCACTCGGACAATTTTCATGGAAGAAATGATAGCACACTATGAGGATACAAGGAGAAATACCTTCTTTAGCAAATTGATAAATCTCAAACAAAAGGGTCTAGTTGCAGAGAACATTGGGAACTTCAAAAGAATGAATATAAAGGTAACAAATATCCAAATGAGCACCTGATTGATGTATTCATAGGAAATTTAAAGGATAAAATTCAACACGAGGTTCGCCTTTGGGAACCCAAATCATTGGAGAATTTGTTTAGGGTGGCGAGAAATGTTGAAAGTAAAACATATGGCTATGGCTACTAGAAGGACCACTCCTAACATCTATCGAGAGAATAATGTTCCTTCCTCTAAAACACCTCAAACTACAAGGTTAAAACCTCAAAAATTGGAGGAAAGAAAAGAAACATGTTTATGTTTTAATTTTGATAGCAAGTACAGTAAGGGACATAAGTGTGGTGAGAAGAAATTATTCTACATAGATTGTGAAGAGGAAGAAGAAAAAGAACAAGAACCATCTCAAGATGAAAACCTATAAGAGATTTCTTTTTAATAGTTGACTCCCATGATATCATGTACTGCATTGGTTAGAATTAGCATTCCTGAAACCCTCAAGATCAAAGGATATATCAAAAAGAAAAAAAGGTAATAGTCCTAATTGATTCTAGTAGTACTCATAATTTCATTCACTATAAATTAGCCAAAGCTCTCAATTGCTTTATGTCTCTAGCACCAGAGTTTCAAGTAATGATTGAAAATGGAGGAACTATCAATTGCTTAGGAAAATTCCATAAGATCAATCTTACTATGGGGGAATATGTAATGAATATTCCGATGATTTCTATACCCATGGGTGGTGTTGATGTTGTACTAGGAGTCCAATAGTTAAAATCATTGGGAACAATGGATTTTAATTTTCAAGAAATTTTCATGAAAGTTTCAATGGAAGGAAAGGAAATTGAGTTAAGGGGTATCACAGGGAAACCTAGTAAGGTGATAAGCTCTAATGGCATGAAAATATTATTGAAAAACGGGAATCACGGTGTAATTGTACAACTCTTCTCAGTAGATGTTCAAAAATATAAGCTAGCTATTCCTATAGATCTCCAAGGTATCATTGATAATCATTCCAAAGTATTTGAAGATATTCCCAGAGGTCTTCCACCCACTCAAAATCATGACCATGTTATTCACGTAATTCCTAGGAGTGTTCCTCCTAACATCATGCCTTACAGATACCCTTATTCCCAGAAGAGTGAAATTGAGCATATGGTTGAATAAATGTTAGAGTTTGACATTATTAGACATAGCCAAAGTTCTTACTCTGCACCAATGGTAATGTTACTCAAGAAAGAGAGCTCATGACATATGTGTCCATATTATAGAGATCTCAAAAAGATCACTAGTAAAGATAAGTTTCCCATTCCCGTCATTAATGAATTGTTAGATGAACTACATGGAACAATCTACTTCACAAAGTTGGATATTCATCTAGTGTATCATCATATTAGAACGAAGGAAGCATATATCCAAAAAATAGCATTCCGAACTCATGAACGCCATTATGATTTTTTGGTCATTACTTTTATCCTTACGAATGCATCTTCCACATTATAAGGGTGGATGAATTCCATTTTCAATCACTTCCTTTGAAAATTTGTTTTAGTATTTTTTGATGATATTCTAATATATATCAAGTCTTGGGAGGATCATGTTCGACATGTTGATAAGGTGCTACAACTACTAAAGGAGAAACAACTATATGCCAAACCATCCAAATGTTTCTTTCGGGTGAAGGAGGTATATTATTTGGGTCATATTGTATCTCATGAAGGTGTCAAGGTAGACCCTAACAAGATTAAGGCCATGATGATTGGTTGATTCCGAAAACATTGAAGAATCTTAGAGTATTTTTGGGTTTGACAGGTTACTACCGCAAGTTTGTTCGGAACTATGGAAGAATAGAATCACCTTTAACAACATTAACTAAGAAACAATTTAAAGAGGAAACTCAAGCTTTTGAACAATTTAAAGAGGCGATGTGCAAAGCTCATGTCTTGACCACACCAGACTTTACAAAACCCTTTATTGTAGAATGTGATGCCTCGGGAAATGGCATTGGTGTTGTTCTAATGCAAGAAGGAATGACCCTTTCTTTTGAAATCCGACCACTCAAGGGAAAGGACTTACAAAAACCCATTTATAAGAAGGAAATGATGACAATACTACATGCATTAAATAAATGGTGCCCTTACCTAATAGGTATGCACTTCAAGGTAAAAAAATATCATGATAGTCTTAAATACTTCTTGGAATAAAGACTATATTCATAAGAACAACAAAAATGAGTGACCAAGATGTTGGGTTATGATTTTGAAATCATATTCAAAAAAGGTAAGAAAAATGTTGTGGCAGATGCACTCTCAAGAAAGGATGAACATGTTGAGGACTTTCTTGGTGCTATCTCGATCATCCAACTTGATTGGATAGTATAAGAGAGGGATGAATGGAATAATGAAGAAAACATGTGGACTCTCATTCAAAGGTTGTAGCAGGATTCCAATGCATCAGATACATTTACATAGAAAAATGATTCACTATGGTACAAAGATCTCTTATATTTATGTAGTAACTCACAACTCAAACAAAAGTTACTCTTGGAATTACACACCTCTCTAGTAGGACGGAACTCAGGATTTTTGAAAACCTACCATAGGGTCAAGAAGGATTGTTTTTGGGATGGCCCTAAAACTAATGTTCAAAGGTTTGTGTAAGAATGTTTGGTTTTCCAACAAAATAAGGTGTAAAAAATTAATACCCCAGGTCTTTTACAACCATTAGCCATCCCAAGTCAATGTTGGGAGGAGGTTTCTATGGATTCATTATACAATTATTGAAGTATGAAAGAAAGGGTGTCATCATGGTGATTGTTGATAAACTGACCAAGTACACACAATTATGTTCATTATATCATCCTTCCAAAGCCAATACAGTTTCCATCGCATTCATGGAGACAATTCAAAATCTACATGGAATCCCAAATATTATTTTAAGTGACAGAGATCCTATCTTCACTGGACATTTTTGGACAAAATTATTTTCTTGTTTGGGTACTCAATTGGCTCATATAACATCTTATCATCCTCAATATGATGGACAAAATGAGATAGTTAACAAATGTCTGGAAGGCCACCTTCGTTGCTTTGTCTCTGATAAACAAAAACAATGGTTCACGTGTTTACCCTTGCTAAAATGGTGGTATAACACTTCCTTTCATACTGCAACAAAATTACACCATTTATGGGACTCTATGGATATCACCCACTCTTGGGTTGAATTATCCTCTCTTCCTACCTCTTAGTTAGAACCAATTTCAGATATGATCAGGGTTCCAACAAAACCCCTCTAAAACTATCGACCCTCCTGGTAACCCATAAGGAAACACAACACATAGTGTGTACTGCACAGTCTTTATCCGAGATAGTCTTATGGGTGACTGCAAATCTCAGTTGCTTGCAGTTCAGGAAAGAGTGGGGATCTGGGATTCTAATCTATTTTCCCCATACATTCAACATATTTATCCATTCATATTGTTATGATTCATTCATCTGTTAGTTTATGCATGCATTCTAATAGATCTATTGATTCATTCATTCATCCATTCATCATATAACTACTGGAAGAAGGTAAATAAACAATAAACAACATCCATAACATAGGTTTTACCATGGTTCACCCCCTCCTAGGCTACATCCACAAAGATCTTGCTTCTTAGTCTCTTTTATTAAGTCTGTTGTAAAATATGGTGTTGTGCACACTACATATCCGATCATACAATCATAAAATAGTTTGCACAACCTTTGTGAGGTGGAATAGATCACACTAGGATCCTCACCTTGTGATTTGGACCTCAAAACAATAACCTACTTGACTTTCTACAACTAAACAACTTACAAAACAAAATGTCTTTCAACACTTCGAACCACAACTAACAATAAAAAAACCTCTCCACCCCGACCTAGACCTCCTACATGCTTAATTACACTATTTTACAGTCTTTTTATCCATTACATTCCAAAATCCTAACCCTAACATGGTTAGGTATTATTGCCTATGTGCCTTGCATGCTTTCCTCTTTTGCATGTAGATTTTCCTTGCAGATGTTTCTTTTCCTTCGAACTGTCTTTTTCCAAATTAAGCTTTACTTTCCAAAAATGGACTTTTCCTCAAAATCATCATGTTTCCAACAAGCCCCCAACACTGACATGTGGCTCATCCTGAACCACCTAGGCAGTGCACGCTCCCTCGACAACCTCTTCTAGGTTGTGGAACTTGTTTGCAAGTTCCCTTCCTCCTTCTTAGACCCACGCGACCGTTTTTGTGAGTGCTTATAATTCTTGCATTGTGATCTCCTCCTAGACCATTGATGTGCACTATGTATGTGCTTGTGCCATGTTCCTCTTTTCCTCATCCAATTGCGTGATCATATGCAATGCTTGGTCTTTAAGGGCTTCCATATACGCCTCTCTTTCCTTCTTTTGCATCTGTTACACCTCAAAATTACTCAATTCAATAGTGTCTCAAGTGTTGTCATTACAAGTGTTGTAAGTGTCACATCTTGTCCACAAGTGTAGCATCTTGACCACAAGTGTTGCAAGTTTCACAAACATCATAGTGCCATATTGCCTATGTTTTTCCTCTAATGACATCATAAAGACACTTAATAAACCTCAAAGGATGGTTTGGAAGAAGAGAAATCACTTGACATGGAGTACAAACCTTTTGCCACTGAATGAACCACTAAAATATGGATTTTGGAGAGTAGTGCTCCCCTACCCATTGTTAGGGAGTGCTAGCACTTCCTGGGCCTCTTTGGGAAAGTGTTT
Organism: Picea engelmannii; assembly: GCA_009831015.1. Lineage (NCBI taxonomy): Eukaryota > Viridiplantae > Streptophyta > Pinopsida > Pinales > Pinaceae > Picea > Picea engelmannii. The sequence goes on along the minus strand of ML778725.1, from coordinate 1,058,378 downwards.
GAGTTCCCTGTGCACCCTTTTGGGGTAGCGCTACCCTCTTCTGAGTAAGTTTTGGGTTTGTTGAGACAAATCAGGGAGGAATCCCTCAATTCCTAAAGGTGGTTGGATTCGAATAGACGGTCAAGGAATGATTTTAGGGAAGATCCTTAATTGAAGGAGAGGAATCCTCAACTTATCCAAAATATCTCTCAAGTGGTTGGACCTCTCCAAGGTTATATAAGGAGGTCTCCTCATGGTGAAAGAAGAGGAAGAGACTAGAGATTGCTACCAAACTTATGATCCTGTAAGTGGTATGAACAGGGGGGTGGAGATTGAGAATTATATCAAACTTATGATCTCATGAGTGAGATGTCATCAAAGAAATCAGTGGAGATTACTTAAGAAAAGGGGTTGGACAAGCAGAAGTGGAAGAAGTTGTTGCACCTTCATTCAAAGGATTGTAAGTACTTTTACTTGTTCTCATTAATAATCAATGCTTGGCCTGTTTCTTTCAAACTGATGCTTGTTCCACATGATTTTGTCTGCAATACATGGATCTATGTTTGAGCTAATATTAGTAGAGTAATAAGTCTTTTGTACCTTTGTTTATTTTATAGGACCTATCAGACAAACTCCACTAATAAGATACATACTTTCTCCTCCTCTTTCATTTATTAACTTTATTAGATCTAAAAGGAAGTCAGTGTCCATGTTAAACACTTTTCTGTGTTGGCCTTAGGAGTCTAGAGGCCAAGAGGGAATCCACTTGTCCGCAGGGGGATTCACCTACAACAACATCTGCGATGGTTTTAACTTTGCCTACATCTTCTTCATATCTTGTGTTCCTTTGAGACGCTCTGACATACTCATTGTATTTTTCCTCTGCTTGAAGTCTCTGATAGTTGCGCTTACTCTTTTCTCCTCCTCGTCCCACTGTTGGACCTACTCATCTTCCTCCAACGGTGTCCAAAGTTGTGCTTCTCTATCAAACAATCATGCTATTGCCCTGACTTGTTTTTCCATCTCATCCATTTGACTTGCAACGTCTTATTTTATTTTCTCCTTCACCTTCGGGGGAGTCGTGGGTTTGATATTTTATTTAATTCCTCGATCTCTTGCTGGTACTGATCGATTATCTATACTATGAGGTCGATATTCTCCTCTTCACTTTTCTTTGATTCTTGCACGTTGTTCGAGATTCATTTGTATTCCATTGTCAATCCCTGCTCTAGCATGTCTATGCATTCTTTCTCCTCTTCCTTTTCCATAGTCAATTGGTCGCATGTGATCTAGAGCATCTCTATGACCCCTCTTCCCACCTATAGATTTTTGGCATCTGCGTGGGCCCTATACTGTACTTATTGCATGACGTTGTCTTGTATCTCGTATAGGGCCTTCGTTGGTATGTTCTCCATCACCATCTCAAGTTTTTATACTTCCTCCATGGGTTTCTACATTGTCTCCTGATTGAGCCTGATCATTTGGTGTGTTATCATAAATGCTTCCTTGCCCTGGATGACAAACAGGACAACCTCTTCGCCCTCTTTTTGCGCAGGTTTCATATGTGCCTTCATTTTTTGCTGCACAGTGGCATGTGATTCTACCCAACCCCAAATATGTTGTATGTTTTGTGGATCTCTATGAGTGTGGCCATAATTTGTTCCCTCTGCGCCTCTACATTTCTGACCACTTATTCACTCCTGTCTTAGAACTTTTCCATGACGAGATATGCATCATCCCATGTGAGGGTGATGTATGGGTCCTCTGTCTCATACTTTCACTTCTTGCACACATATTTTCCTTGCACGGGCTTCCCTGGTGTCTCTAAGGGTTGTTCCTCACTTGTTTTACCTTGAACTCTTTCTCCTGCAGCTTCTGAAATATCCTTCCTCTCTATCGATGGTCAACTTCATGTCCTTGTGGAAGTGGGTTTTGTTCTCGACCATTTCGGTACTGCGCTTCTCCCACTTGGTTGGGATCATGTTGTTGTTGTTATGGTATTATCAACCAGACTACTTGTTATGGCTAATGATCTTACTTCTGTTCGAAAACACATGTATTCCGATAGAGGACGAACACCTTTAATAACCACTCACATAACCAAATCAAAGATCAACACACCGATATTTTCACGTGGTAAAACCCCTATGGGGAAACATCCACAGCCCCAGCCAACATGACCACTTGGAGCAGTTTATTAATGCAAATAAAAAGATTACAAAGAGATTTTACAAGAGAGTTTCTCACAATCGATCATTGGTAAATGGCCCTCCATGCTCTTTAAATAGAGATCATGGACTAATCGGGTGTTAAGCCACGGATCAATGGTCATTAAGATCGAGGAGAGTATGAACCGTCAGATCACTCTATGTCAGGAACATATCGTGACTATCAGATTTCCTAACTACAAATGCATACTAATGCATACTAAATAAATACACTAGAAAACACACTTTTACCTAATGACACAATAGACCAAGTAGATCTTACTAACTCCTAAGTGTCTAAATATCCTAACATCCCCCCTTAAGAAAAACTTGGGATAGGATTGAAGGATTTACAATAGTGACACAATAGGAAAAGGAAGGAGGCATTAGAGCCTATCCCCCCTTAATGACAACTTCCTGAACTCCTAACATAGATCGAAGTTTTGAAAACTTCACTTCTGTAAGAGACTTTGTGAAAATGTCTGCAACTTGATCTTCTGTAGGGAAAAACAACACTTCAATAACTTGATCATGAATGAGATTTCTAATGAAGTGCATGTGTAGCTCGATATGTTTACTACGATGATGTTGAACTAGGTCTTTGGCGAGCGTGATGGCACTCTGATTGTCACACCAAAGGTTGGTCAAATACTGGTGTTGGAATACAAACTCTAAAAGGATTTGTCGAAGCCACAGGGATTCTTGACTTGCATTTACCGTTGCTCGGTACTCTTCTTCTGCTGAAGAAAGTGCAATAGCCTATTGTTTATTATAGGCCCAAGTGATAGGTCTTGAACCAAGGCTAAAAACATAACCAACAGTAGACTTCTGATCATCAGGGTTGCTAGCCCAATCTGAATCAGTGAAACCAGCCAATAAAGGAGTCCCCCCTGAACTATAATGTATCCCAAACTAAACTGTACCACAAACATAGAAAAGTATCCTTTTAGATTCTTTCTAATGGTTTTCATGGGGTGTTTTCATATATCGGGCAACAAGACCAACAAAAAAGGAAATATCAGGATGGGTATGAGTCAAGTATAAGAGGCTACCAACTAACTGACGGTACAGAGTGGCATCAACTTTAGAAGAAGTATAGGTGGCAGAAAGCTTGACTCCAGACTGGAAGGGAGAAGGGTTTGGTTTACAATCATCCATGTGAAAGTGATGAAGAAGGTCACAAGAATACTTAGACTGGGAAAGAAAAATTCCTTCATTGGTTTGCAAAACTTGGAGGCCAAGGAAATAGTGAAAAAATCCTAAGTCTATCATTTCAAATTTCTTCTTAAGGTTGGTTTTCACATGGTTTAAAAGTTTTGAGTCACTATCAGTAAGGATAAGGTCATCAACATAAAGGACAAGGATTATGAGATGGATTTCTATTTTATTGGTATATACATTAGGATCAGAATGGCATCTAGAGAATCCAGTGGAAATAAGAAAGAAATCCATTTTGGCATACCAATCTCGGGGAGCTTGCTTGATACCATAAAGAGATTTCTTGAGGTGACAAACAAGGATAGAGTCATTCTGGACATATCTAGGAGGTTGTTCCATGTAGATTTCTTCTTGCAAATATCCATGCAAGAAGGTGGATTTAACATCCATCTGATGGACCTCCCATTTATGTGAGGCAGCAAGGGCAAGAACAAGGCAGATGGAATTCATTTTTTCTACGGGGGAAAAAATTTCATTATAGTCAATTCCTTCAACTTGGAAAAATCCATTGGAAACTAACTGAGCGTTATGTCTTTCAACACTTCCATCTGATGCATAATTAGTTCTATAGACCCATTTGCATCTAACAAGTTTTCTTCCTTTTGGAAGAGGTATAATATCCCAAGTATCATTTTCCATTAAAGAACGATACTCTTCATTCATTGTTGTAACCCAATATGGATGACCTAAAGCTTCTGCAAATGTCTTTGGATCATGATTTTTTGAAACTTGAGCCAAAAGAGAAGAGGCTCGCTGGAACTATGAGCATGTCCGATGCTGATATGAAGGATCACCAACAAGATCACAAACTACTTCTCGTGTTGAACAAACCCATCTAGGAAACAACAGAGTTGGTGCTGGTTCAGGTTCAAAGGACTCATCTGGATGAGGGTGAGTAGGCGGAGGTGGAGTTTCATCCTCACTATAATCATCTGAAGAAGAAACCAGATCATAAGAAGGCACAAACGACGAAGATGGATCACAGGCCGAAGAAGGCACAATCATCGAATTAGGCTTTCAGGCCAAGAGATTTTCATCAAATTTAACATCTCTTCTAATAATAATTTCATTATAGTGTGATTGAAGAAGTCTGTAACCTTTGACATCTTCAGAATAACCAACAAATATACACTTCTCACTTTTAGGCTACAATGTTTTCCTTTTCTCATCAGGAATGTGAGCCCATGCTATACTGCCAAATACACAAAAGTGACTTACATCTAGTTTAATTTTAATCCAAGCTTCTTCTGATGTTATATTTTTAAGAGCCTTTGTGGGAGTGAGATTTACTATGTAATTTTCACAGTTGATGGCTTCCTCCCAATACATTAGACTTAATCCCTTAGATTGGATCATACAATTAGCCATTTCTTTTAATGTGCGGTTCCTTCTCTTAGCAACACCATTTTTTTGTGGTGTATATGGAACAATTTGTTGCATTTGGATTCATTGTGTAGTGCACTAGCTTGTAAAATTATTGTTCACATATTTGCCTCCATTATCAATTCTTAACCTTTGAATTTGATGTCCATATTGCTTTTCTACAAGGGCCTTGTAGGCCAAAAACCTATCAAAAACTTCACTCTTGAGTTTTAAGAAGTAAACCCAAGTACGTCTGGAAAAGTCATCAATGAAAGTTAAGAAATACTTTCACCCAGAAAAAGAAGGAGAAGAAAGTGGACTACACAAATCACTGTGAACAAGCTGCAAAGGACCCGAGGCATGCCAAGAGGCACGTTTGTCAAAATTGTCTCGGTGATGTTTGTCGAGAACACAACCAGCACAAACACCATCTCTGCATGAAACAAGAGGAAGACTGGTCGCCATCTGTTGATTACATAGTTGCTGCAATGAGCGATATTTTAGATGACCAAAATTCTCATGCCAAAGGTTTCTCAAGTCATCGCTATGAGCAACAAAAACTGATGAAAAAGCTGATGACCCAAAGTTGTCAAACTTGTACAACCTGGTAATATCATCAACAATTCTAGTTGCAAGAACATATGTAAGATATTTTAGATCCTTGATTACAACTTGGTGAGGTGAAAACTCGATGGTTTTACCTTCACCTGAATGAGTGATTTGATATACTGATAGAAGTTTACAAGAAAGACTTGGAACACATAATACATCATTGAAATGACCATTATCTACTTGAATTGTTCCAGATCCTACAACACTAAGAGATCTATCATCACCAACAAATATTTTCTTGGTGTTACATTCATTTAGAGCAGAAAATATGAATTTATCCTTAGCCATATGATAATATGCTCTTGAATCAATAAGCCACTCATCAGAAGAAGAAGTAGTAGTAGAATTTGAATTGAAGGAGAAACCAGAAGCAGAAAGTGCATCTTCGTGCGAAGAATAAGTAGAATCAATACTGATGTTGTTCTTCTTCATCGTTGATTCTAAAGATGCCATCTTCTTGAAACATTTGGACTCATCATGACCATATTTATCACAAAAGTTGCAATGTTTGTTAGTATTCTTACTTTTATATTTTTCTCCTTTCTCAACAATAGGAGCTGAAGCTATCTGAGCAGGTTTGGGACCCTTGTGTTTTTTTTTGTTGTAGAGAGGATGTTTCTTCTTGGGATACTTGGGTTTATCTTTCTGCTGGGAAACTAAGGCTTTGTTGGAGGGACCTGTAGTGTTGATCACTCCAAATTGTACAATATTATCTTTCTCGAGAATCAAAGAAGCACAAAAGGACTCAAGAGTGGGTGTTTCATAAGCTTCTTCCCCTAGAGCCTCTTTCATGGCATAAAAGATAGATACAAACATAGAATATGTACTTCCTAACTTAGAAAGAATAAGATATATGCAACGCTCTTCCTCCATCTTTATCTTACATTCTTCACATGAAATTCTGAGTGTTTTAAACCTATATATATAGTCTCTAAGGCAAGAAAAATCATTTGGACTCAAGGTCAGTATTTGATTTTCTAACTATTGTGCTCAAATAATATTGAGTTTACCAAACACAGATTCAATCGTGTTCCAAGCTTCTTTGGGGTCATCAATATCTTGAAGGTGGTACCTTAAATCGGGAGATATGAAAAATATGATTAGTCCACGCGCTTCGTCATTCCTATTATCCCACTTGGCTTTCTTATCCCACTTGGCTTTCTTAATAAATCTTCCATATGAGATTTCCATTGGAAGTAGTTGTTGCCGGTAAGTAAGACAGTACTTGTAGAAGCCATATTAAATATCCAGATAATGTGGATTTAAAAACTGAAACTGATGACCTGTATGGAAGAGCTCAAAAAATTATGCGGTTTAAAAAAAAACGACACTTAAATTGGACTTTTGATGTTAGAGTTATGCCATTTTTAAAAAAGACACAATTGGTAACCAAATGACCACGTGATTCTGTAAGTTTCTTTATGAAGTAACCCACTTTTATAAAGAGAAGTGGGGATCACTTTTACAATGAAGTTACTTTATAACAAAAAAAGTTGCATGCAAAATAAATAACTCTAAAATAAAATATTAAAGCTACTTATAGTGATTCACTTTTATACTTGAAGTGAAATACACTTTACAATTTTAGCATGAACTTTTTCAAAAAGGGTAACAAAAGAGAGACTTGAGAACAAGACCTCTTACTTAATAAGACAACTTTTAACCAAATGATCTAGCAAAACATATTGTAATGTGATGTACACGCATCACTCCAATCTAGCTACGCGCCAACGAGCCAACACTTCAAGCGCGCATTTAATGGAGAGGAGAGGCGCAGTCTTCTCACTTTCAAATTTCAAATTTGAATTTAATGTATTAAATGTTTGTAAGGCTGGTAGAGCCAAAAGCCATGCATGTGCACAGGATTTAGATAAAGGTTGCCTTAAATGGTTGTAAGGTTGATATCTAGATCTGATTCGGACTAGACAACCATTCAATGTAATTGAATGTAAATTAATGAGAGTTGGTGAGATGGAGGGAAGCGCTCGAAGAGCCCCCTTTTGTAAAAAGATCTTTGTGTCTAGGAGGGGTTGATAAAGTCTGTTGAGAAGTTGGAAGAGAGAATAGAGAGAATAGGGAGCCGAGACTTTGTTGCAATCTACTCTTCACATTGTAAAGAGGCATTTTCATATTAATACAATCGGAGAAGTTTTTCTTGCATGTTATTCTGTGTATGTTGATGAATGTCTTTATGTGTTTATGATATTTTGTAGATGTATGTTAGATGTGCATTTGAAGGGATAGATATCTTTCACTATCTGTTCAGATTTCTTTGATTCCAGGTCTGGGTTCTTTGTGGCTTCATGCAAGAGGTTGCATGACAAAACACTGCTGGTTCTATAAGCCATTGCATAGAGTGCACTTCTGAATTCTGTGGAATTTTAGACAAAGATGTGTCAGGAGGGCGCACTAGAGGAAATCATTGACTCAAGGAGGAAGCCTCAAGGTTGTTGAACACCTTGAAGGAGAAACTGTGCAGAGGAGAGCACAGAGAGGAGAGGCAGAATTGTTGAGAATTTTGTAAAGGCTCTGCTAGGAGGGCATTGAGCAGATGCACATGGTGCATAGAAGGAACTCTAATTTGAGTTCAGTGAGAACACAGAGTCACTGAGGATTATGTAGAATCTCTCCCAGGAGGGAATCAAGCGAGGTCAAGGAGTGCACCAAGAAGAACTCTCTTTTGAGTTATGAGATAAGATAAGTGTCCCAGGAGGAGGCATTCACAAGGCTACTGAACACCCTGTAGGCTCAACAAAGCGTGCTTGAGCAGGAAGTTTCTAGAAGAGCACTTACATCCCTTCAAGGAGATAAAGGGACAGAGATACTTTGAGGTCATAGCCATATATAAGCTCAGGACAAATATCACAATTGCGTGCAAGGACCCTGCAAGGAATCACAAAGGCCAAAACAACCCTTTGGAGGGTTCGGAGTTTGAGAAGCTCAGGAGGAGGAATGACTCTGAGAACACAGGCGGAAGCCAAAGTTATAAGCTTCACAACAGAGACAAAGGCCGAGGCCTTTTGGTACAAGAAATATTCCAAGGGAAAAGAAGAAGGGAATGCTCAAGATAGAGCATAGCTGTCGTTAGATCAGCTGGAAAAGCGAGATCTGGACCGTTGAAGTCTACGTCTAGACGCATGTAGGAAAGTGCACAAGGAAGAGAAACAGATCTAGGCCATCAGATTTGGAGGAAGGCGCACGGAGTTTAACCTCTAGGAGGTCATGTAGGAAAGGAGCCGTATGGAAGGTGAGAGGCCTTCATGAAGGAAGTGCCAAATTTGTGAGAGTCGTTGGATCTTGTAGAGTTGCAAGGTGGTTAGAGGGGGATGAACCCATCAACTTAGGATCCAGGATCAACGTGAACCATTGATCATGCTTTGCGTAAGTCGTTTGATCATCTCACGAATTTGGATATCGTGAGCAGAGAGGCAGAGACCTTTGCGCTACAAACCCCCGAGTCTCAAGATCGCGATTCGACCTAAACTGTCAATCGAGGAGGAAGGAGAGCCATGAGATTTGGTGCCTCTCCACATCGTGTATCGAGGTTTCAGAGGGTGAAAGAGTTGCACCTTGATCGTTGAAGTCATGAAGTGTTGAGCGACGAGGGCTCGGGTGAACACGTGTCGCGTCTGTTAGGTGGGGACCATGTGGTTGACAGGTGGCACAAACATAGAGCACCTAGAGAAAGGAAGAAGTAGGCGACATGTGGCATACATGCATCACCTTGGAAGGAGTCAACCCATTGTTGACTTATCGCATTTCGTGGATTCACAAAGGAGGAGCATGAGGGCTCAACACTCCAACTTGCGAATTTGTGAGTTGTGAGGGGTGCTAGAGTTAGGCCCTAGCCAGTGGTCATTGGTAGAGGCACTAGCAAGGAAGGGGCCATACCTATATCACACTCTCAGGTATCAGAGGTTTGGAGTCGAGTGTCTTCAATTCACAAACTCACGAGATCACGAGTCACGAAAGGTGCTTGCGCTAAGGCCCGGGTTGTGGTCATGTGGAGGTGAAGAATCACACCTGGTGCACGTGGTGCAGGTGGAGTTTTCATGAAGGACCTATGGATCAGATTCGTTGAAGGTTTCAACAAGGAACCAAAGGAGCCACTTTGGCCCGAGGAGAATTTAGAACGATCCTGTGTGGATCTCAGAAAAAAGGGTCGGGGGTTTGCGTCATAATGTTCATAAGGAGGATTGAGGTTTTTGTTGTTGAAGATGGTCTTGGAGAGCGTGCTAAAAGAAAACTCTTTTCACACAAGAAAAAAATTTCGCTTCTCGATGACAACATGGGTTAGATCTTGGTTAGCTTACCCAGAAGATGCACCTTTTCCTATCTATTTCTGATTTTCTGAGATCGCACAGGGCGCGAGGAAAAGAGAATATGAAGATGTAAAAGAGTAGCAACCCAAAAATAAATAAAACAAAACCGAAATAAAACCAAAATACTACTCAGCAAAAATTAAAAAAAATGCGTATTCAAGCTTTATAGCTCCGGATCTAAGTGTAATGGTCGTTTCTTGGGAAAACAGAAACCTTTTCGAGTGAAACGAAAAATGTTCCTAACTGAATAGAGTGCTCTGGATGCAATGGAACAATCCTCTCATCCTAGAAATGTATAGAAACAATAAAAGTGGAGATGAGACAACTTGGCTTCACGATCTCGATCTTCAACAGGAGCGGGTCTTCAAACAAGCTCTGATACCATGTTCGAAAAAATAGGGATTCCAACAGAGGAAAAAAACCTTCAGTAACCACTCACATAACCAAATCAAATATCAACACATCGATGTTTTCACATGGTAAAACCCCTACAGGGAAACATCCACGAGCCCAACCAACGTGGCCACTTGGAGTAGTTTATTAATGCAAAGAAAAATATTACAGAGAGATTTTACAAGAGAGTTTCTCACAATCAATCATTAGCAAATGACCCTCCATGGTATTTAAATAGAGATCATGGACCAATCGGGTGTTAAGCCATGAATCAATGGTCGTTAATATCAAGAAGAGTATGAACCATCGGATCACTCTATGTCGGGAACATATTGTGACCGTCGGATTTCCTAACTACAAATGAATACTAATGCATACTAAAGAAACACACTAGAAAACACACTTTTACCTAATGACACAATAGACCAATTAGATATTACTAAGTCCTAAGTGTCTAAATATCCTAACAACTTCTATCATTTTCTTGGTGTTGGAGGACTACGTTGTGCCTGTCCTCATGGCTAGTTTTGCTATTGGCAGCTGCCATTGCACAGGACAATCCTTGATAATCCAATCCACTTCTTCCCTTGTGACACAATATTGCATATTTAACGATGCCTTTTTGGGATCCCCTGTAGATTGGATCCATATGTGATGTCGAGATTCCTTGAATTTAGCTATCCCCTCTGTCTCTTGTGCGACCTTCATGGGTATGCGCCATACGTTTGTTGTGCATTGCTTGATTTATTATAATAGCAAGGAAAAAACAATGTTTTTTTCCTACTATGTCTTGTTATATTTTTCTTTCCAGAGAGACTCGTACTTGGGCACATAGCACTTTCCTACCCTATCCAGGAATGCTAAGAATTTGGGTGCCTGCCACTCTGCTAGATCTATCAATATTATCAACCAGGAGTAATGGAACTTGATTCCATTTTTCTTCGCGTCATGACACTCAAGTAGGAATTGGTTTAGCAGGTACGATGCCCAGTTGAACATCATCCCGTTCATGCACTACATTGCCAGTGTGATCACTCCTGCGGGCGCTTCCTCTCTATGACATTTTCTTAGCATCTTGCACACCATTAGTTTACTTGTGAATATTGTCATGTTATCATTTATATATTTGATGATGATGCCTATGCTTCCCCTGTTCATGTCGAACTGTGCCTTCACCTCTTCTTCTAGTTCTTTCTCGCATGCTTTGTTATCCAGGTACTCTTATGGTTGTGCGTCGAATGTGGGAAATCTTGTTATCTTGAAAATTAATGCCACGTCAATCTGCACTAGTCTTCCATCCAAAGGATGTCATCATGGACCTAAGGGAATAGTTTTTTGACGCAAATAGTGAAATTATTACAACATCCAAAATGCGGTATGTCCAATAGATTCATAATCCCTGAGTTATACAACCCCGTAATCCATTGCATGGGATCTAGCACTGGTCTTCCTAGGGGTCCAATATTCCTCGTGTTGATCAAATAGTTTTCCTTCGCCAACTACATAAATTTGGCCACGTCGCACATGTCATGATCCACATATCTCAACTTTGGTACCTTTCCCAACATGTCATCGATGGTGGGATCTGCATCTAGAAGAAATGGGACGATAATTTCCATTCTGTTAGGGGTCTTTCTTTTCTACCCTGCAACAAATGTGCCCACTTCTCCTAATTCTGCACCCTGTTCTTCCTCTACTGACTCTGGCCAATTGGTTATATCCTCGAACAATAATTCATCTTGTGTCTGGGATTATCATGGTCCCTTTGTGTCATTCGGTCTTGTAGGCACCTCAATGTTACGGTTTGAAACCCTGTTTTTGGCTCTGAAGCTCTACCCTATATCTCCTTGTTGCAATTTAGGGAGATCTTCCTTGATATGCATCAGGCTAATTGATTCTCGGTCTGAGTTGGTCATATCCTTGAGCACGACTATATTCTTTGGATTCTGCATCCTCTCTTTGCGCCTTTTTCCTTATCGAGTGATCTGGACAAACTGTCCCGGTGACCCAAACTTTGGTAGAATCATCCTTTGTAACTATCACAACTTGACTTGCTAATTAGTCAATTGGTAACTAGGGTATGGGTTATTTTTTTTCACTTTGAGTTCAAAATTCGCTAATTGTTGAATAACTATACACTTTCTACCTTTTATAGACTGGGTCAAGTTTACTTTTTACTTTCTGCGTTCATTTGCACCAACTTCAATTTTTACTGCATGCGGTCTTTTGATGTCGGTCATGGTACTTACTGTGCAAATTTTTCCATTATTTTTGTGTTTTCTTTATTTACTAATTTTGTATTTATTTTTCCTTCTTTTCCTTCTTTTTATTTATTTTTGTCATTTTTCTATCCTAGCTTCTACTATATTACACTATGTACATGTCTTTCTTACTGCATTGTAACTCTTAAGTATTAGGAGATCGATTGTCCCTATACAGTTTCATTCGACTACCATTGATCATTCCCTTTAGTTTTGTTCCTGCCAGATCCTTTAGTTGTACATATTCCCCATATTTAACATTCTTTACTTTGTATGGTCCCAACCAATGCATTTTCAATTTACCGGGATGTTGAAAACATTTACTGTCATAAAGAAAGACTAGGTCTCCTTCCTTGAAACTCTTCCTCTTGATATGTCTATCATGTCAGGCTTTGTCTCTTTCTTTATGTACTTCTTGGTGAAATCCTACTAGAATATTATCCTCTTCCATTTGCATGAGTTTATTCAACCTTTCCTTTACTGCACCTCTTTCTGTCATATTGGGAATTCCTGCTACACGCAAAATGGGTACCAGAAATTATAATGGCACCACTGCTTCTTTCCCATACACCAATATGAATGGTGCTTATCCTGTCATTTTTTTACATGTGGTCCTATATGCCCATAATATTTCCATTATTTTTAAGTCCCAATCATCATTGTTGACATTGTAGATCTTTGTCAAATAATTCTCCAAGATCTTATTGAAAGCTTCTACTCTTCCATTTTCCTAAGGATGGTATGGTGTACTCTTTTGGTAGTAGAATTAAGCTCCTCAGTCATAACTCTAATAGTATTGCTGATAAATAGAATACCTTCGTCACTCATAAAAATTCTCAGACATCCAAATCTAGTGATCACTTGCTTGAACAAGAAGTTTGCTACTATCTATGCGCTAAAATATTTGACTGGTGTTGCTTCTTCCACATGGTAGCATGACAATAGTTCTTTGATTATCTGCATATTCTGTTATTGATACTCTATCATGAGTTCAACCTTTGGTTTGTAAATAAATATCACCCCTCTTATCATTTTTAGTGTTGAATCAATGTTGGGTTTATCATTTTCAAATGAGAAGGTTACTATAAAATTATGTTGTAATGTTGTCCATTCTGCAGTGCCTATGCGCATTTCCTAGTCTATATGCTAGTTTTTTGGAATTCCTTCCAATGTATGGATGAAGTGATGAGGTCATTATTCTAGTGGTGTCATCCTCCAATGTATCATGCACTTCTCCAATTGTTCTATTGGTGTTCCTTTCCCATCATACCTTTTCATTTTATTGCTACCCTATTTTGCGTTGAATCTAATGTGCAGTAATCGTTTACATTGGTACCAGTAATGAATTGTTTCTTTATGCACCCCACACCATCTTGCAGGTGTATCCTTGAGTGAAATATCTAGGGATAAGATCCTATGATTCTCTAATACTTCTTCTTCATATTTGGTCAAACAATCTTTCATATCATTTACCCCATGAAAATTGGGAGGTTCCCTTATCTCTGTACCAACCCATGTTACTGCGTGGTCTATTCTTGCGCATCTTCTTGTGGACACTTCATGTAATCTCTACTGCCAATTCTCCAGGCCTATATATGAGTCAGAAGCACATGATGTGATGCTTCTCCAACTAAGTATCCCATATTCATTTGGGTTAATATAATCCACTTCGCATGTGGTGGTTTTGTACAACTGATTTATTTCCTCTAGATCTAAACAACTAGGTTCTACAAAATTTTCTCCTTCTGATGGATCTAGTGGAAAAATGATTCTATATTCTTTGGATTCAAATGTAATTTTCCTTGTCTTCAAATTAATTATGTCATGGTTATCAAATTTCTAATCTAACTCAGGCAATGTTGGATATCGTGTTGTGCCATCTACTAACTCTATTACTTCAAAATATGCCTTAGTGCATACTGTTGGATTACTGAGAAGGCGGGGGTGAATTAGTAATAGAGAAATTTAACCATTTTTAACCATATAATGAAAGTGTTATATCAGTGCAGCATTATCATCCAATAATTGTAGAGTAAATAAACAATGAACAAATGAGAAATCATACACATACACAGTACACTAGTGTTTTTACGTGGAAACCCAAAGCGGGAGAAAACCACATAATGATTTTTCTTATGTGTCTTGAAGAATTACATTCATTGGAAGCACAAACTTCCTTTGTTTTCCAGTTGCAACTAGAAGGAAGCTCCAACCCCCTAGTTTCTTAGGATACAACCTAAGGGAAGATCCAACTCCCTAATTTTCTAGCTACAACCAGAAGGAGGCTACACCCCCCTTAAGTTTTCCAGCTGGAACCGGAAGGTGGTTACAACCACCTATACTTGCCCCATCCAACCACCCTCAGATATAAATGACAAATACAGACAACCTGTCACTGTCACTGAATCAACCACTACCACTATCAATCTATCACTATCAAATTGTACCAATAACCTGTAACAACTTCTACCAATAAACCTCCACCAAACAACCTGTACCAATAACCTGAACTAACATGTGTTATGCATCAACCATGCATCAACATTGACTCATCAATATGTACCAAAATCATCAACTATACACCTCATGTATGTGCCAACTCATCAACTATACACCTCAAGTATGTGCCAACTCATCAACTACTTATGTCAACCATGTACCCAGCATGTACCTCAACCATATACCAAAGACATACACAAATATAACCATCAAAAGTTATCTAACAATTCATCACTCTATACATAAACCAAATACCATAAACCCTTACATCCAAACATGTGCCACAACCTCATTGTTTTGTAGCCTCAAGATAAACCAACAACTTCAGCAACACATCACAACCAAAAGGCCAATACCCATATGCCAAATACCAACAACAAAATACCAACTATATCCCTCAACAAATTTGATATATGTAGCAATATTGAACATCCAATACCATATCAAGAGCTAAACCCTATATCATAAAACATACCTCAAACAAGATGTTCCATATCTCTCATAAATAGACCCCAACCATGTT
Source organism: Picea engelmannii (assembly GCA_009831015.1). NCBI lineage: Eukaryota > Viridiplantae > Streptophyta > Pinopsida > Pinales > Pinaceae > Picea > Picea engelmannii. The sequence continues at coordinate 1,043,002 of ML778725.1, read as the reverse complement.
GCTTCCACGATTTTTCTTCCGCACTTTTTCTCTCGTGAATTTTCTTCCATGATTTTTTTGTCGCACTTTTTCTTCCGCACTTTTTCAGCCGCGATTTTTCTATTGCTCTTTTTTTGTCGTTATTTTTCTGCCACGATTTTTCTGTCACACTTTTTTTTTCGCAGTTTTCCTACCGCACTTTTTCTTCCGCACTTTTCCTTCCACACTTTTTATGTCACAATTTCTTTGTCGAACTTTTTCTACTGCACTTTTTCTTCCACATTTTTCCTACCGCACTTTTCCTTCCACACTTTTCTCTATCAATAATACTTGCCCAAATAACCTTTCATAAAATATATATTCAATAGGTTCAAGTGTGATTAAATGAGAGAGCCTTTCTTCTTATTTATACTTTCATGTAGCATCCCACTTTCCTTATTTTAGGGAGTTCTCCATTAACTTTATTATTTAAATAATTTCTTTTTCAAACACTTTGACTACTTTGACCTTTTGGGGCTTCTAGATGACTCATGAGGGTTCTCCAACTTCACATGGCCATAACTCTCTAACTGTGAGGAGTTATGTGACGTTCCACATACCACTGTAAATGGCATGACATGTACTATCCATGTAGAATAGTATTACCTGCAAATATATCAAAACACATACCATTATACATCAAATAAACATGGGTCCATTACCCAAACCTTTGTGCTACCAGAATTCGCTACCGAAATTTCTTCAAGGGTTGACATCAATGACAACCAACCCAATTAATCAACACGTACTCCATCCAAATCTACTGTGACACCTTTTAGACTTCCAATCGGTAGAAATCTTAGTTTATTTTCTAATTTCAACTAAACATGTGAGTATCCTAGTGTGGGATCTCCCATACACTACCATGTATTCTTAGGTAAAACATTTAATTAAGAACCTAAGTCTAGTATAATATGCCCCATATTGAAATCTCCAATGTTGGAATTTAGTTTGAATTATCTGCTTGTCCTCCTTCTTGTATGGAGGTGATTGATTGTTTTCTTCTCTAACTTCCCTTCTACCTCTATGTTACATATTTCTAACATATTTTGAATAACTTTAACAGATGATGTATCATTTAGTATCTTAACACAGGATTGCAGAAAAGTATTTATGGTACTTAGTTTCCATAAAGTTGGTTCTTCATTGTTATGGTCCAATGATAAAGGCATCTCGTACATTGGTATGTTCTGAGTATGTTGCACAACAAATGTATATGAAACATCTTGCTTGAGGAACTCATGTATGGCCTCCTTGAATTTCTCATTTTCTTTCTACACATCAAACTACTTATGTGCCTCAGTATTTTTCTTCACCCATTGGTGTTGTGCTAGATATTGTGTTATTGTGTCATCTCCTGTATTATCTCCTCCATAGACAACTATGTTGATATTTCTTCCATCATCCTTGGATTCTGTAGAAATCCACTAAACATTTTGGTTATTCTGGTCCCTATTTTCTTGAATATTTCCCAAAAGTGTTGGACATTCTTTTGTGTCATGGTCTGTTGCGTGACAATACATACATGTCGCAAGTGGAAGTGAAAATTCCCTTACATAATGTCCTGGATGTTGGTAGTTATGGAACACTATTGGACCTCTACCTCTTCCAAATCCTCCTCTACCTTGTCCTGCACCTCTGTATCCATTTTGATCTCCTCGCGGGGTGTTGTACTGAGGCACTTGATGTTATCGGACTAATCGGTAGGTGCAGACACTAATAGATCTCCCTAGATCCACCTGGATCTAGAACAAAACAGGACAAGACATGACTCTTTCCCTAAGTTTTGACCATTGAATTAGCTAGTAGGAAGGAACAAGTAACATACCTTTATATCACTTCCTAGGGTCTCTGTTTCTCCTGCTTCGCTTCGGTGCTCTCGTGAGGTCAAGACCAAGAGAACACAAACCAACCAAAGTGAAGATAGCAAAATATATTCAACAGTCAACCTATGTGTATGATCAAGGAATTACACAATAAAGTGAGAATAACTTTACGGGAAAGGGACATGTCACTGTATCATATTGATTGAAAGTAAAGATTACAACCTAATCACCTTGATGTCGCAAGCTTCCTTTCGATGGATCTTGGCTCCAACACACACACTTGCTCAATCCTTGTATGAAGAAGATCAAATCCTCTTGATAGACTTGCTAGAGTCTCCAAGCTACTGTTCAAGCTAAGTCCTTCACACAATTCTTTCACCAATTCTCCAATGAATCTTGCTTAACATTTTCCGTGAGAATTCCCTCAATATATAGGAGAGAATGAAATAGTTACTTGGATAAGAATGATCCCACAATATCAGGGAACCCAGTACAAGGATAACCATTCAAATTCCAACCCATTATTCTAGAAGATTCCCTTATAGAAGCATCGAGAATTCATATTTTCCATCCTTTAGGAAGAGTTCGCACCATGGCTATTCAACACAGTGCAAGAAGTTCACACCCTGTCTTAAGCAGCCTGCGAGAATGGGTCATTCTCGCACCCAAATATATTAGCAGCCTGCGAACCTTCTTCAAAAATGAGTTTTCTGGGAAGAGATGAAAGTAACTTTTCTCAGGAGAAAGTTCTTATGAAGAGCCTGAGTACACCATCATCAATACATCATCATGACGACCAAAATCATGGGTAACAGAATGGCCCCCAAAGTATGAGGTTGGAATCATTGACAATCGAAAGACTTTGTAAGCTGCATGTGTGTGTCGGAAACCAGGAGCACACCTAATCAGAAACCTGCGAACAACCAAGCATCTACAGAATATCACATATATTAATTCTGAGGTAGGCATTCCCATACTTAGATCATAGACTGATGACATTGTAGACATGCTTCATGGCCACCAATCATACACTGTGGATCCATGCCGTCAAAATATAGCATAGCCACTAGGAATACACTGTGGAGCTATGCGAGAAATTTCAAATTAAGACGACATAGACACGAGACATACATAGTGGATCTATGTGTCGCAAATTATACAGACTCCATCACAACTTGGACAAAAGGATGATATCCAGGGTCTTTAATCTCATCTCCCAAAAGTACAAATCTGACCATGTGATTACATGTGTCGAAGTCGAACATGGCAGAAACCACTTGATTACCAGTCATTGATGAAACTGTTAACAAGTGCGAGGGAAATCACCATTGATGTCAATGAATCCCAAGGTACTCTAGTACAATCCATTGAATGTGAATGAATGAATTGAAGTCGAACATCCAATGGAATCTTTCGATCAGGGGTCAATGATGGAAACCCACTGTCGAAAGCGAGGAAACCTGCCATTGAGGCATGCAAGCTCCAAGGTACCAAAGAATTTCTAAGTGTTGATTCTGGATAATGAGATGAATTCAACTAAACAAAACTCGTCACAGGAGGGCCTTGATGTATCCCCCATCAATGACACGAAATGAGTAACAGATTTTGAAGGTGAAACAAAGTGTGATGCAAATTGAACTGGACATGGGGAAGGCCGACACGGAGAGAATGGATAACTGTAGATGGACAACTCAATAAATGTTTCAGATGGACTTCTCTTGAACATATGAATGACACGACCAATGATTTGGCAGCACTGACTCAAAGACGACACAGGGAATGACCTTGTAGCAAATCGAATGAGAGACAAATGGATTTCCTAAACCGGCTTCAAATGTAATGAATAGGGGGTGTCATGTTCAAGAGCGACACTTACTACCAATCAACACGAAGATGAAAACATATCCCTTTCCAAAATTTTCCCCCACCATTTCTGCCGAGTACCTCTTTATTTTTACGCAAGCTTGAGGAGGATAACATATGCTTGTTGATATAAGCTTATCCTTTGGATAAGTCCTTTGAAGTATGTTTAACGAACCCTAAGAAGGAGAGGTTCGGTCCCATTACGGGTCTGTCAATGTTTGTTTAACGAGTCCAGAGATAGAAAACTCGAAGGTTTTTCATGATTATAGAGTTTGGAAAAACACTTAAAAGAGAACTCTCTCAGTTCCTTTTTCATAAAATAGTCTGGATGAGATCGAAAAAGAGATAAATTATCGCTCACCAGATGCCTACTTCAGATACTTTATTGAGCGTGAAAATAGCAAGGTCACTCGGCTATCTTTTCATGTTTAGAGAGTCTGAAAAGAGCTTAAAGAGGACTCTAGGGGGGTTCCTTTTTCGTATAACCTTGTTGAGCCCGAAAAAGTGATAAAATTATGCTTGATCGTGTTCTCATGTATTTGTGAGCGCAATAACGAACAAAGACCACGCTCGAGATTTTATACAAAAACCATAAAAAACAATCGAAACACGTGAAGACAAAGAAAAAGTATGTCCATATCCTTGTTTAGGAACATTGAAGTCATTATGCCTGCAAAAGTTACACTCAAAAGGACATTAGGGATTAGGGTTTAATAGATAAATAATCATAAAAACCAAATGACATAATAAAAGTAAATAAAAAGGAGTAAATACTCTTTTTACCATATCATTTTTACCTTTCCACTATTTGAGCTCAAAAAACCCCTCTTTTACCCTTGAAGTTCAGCGTCAGATTGCTGGAGTTACGAGTGTCCATTCGTCGAGCCGTCAACGTCAGTGAGGTAGGATCTTTGTCCTCTACTCTTTCATGGTTTAATTTTGCATTTTCATTGGTTAAAAATTCATTTTTAAGTTGATTTTACGAGCCCTACTTGTGCTCTACCATTCTCGCAGGTGGGCTACACGACACCTGCAAGAATGGGTGATTCTCGCAGGTGACCCTTAAGCAACCTGCAAGGTTCTCGCACTGTGCACAAAGGGCACCTATGAGAATTGCAAAGATCAATTTTTTTAAAAATATTTACCCAATGAAAAGAGAACCAATTGATGAATAGAGTTGCTAATCTTCTCTTTGTTCTTCCTATGCAGGTAATTGGCTATCAAAATGGTTCTTGAATGGCATGAAAGGGAGCACGAAGAAGACAATGAAATTGTCAGAAATCATCCACCTACTATTGCTGCATTGAGAAACTGTGGCCTCCTGAAGTACTTTCATATCCCAGGCATGAGGGCCCAAGTCAGGTTGTTAGAGTACCTTGTGCGTATGTGGGATCTCGATCAGCAGGTATTTCATGTGGGGGTCCACACACTGTCCTTAGATATTGAGGACATTTACTTTTTGACTGGATTGTCATGGTGGGGGTACTATGTGAGCCTGACTGGTAGAAGAGGCGGTGGGCTACCCATGAGTGAGTACTGTCGTTTATACTGTGTTCTTGAGGCAGGGAGAAAGAAAGGAAAAGTAGTTATTTGGGGGGTACAAGATTTGACCCTCTGTACTATCCTATTCACCATAGCTCGAATGGCTGGGAGTTCTGCTCCTCACATGGAATTACAGAGTTACTTCCAGTATGCTATTGAGTGTACTGAACCTCGGGTTTTCAACTAGGAAGATGCAATGCTTCGTAGCATAAAAAGACAGTTGACCAAATGCAGATGAGGCAACTTGAAGCAATTTGGATATGGATCTTTGCTAGTGTCCTTCTTCCTTGAGAGGGTTCCTTTACTGAGGCTGCAGGTTGAGTGGAATTTACCGGCTCCCAGGGATCCTAGGATGCTGAGATGGTGTTAGCTTATGGCTCGGCACGTAGCTGGACCAATCATCATGTTAAGGTCCTAACCCGCACATAGGTAGATCAATGTATTCGGATGTAATAAAGGTCAATATTAATAAGACCTTTCAATAAAATAGAATAAGGTGGATGTAAGAAGACCTAATAGAATCTTCTACTTCTAGAAGGATATTCCTCTAGATGCTTCTCTTAATAGACACATCTAGTATAAATAAGGGTCGAGGGTATGAAAACCCTAGCTTGGAGATTATTGTAACAGAGCGTTGCTCGACTAGAGGTTGCCCCCTCGAAGAGGCCTGTGAACATTGCTATCTGAATCAAAGTGCTATTTTTGTTGCTATTTCTTATATCATTTATGTGTATTGTGAATATTATGCTGGATATTTTACTATTATTCTGTCATTTCTAGCATTTCATTTCTGTTCTGCATATTTTATATATCTGGTATCTTGCACATCAAGTATGATGATACTTTCTTTAACTGGCGTCAACCACATATGTTGATGGTTGACGACTATGCTTATGGCGGGTTGGATTTCCGAGGAGATCCGGATGTAGTACTTCCAGAGGATGCTCAGTGGGGGGAACTTGGTAAGAAGTACACACATTTTTTCCTTTTTAAATGTTTTTGTAAATTTTATCATATTCAAATGTTTTTGTTTTATAAGTTCATCCAAAGACTAAATAAAAAATCGTTGTTGATGAAACAGATGTTGGACCTTACAGACCTCCTGGTACTTCTCCCATTCAGTAGCGAGGAGAGGTGGTGCCAGTGCCATAATATGCTGAGGATTATCAAGTAGTGGAACAAAACCTGGAGGGCTTGACCATAGATATTCCAGACATGTCTCTGGAAGAGGTTCCACGACGCGATCAACGTCATAGTATAGGAGTGTCAGGGTCCATGAGTCGACTGCTCCATAGGATTGCTTTGGAAGTCGTGTGTTACTGTGAACGTCATCCATGATGTCACTTTGTAGAAGCTATGAGCTTCAGATTTTGACATTTTGGTCTTCGGACATACTTTTTGTAAAAAACTCTTTTGATCGTTATATATACATACGACTTCTACTAGTTTATCATGTATGGTGTGAATTGATGTGATTGATTTATAAATGATTCAAATGTTTGTCTAATACATAGTTATCCAATGCATCTGTTAATGTATTTAGACATCTAGGAATATGTTGATATTCAATGTAATCAAAATAACGTTCCAAGAGGAAAATTCGAAAATAAACCCATAACAAAGTAGGATTTCGAATAGTATAGACATTACTTAACTGTAGTACTACAAGATGTGAATCAAGTTGCACAACCAAATGATGAATTCCAAGTGAGATAGCATCAACCAATAATTCAATAACGACGCTATACTCTGCAATGTTGTTGGTCACACAACCGAGGCACACACCTCGTAAGGAGACAAGTTCGTTTGTAGGGGCATAAATCGTCCATGCAGCGGAAGAAAGGTTCTGAGTACTACGGCTAGCGCCATCAGTGAAGCCAATATAGGGTAGCAAAGACTCTGACATATGGAAATCAAACACAGCGTCACATAAGGGCAGAGACCAGATAACGACAAAAGCAAGCTATAGTAACACACAAGAAGTATGATACAATAAAAATACAAGTACTTGTGCACAATTTATTTTATGCATAGTACTTCTTCAAGTACAACCCATTCCTAGGTTCACTCAAAGGGATACCATCGTAATCTACTAACTCATAGGATCCTTTTTCCAAAACTCGTCGAATGATATAAGGACCTCGCCACATGAATTTGAATTTCCTAGCTCCTAACATATCTCGATCTTGTTCATAGAGAAGAACAAGATCACCTTCGGAGAAAACGTGAGGCTTGACATTTTTGTCGTATTGGGCCTTGACACGCTTTTTTTGAGCTTCTATGACTAGGGTGGCATCACGTCGAGTTGTGTCTAATCGCATAAGATACAATAGACGCTCTTCCTCAGCAGAAGTGTTTGGTAGGAGTTCAACAACTAGTTTTAAAGAAGGCATCTCGCATTCAATCGGGAGAATGGCTTCCACACCATAGACTAAATGGAAAGGTGTAAACCTAGTAGCGGACTTGAAGGATGTCCAGTACACCCATAATGATGAAAATAACATTGTGTGCCAACTTGTTTTATGAATCCCTATCATTTGTCGAAGCATAGTTATGAGAAATTTGTTGATTGCTTTGACCTGGCCATTGGCTTGTGGATAATAGGGTGTTGAGTTATCATGGTGAAGACCCAACTTTTCCGTAATTTTAGACATCATGAAGTTTCTAAAGTGGCTACCATGATCAGTGACAATAGCTTGGGGAACACCAAAACGAGCTATGACATGATTAAAAAGGAATAATGCTACGGTCTTTCCACTATTGTCAAATGTCGGCATCGCCTCGACCCATTTCGTAAAGTAATCAACGGCTACAATAATGTAACCATGCCCCTCGGCTGAGTGAGGGTGACATGTCATGAAATCGATGCCCCATTTCGCAAATGGACCAATGGAGACCACAGGGTGAAGAGGATCGGGATGTGATTGTATCTTCTGATTATAGGTCTGGCAATCATGGCATTTCTGAACGGCGATTATGCAGTCGTTAAATAAAGAAGGCCAAAAATACCCTGCTCATAAGATCTTCTGGGCAGTAGCATACCCAGACATATGACCACCACATGCTCTAGAATGGCAGTCATTCAGATCTTTCTTGGCTTCATTGAATGTTAGACAACGTCGAAAAATAGAGTCAATCCCCCGACGATAAAGAGTATCCCTGAGGATAATATATTGACGAGCTTGATAGCGTATGTGATGTCGGTCAGTACTAGACAAAGTTAGCCAAAAAGTCTTGGTTTGGAGATATATAATGACATACCCATACCAAAGATCAACAGTGATAATAAGGAAAAGAGATTCATCGGGTAATGAATCAATTGCTACATTTTCCGTCGCAGAATGGGGAAAGTTGCATATCAACTCAGCAAAAACTAAGGACTTCTTAGACTTGGCGCGCTCGAATTCCAAGTCAAATTCCTGGAGTATCACAATCCATTTGGAGTATTTTCCCCCTAGAAATTGACGTGTCAGAATGTGTTTCATAGGGTTGCAATGAGAAATCACCGTAGTCTTACGTGAGAGGATATAGTGCCGGAAGCGCTGGATGGCTTGAACGATAGCTAAGGCCAGTTTTTCGACATGTAAATACTTGATTTCAGTCGGCATGAGACTTCGACTCAAGTAGTAAATAACATGTTTGTTGTTAGCATCATCCTCTTGGAGGAGGACCATACCAATAGTGTACTCCGAGGAAGCAAGATAAAGGAAATAATCGTGACTGTAATCAGGGGGAAAGAGAAGTGGAGCACGTGTTAGGGAAAATTTCAAAGCTTCAAAATCATTGTTGGCAATGGTATCCCAGACAAACTCTGAATCCTTCTTTAATAGCTGCGTAAATCCTTGAGTTATCTCGGCGTAATTTGGGATAAAACGACGAAGAAAGTTTTCTTTCCCCTGCAAACTTTGTAACTGGCGAAGTGTTGAAGGAGGAGGAAGATTAAGGATCACCTCAACCTTTAAAGGATCCACCTGGATCCCTTGACATGAAACGATAAAACCTAGAAGATGGCCAGATTCCACACAGAAAACACACTTATGAGGATTCAAACGTATACGGTAGAACCGACAGTGAACAAAAATGGCGTAGAGGTGGGTTGGGTGATCGACTCTGCACATGGAATGAGTGGGTAAATCGTCCAAATATGGTTGAATGATGTACTTGATATCATGGAAAGAATAAGACATAGCACGTTGAAAATTTACACCAGCGTTCTTAAGACTGAAAGGAAGTTTCCGATAGGCAAAAGTACCCCAAGGACAAATAAAAGCAGTCTTATGTTGATCCTCGGGAACAATGTTGATTTGATTATATCTGAAGAAACCATCCATAAGAGAGAAGATTTCACTTCCGGTGCAGTCATCGACAATCTGATCGATGAAGGGGGTAGGAAAGTTGTCCTTTGGACAAGCTTTGTTGATATCCCTATAATCAATTCATACATGAATTGTACCTTGTTTCTTGAAAATCAGGACAAGATTGGAAACCCAGTCTGTGAGAGCCACCGGATAAATAAAGCCAGCTTTCAGAAGTTTCTCGACTTCAAGCTTTATAGTAGCCGCTTTACGTGGGTGAACTGGATGAAAGAATTACCGGATGGGTTTAGTGTCAGGATATGTCTTTATCTCATGTATCACAATCTCAGGGTTGATACCCATCATTTCTACATATCTCCAGGCGAAGATGTCACGAAATTCTTTGAATAAGGATGTGTAGGTGACGATTTCATCAAAAGAACACGAAGCTCCAATATGGACATTTTTGACAATCCCAGGTTTGATGGATGTGTCAATGGGAATAGTGGGTGAGATATTGCTTAAGCTCCCTTCGGAAAACACATCGTGTGCAGACTTGGGAACGGTCGAGATGACGACAACGGTTGATGGGGTCAAAATCCATTGGTAGTTCTCAAGAGTATGTTGCCCCAGAAAGAGGATGGAACGATGATGCCCATCGTCCCCAGTGGAGTCGCCAATTTTGTTATCGAACTAATCGGTAGGTGGAAACACTAACATATCTCCTTAGACCCACCTGGATCTAGAACAAAATAGGACAGGATATGACTCTTTCCCTAAGTTTTGACCATTGAATTAGCTAGTAGGAAGGAACAAGTAACATACCTTTATATCGCTTCAGTTTGAAAAAATGGGTTTGCAGGCTGAGAGTGTTACACAGTGCAAGAATTAGTGATTCTCGCAGGTGGCCCTTGAGCAAAGTGCGAGAACCTCGCACTGAACCTAAAGGCATGATGCGAACTCTATATATTCTCGCAGGCTACAGTGAAGTGTAGTGCGAGAACCTATGAAACTAGTCAAATTTTTGGAAAATGAAACAAATTTTGAAAAGGCCTCTGGACCCAGAGGGTCTATCAGAATATCCTGAAGACTCAGAGATTGATAGGAAAGGAGAAAAGTAAAACAAGAGAAAATGGCCACGGAAAAACACCAAAATCCACAAAGAAAAATGGGATGATCCCCAGTTGAGTCACCAATTTTGTTATCGGACTAATCGGTAGGTGCAGACACTAACAGATCTCCCTATATCCACTTGAATCTAGAACAAAATAGGACAGGACATGACTCTTTCCCTAAGTTTTGACCATTGAATTAGCTAGTAGGAAGGAACAAGTAACATACCTTTATATCACTTCCTAGGGTCTCTGTTTCTCCTGCTTCACTTCGGTGCTCTCATGAGTTCAAGACGAAGACAACACAAACCAACCAAAGTGAAGATAGAAAAATATATTCAACAGTCAACCTACGTGTATGATCAAGGAATTACACAATAAAGTGAGAATAGCTTTATGGGAAAGGAACATGTCACTGTATCATATTGATTGAAAGTAAAGATTACAACCTGATCACCTTGATGTCGCAAGCTTCCTTTCGATGGCTCTTGGCTCCAACACACACACACTTTCTCAATCCTTGTATGAAGAATATCAAATCCTCTTGATAGACTTGGTAGAGTCTCCAAGCTACTGTTCAAGCTGAGTCCTTCACACAATTCTTTCACCAATTCTCCAGTGAATCTTGCTTAACCTTTTCCATGAGAATTCCCTTAATATATAGGAGAGAATGAGATAGTTACTTGGATAAGAATGATCCCACAATATCAGGGAATCCAGTACAAGGATAACCATTCGAATGCCAACCCATTCTTATAGAAGATTCCCTTCTAGAAGCTTTGAGAATTCATCTTTTCCATGCTTTAGGAAGAGTTCTCACTCTGTCTATTCAACACAGTGCGAGAAGTTCGCACCCTGTCTTAAAGAAGCCTATGAGAATGGGTCATTCTCGCACCCAAATATATTAGCAGCCTACGAACCTTCTTCAAAAATGAGTTTTCTAGGAAGAGATGAAAGTAAATTTTCTCAGGAGAAAGTTCTTATGAAGAGCCTGAGTACACCATCATCAATACATCATCATGACGACCAAAATGATGGGTAAAACTTGATTATACTACACATGGTTATATTGTGATTGTTCATTGTTGTATTATGGTTGCGCAGTGTTATATTGTTGTTGCACAGTGGTTTATGGAGGTGGTATCTAGTTGAACTAAGGTGCAAATTTACCTCTTATCATTTCTTCCTACACCCTATAAGTATCCAAAGTTCTTTCCCTCATTAGGTCCATTGTCCTACAATATTTATCATCATGACCCACTGACTTGCAAAAGTTGCAATATGAAGTCTTGGGTATTATCTGATAATTCTGCATCATTGGGCAATGATCTGTGTTTCACATTATTTTTGTCGCTCCTATGATCAACTAACTATAAATGTGTTGAACTTGCACAAAATAGATCTAGCTAAACAATAATACACACGTTTGCAGAGAGAATTGGAGAAAGAATAAGAAGGAGAGAAAGAATGGAAAGAATTCTCATTAACCGTTGTGAATAATGAATAATTTACACATGATATACTCTGTATAGCTCAATGAGTTCTAATTGAGGTGAACCAAGTCACCATAGTGGTGGTCTAGACTTATCTGGACATACACCAGTAGTTACAAGAGTGAACTGCCACCTATTCTAGTCTCTCGTGTAGTTACGGGAGTGAACTGCCACCTAGTTGAGTTAACTAGTCAACTGGTCTTCAATTAACTAACTGAACAGAAAGTAGTCAGGAGTTAACTCAAGGAATCAAGGATAATGCACCACTCTGGTGATGATACCAAGGCAAGGTCAAATTAGCATGGTGGTGATCCCAAGTTGCATGGTGATGATCCCAATGCAACATCTAAACTCAACTCAACTAGTCAAACTGAAGTGTGAACTGAAAGAGAATATTCTCCAAGTGGAATAGTCTCTCCTAAAATATAGGAGAATGGATAATGAATAATTATGACTAATAAACAAATAAAAACCCTAGGAAAAATAAATCCTAGGTGTGTGTGAAGTAACAAGTAACTCCAACACCCCCCCTGAACATCACTATGGTGAAAATAAAGATTGCGTCCTGACAACGAGGCCATGTTAGGTACCCAAGTACAAAAGATACACTGAAAATAAAGTGAGGAAAGAGGGAAAACCTCATTGGAAACCCCCCCCCCTCAAGGTACAATGTATGTAAAAATAAGAACTACAGTTGTTAGGCAACTGTGTCCTTCACTCCAAGAAGACCTCGTAGAGAATGGAATTTCTACTCAGTGAAGGTCTTGGTGAAAATGTATGCCATTTGTTCTGCCAAAGGACGGAAATGTAAGTCAATGATCCCCTTGTCTACTAAGTACCGGATGTAGTGCATGTGGATCTCGATGTGCTTCATCTGCTACCTATGAACTGGATCTTTGTAGAACTTAAGAGTGCTTTGGTTGTCACACCAAATGACGATCGGTCGATGAAACTGAAAGCCCAACTCAGTGAGAAAATGTTGTAGCCACATAGCCTGAATGGTTATGTTAACTACCCCTCTGTAATATGCCTCGGCTGAATATAGAGAAATGGAAGCTTGCTTCTTTCTCGACCAACAAATAGGCCCGAAACCAAGACTGAGTGAGTAACCAAATGTGGACTTGCGATCAATGTTATCGCCAGCCCAGTCGGAATCAGTAAAACTAATGAGATCTAATGTAGAGTCTATTGCATAATGAATCCCAAAGGTGATGGTGTCTTGTACGTATCGAAGGATACACTTTGCAGCTTTCCAATGTAGCTCATGCAGATCCTGCATGAACCTAGAAACTGTGCCAACTGCATATGCGAGGTCTAGTCTGGAGTGTGTAAGATACAACAATCTCCCCACTAGTTATCTATACAGTGTGTTGTCAACTAGTGAAGTCTCCCCGCCATCCTCAAGTTTGACTCCTAATAGGAAACGAGTTGGAGCAAACTTGCAGTATGTGATGTGAAATCTCTCAAGGAGATATCATGCATACTTGTCTTGAGATAGTTTGATGCATGATGCATCCTGACTGATCTCAAGTCCAAGGAAGAAGTGTAGTGGACCCATGTCTGTCATAAAAAACCTATCATGAAGAATCCTCTTGACTGCAGAAATCGCTGAAGTGGAGCAGCCAATGATCAACAAATCATCGACATACATAACTAAAAGTAGAAGTGAATCAGCTGTCCTGAGCATGTATACATTCGGGTCTGATTTACAATGTAAAACGTTCGGTGACCATTGGTAGGATTCCATATTGGCATACCATGCCCTCAGAGCCTTCTTGAGGCCATAAAGTGACTTCTTTAGTCAACAGACCAAAGATGAGTCCTGCATAAATCCCCAGGGCTGCTCCATGTAGATCTCCTCAGAGATATCACCATGAAGAAATGCATTCTTCAATTCCATATGATGGACTTCCCATCCCTTGGATTCCATAATGGAAAGTGCCAATTGTATGGAATCCATCTTCACTACTAGAGCGAAGGTCTCATCATAGTTAATACCATGAACCTGTTGAAAGACTTTGGCAACAAGCCTTTCTTTGTATCTGTTGATCTATCCATCTGCTATGCTCTTGGTCCTGTAGACCCATCTACATCTGACAAGTTTCATCCCAGAAGGAAGGGGAACCGGATCCCAAGTCTAGTTCTCGAGGAGGGAGATGTACTCCTCTTGCATGGCAGATTCCCAAAAGGGATTTCCAATAGCCTCGCCACAAGACTATGGATTTGAAGAATGAACCAAGAAAATATGCCTGGATGGCAATGGTTCAGTGGCAGTGAGTGAAACAGTAGGCTCCTCAAAATCAAATTGAGCTATCTTGGTATCGGCTGGATCACCAACGAGATCCCTTGCATCCTGAAGAGTAGTCTGTACCCACTTGGGCCTCTACTCTGGATCTGCAACTGCATCTGGATGCGCTGACTCTGCATCTGAATGTACTGACTCTGAATTTGAATCTGAATCCTTTGAGTCCTCTAAATCATAACTCTCATATGAAGAAGAGTCAACATGTGCATGTTCATCATCTCGAATAGGTGGAAGAGTGAAGGTGTCTTCATGCGGCTGCTGACGTACATGCGAGACACTTTCCTTGAATTGGACACTACGCTCAATGATGAGTCAGTCCAAGGAATGATCAATAAGCTGATATCCCTTCACACCGTCGGGGTATCCAACAAAAATGCACTCATTTCTCTGTGGATCAAGTGCCTTCCTCTTTTCAGAGGGAATCCGAGCCCATGCACGAGAACCAAAAATAAGAAAGTGGGCCACTTTCAGATTGAGGCCGCTCCAAGCCTCATAGGGGGTCTTATACTTGACATATATATGGGGAGATATGTTTTGGATGTATGTTTCACAGTTAAGTGCTCTGGCCCATAGTCTCTATGGTAGTGAATTTGCATGCAGCATGCAACATGCCATCTCCTTTAGAGATTTGTTTTTCCGCTCAACAACTTCGTTTTGCTACGGAGTGTAGGGAACTGTATGCTACAACTGAATCACTGCCTCATGGAAAAGATTATGAATCTCATGATTCACATACTCTCCCCCATTATCAGTTCATAGGACTTTGATCTTCTTTTCAGATTGTGTCTCAACCAAAGCTTTGAAATCTTTGAGGTGTTGAAAGACCTCGGATTTTTGCCTGAGAAAGTAGATCCATGTAAAACATGAGAAATCATCAACAAAAACGAGAACAAACCTCTCTTTTATGATCGATGGATGTGAAAAAGGACCCATGAGGTCATTGTGGATCAGATCCAAATGTGTGGAAGCTCGCTGAGACTTTCCCTTGTCGAATTTATCTTGAGGGTGTTTTCTGAGAACACATCCCTTCACATACTCCCTTGGAGAAATGGATGTCTAGTAGACCATCAAGTAATTTTTTCTTGCTAAGTTGTTTCATGTATCTGAAATCCAAATTTCCAAACCTTTCGTGCCATATCCTACTACTTTCATCAGCATGAGTAAGCAGTAAAATAGGATCAGGTTCAATGAATTCAGAAAATGTATACAATCTAGACTGATGATTTACCTCACCGATAGCAACCCTAGAGTTGGTTTGCATGTCGTAGATGTCCACGGAATTTGGTGTGAAGATGACTTTCTTTTTGGTGAAGGAATTCGTCATCTGATACACAGAGAGAAGGTTGATAGAAATCTTGGGAACATGCAACACATTCTCGAAACTTCCATTGGTGAGTTCAATCCTTCCTTTACCGGTGACTTCGACAGAAGATTTGTCCCCCATAAGAATAGGAGGACCTTGCATGCATCCAATGAAGAATAGAATTCTTATGAGGCATCCATGTGATGTGATTCTCCTGAATCTATGATCCAAGCATCGGGAGAGGAGTTGATGGCAATCAAGGCATGGCTAGAATTTCCTTTCTTGGAATTCGGATCTTCTAGCTTCTTCTTCTTTTCACCCTCGGGGATACGATCTCCAAGGTTGTTTTGCTGAAGTATTTGAGACATCATATCTATTTTATTTTTCATGCATGCATATTCTAAATGGAATCCTTTGTGACAGTATGTACATTTCTCTCCTTTTCTTCCCTTTTCTCCTTTGGATCTGGAGGCATCGGTGAAGGGATTTTTGTACCCTTCCTTCTTCGTATGTGCATGAGATTTCTGCTTATCTTTATCTTTATATTTCTGATATTTGTGGCTTCCATCATGCACAGTGAGTGCATGCGCCCTTGGTCCTTTGATTATGCCCATGTTAATGAGCTTGGTTTGCTCTTGTGTCAGGGATTTGATAAAGTCCTCAAGAGAAGGCATCTTCTAGGTGGCTCCAGAGGTGAATCTGACAGTATGGAATGTGGATACGAATACAAATAATTCAGGTCCAATATTGGAGAGAATGGTGAGAACCATTTGTTTCTCCTCCGTCGATTTATCAACCCCGCAAGCTTTGAGTTGTGACAGTAAATCCTTGAATTTTTTAAAGAAATCTTGGATATTGTCAAAGATTTTTGGATCCAATGTGAGTAGCTCCACCTCTAGCATGTGTCCCCTCATCTCATCCTATTTTCCAAAGAGCCCTTCCAATATTTTCCAGGCTTCATTGGGAGTCTTATAGGAAGATATGTGAAAAAGGAGATCGAGAGAATTAAGACTGCAGATTGTTCTGAGTGCCTCATCCATGCGATTTAAGTACTTTGATTTTTATATGGATGATGTCAGTTTTGTATCTATATTCATGGTTAACCTATGAAACCCTCTATATCATATATGTATGGCTATTTTCTCCTTCCATGGAAAATAGTTGTAAGGTGTCAGAATGAATTATTTTTGGAATTCCATTTTTTTGTTGTCTTCAATCTTTTGTACCTGCAAATAATTTTGGTGTAGCTTTTTCTTAGAAGTCCGTAAACTATGATACCATGTAAATTTGTTTAAACTACACATAATAGATCTAGCTAAACAATAATATACACGTTGGCAGAGAGAATTGGATAAAGAAGAAGAAGGAGATAAACAATGGAAAGAATTCTCATGAACCGTTGTGAATAATGAATAATTTACACATGATATACTTTGTATAGCTCAATGAGTTTGAATTGAGGTGAACCAAGTCGCCATAGTGGTGGTATAGAGTGATATGTACACACACCAGCATTTATGGGAGTTAACTTCCACCTATTCTAGTCTCTCAGGCAATTATGGGAGTGAACTGTCACCTAGTTGAGTTAACTAGTCAACTAGTCTTCAGTTAACTGACTGAACAGAAAGTAGTGAGGCATTAACTCAAGGAATCAAGCCTAATGCACCACTATGGTGATGATACCAAGGAAAGGTTGAATTATCATGGTGATTATCTCAATGTTGCATGGTGATGATCCCAATGCAACATCAAAACTCAACTCAACTAGTCAAACTGAAGTGTGAACTGAAAGAGAATATTCTCTAGGTAGAATATTCTCTCCTAAAATATAGAATATTATGACTAATAAACAAATAAAAACCTTAGGAAAAATAAATCCTAGGTGTGTGTGAAGTAACAAGTAACTCCAATGCTAACGATATGTGTATTTCTTACTCCTCTATTCCCTGAAGCTACTGAAGAAATAAGAATTTCTCCCTAAGAAATAGAATCATCTCTCTTTTCTTAAAAACCCTACCAAATAAGATCGTTGCACATTTCCAAATGATAATGGTGTGTTGATCCCTGATCGTCACATGCTGCACCACAACGGACTATGTCATCGTCGCCATAGGCTTCTTGTGTTTAGGGTGCGATGATGCTCAAACAATGGAAAAATGTGAAATTCTTGAAAGTTCTAAAATGGAAGCTTCGAGAGGATGAGATGGCCTCCGATTGGTTTGGATATTACTCGCTTATATTATTTATTGGTATCATCATAATATCTTCATCCATCCCTCTTCACCCTATAAAAGGAGGGATATCTCATGGGAAAGTCTAGGTTGGCTTATGCATGAAGAATTATGCTAAAAATTGTACTTTTGATAGCTTTGCTTTAGATTTACAAGTCATGTTGTGAATACTCTTCATCAAAATCATTGGAGAAAAGGTGTGTGTGTTGAAACAAAGGGCCATTGGAAGGGACCTTGCAACATCAAGGAATAGGTTGTATTCTCCACTTTCATCAATATAATGCAGTGATACATTTCTTCCCTATAAAAGCATCTCCATTTTTATTGTATAACTCCTTGATCATATGCATAGGTTTCAATGGAATATATATA
The DNA here is from genome assembly GCA_009831015.1 of Picea engelmannii. Taxonomy (NCBI): domain Eukaryota; kingdom Viridiplantae; phylum Streptophyta; class Pinopsida; order Pinales; family Pinaceae; genus Picea; species Picea engelmannii. The sequence goes on along the minus strand of ML778725.1, from coordinate 1,024,642 downwards.
TTGTTTTTCTCTCTCTTTGTTGGTTTGTTCTTCTTAATAGGTTCAACATCCCACAAATCCAAAGATGGATCAAGGATGATACTAGCGAGGATCAAATGATGTTTAAATGGTATGTAATTTGTCCCTCTTTGAACTAGTTGTTGGATTACTGAGAGGGGGGGTGAAACAATAATAACGTAATTATAATCATTTTTCTTCAAATGTTATATCAATGTAGAATTATTATCCAATAATGAGCAGTAATAAATAAACAATCACACACATGCAAAGTACACCAGTGTTTTACGTGGAAACCCAAATCGGGAGAAAACCACGGAATTCTTTTTCTTATATGTCTTGAAGAATTACA
>ML778725.1:1006820-1024193 GCA_009831015.1 Picea engelmannii | reverse complement strand
TCTCCCCGTTTCACTGTCACTGACTTCATCTTCATCTGATGATGAGATGTCTTCTTTGGTGCAAAATTTTTTCTTGAAAACTTTCTTTGTAGTTCTTTTACCTTTATATGTTTGTCTTCCTTTTGAGTAACCTTCATCATTTCGCTTTTTCTTATGAGGACATTTGTTAGCAAAATGACCAATACCATCACAATTAAAACAAATTAAAGGAAGCTTACCTCTGTACCTACCGTTGGTTCCCTTGTTCAGTATTTTGACAAATTTGGCCACTTCTTCATCATATTCCGAGACGTCGTTGCTGCTACTATATTCTTCTTGTTCCTTTTTCTTTTTCTTTGATCTTTTGGATGCTTTGAAGGCTGCTTCTTTTACATCTAGATTTTCCTGTTTAGTTCTCATCTCATATGCTGTGAAGATTCCATACAGTTCGTCCATGCTTATTGAGTTTAGATCCGATCTTTCTTCTAGTGATGATATATTAGGGTTGAATCTCATAGGAAGAGATCTTAGTACCTTTTTAACAATTACAGATTCTTCGATTTCTTCTCCCAATCCTATGATTGCATTCACTGTTTCATCGACTCGTAAGAAGTAGGCTGCGATATATTCATCTTCCTTCATTTTTAGTTGTTCGAACTGACCTCTGTAAGTTTGAAGCTTTGTTGTTTTGACTTTTGAATCTCCTTCATAAATATTTCGAAGCTTGTCCCAAATCTCTTTAGTAGATTTACAATGTGCAACTTTGGGGAATACCGTATCACTGAGACCATTCAAAAGTGCATTTATGGATTTGGAATTATTCTCACCGAGTTTCACTGCTTTGTCACTTGTTGGTGGAACTGCTGGTGTTGTGTATCCATCTACAATTGATTGCCAAACTTGATGTGAAGACCCTCCTAGTTAAAGACAACGACTCTGTCAACTAGTGAATTTTTTTTTTTGTTTGTTAAAGTGTGTGCGCGTGTGTAGAAGAAACAATCCCCTCGACTCTACGTCACCACTCGAACCAACAAGACACAAGTAAGATGAACACCATCAAGATGACCCGACATATCACAGTGACAACAAGAAATAAACGCCCCTGGACACACGGCGTGCGACTAGCAGCTGTAAGCAGAAACAGACACCCGGGGTTAGGCACAGTACTGTCACAGAATGAAGGAATCCAACAATAGAGTCGCAGTAGTGGAACTGTGCCTTTAAACAGCCCGAGACTACTGATACGGCTCAGCGTGTGTCGCAAGACTGGAACTGTGCCTTTAAACAGCCCGAGACTCTTGATATGGCACTGGATTCCTTCCACTGGATTTACACACAGACATAATACTAAGCTACCAGAAGTGTCTATCTCCCGCCCGACACGAACATACTACGCAATACACTACCACCAAGTACTACAAATTCAGGGACAATCATGACCTCTACGGGAGACGCAAGTCAAGAGGACTCAACCGACCAACCAATAAAGAGGCTTAATGACTTCAATTACAACCATTTACTCCATTGGACTTCTATTAGATGACGGGTTCCCACTCGGCCTAAAAATGTATCAAAAGCAACTGCAATCCCCACGTAAAGAATCGTGAGAACTTACCTTACTAAATTCAAGGGCATTACATGATATGTTTATCAATAACTATCACAATAACATACTAATCATGTGCTACATTACAATTACCTCACTTACCTTGCAATAAGATAACATCCACATGACCTCTTATAAGGTAGTATCCATAATGACCCATCTCGGCATCACCATTACATTTTATAAGATATCAATTACAGGATCATTCCAATAATCCTACCCATATCATCCCTATCCATTAAATTTCCATCACATTGTATACTACCCAACTAAGTATAAGGATGACCCCTTGCACCTTACAATTGGTCTACAATAATTATCTTATCTACTTCCTGAAACGATTATCATCGGTACTCAACCATACCCCTAACCTTATCAATACCATAAGCCTACAGTAAGCAATACTTCACATTGATATTCATCATTAATAACGTCACCATACACGACATCTTATGTGTTAGTATCAATAATAACCGTCAACATTTAAGCTACAATCACATGACCCAAAGTTATATTTATTCTTGATACAATTATGTAATGAATCGTTCCGCCCATGTAAATGGAAAGCAACTAATAGTCATAAATTAAATCACCCTAATCAATTCACAACATCCCTTTCTACACTACAATAGCACTTCTATTAACAACAAAAATTATTTTTCTATTACTAAAACTTTTGTTTTATATTAATATTCAACTAAATAACAACACAATAGCACTTCTATTAAACAACAAAATTTATTTTCTATTACTAAAACTTTTGTTTTATATTAATATTCGGCTAAATAACAACACAATAGCACTTCTATTAAACAACAAAATTTATTTTTTTGTCTATTACTATAAATTTTGTTTTATATTAATATTCGACTAATTGTCAATAGTCTTCCTAACAAGAATTTACTTTTCTCTCACAATAACTCTTATATTATAAGAATGTTCAACTAACTAACAATAACATTCCTATTAAGTGACAGGAATTTACTTTTATCTTACAATAACCCTTTTATTACATTAATATGCAACTAAATAACACTAACATTCCTATTAATAATAAGAATTTACCTTTCTCCTACAGTAACTTTTGTATTACATTAATATGCCACTAAATAACAATAACATACCTATTAATAACCAAATTTACTTTTCTATGATAGTAACTTTTATATTATAATAATATTCAACTAAAGAACAATAACATTCCTATTAATAACAAGAATTTACCCTTCGGTTGCAGTCACTGTTATGTTATATTAATATTCGACAAAATAGCAAGGTCCTACCTTTACGTTGCCAATACTTTCGTATTCAAATAGAAAATCAATGGAACTAATCAAGGACTACAGATTACCCTGATTGTTACCTTTACATTGATTACCAATACAAATAAAATAACCAGATTATCCCTTTCGTTACTTCTACATTGGTTACCAATACCAATAAATAACCAGATTATACTCATAGTTACCCTTACGTTGATTACCACCACAGTTAAAATAACCAGATCAGAGATTAGCCATATCGTTACTCTTAGGTTAGGTAGTCGTACAATTACAATAATCATCACAATGAGAAACAACACCGACTTTACCCTTACACATTCCATAACATTATATAAACGCTCCAGAATTTATGAGTAGAGGGTGCAATAATTATACCCGCCGAATATCACCGTTGAGACTTGCAGGGGAAAATTAAAGGAGCAGCTCGGGGTTTAGATGCAGTCGTCAGAATTTAATTTGCAATAACGAGGAAACGGTTCTGTCATAATTGACCACGCTGTAACCACGACTAGATACCACCCCCCATTAATTAAGACAACACAGGTGGCACAAGAAGGATCTGGTAAATAAATCAAAATGCTGGAAGAACACGCCGAATCTTCGCCGAATCTTCGCAACAACCGAACTATTGCCACCTAACCCTTCCATGAAAAGCAGTGCAGAAATCTTTCGATACTAACAAGGGGACACCGACCAGTAAGTGGTTACTGCCCAGACGGTGAGGATCTAAAGGGCAGAAGACGCAGACATGCACTTCTACAGGTAGGGAACAAGGACGACGCCCTTTAAGAGTTACACGCCCAGATCACCCAACAACCAAATCAATAAAATAATGCAGCAGTTTTCTTTTCTTATTCTTTTGAAGGGTCAAAGGTTAGGGCAAGGATATTGGCTCAACAGTGTGCCCATCACTTTTATATAGTGAACGCTTAGCATCTAATCTATTAACAAAATTAGTGGACGTCGGATCTAGGTGCTAGATATTCTAGGTCCGTGGCTGAAGAGAGAATTCATTTTAGGGTTATGGGTCGATCCGTTTCCCAAGCCAATGGTTGGCTTGATTTGAGCTGCTACCTTGCAAGTGAATCTAGATTCAAGGGCTACCCGAACAAGATAAAGCATTTAATTTTACCGCCAGATAATTTGATTTCTATAGAGATTGATGTGATGAGAGATTTATTATTCGACGCTTATAGTTTCTGCATTGAATAAAGATAGGTGAGATGTTCCTTAGTTGGTGCTTATAGTTTATGATGTTGGTTTGTGCAGATCGTTAAATCGCGTTGGATGTCTTGTCTGCCAGTCAACCAGTAAATTACCATATGGTAAGTTACCCCCCGATTCTACACCTGAGCCGAAGCCATGATGCTGCTAGCTGCTTTGCCGAGATAGAAAGCTATGGTACCTCCGATCTGCAGCCCATTTCCGAACGATAGTCTATTTTTATGAAAGGATGAAATGGAGAAGTAAAGGAAAAGTTGAGTAAGTGGGATTGTCTGGGTAAAAAGAAAACCCCAGTCTAAGGCCTGTTGCTGGTTTTTGAAGGGGAAGGTAGCTCGGTTATCGTTTAATTGTTCGCCAGAAAATAATATAAATCGCCCCAACCGCAGATGGAAGCACCCATAACAAGGGGAGAAAAACAACCCCAGCAAGGTAAACACGCCCTTACCCAAACAATGACGACAATGCACGGTGCCGTGCCCCCACAAATCAGAAAACAAGCAAAAGCAGGTCAAGGGTTTACAACGCAGGGAAATATCACGATAGCACAGCAGGGAAGTTTAACCCTGAACGCAGAGAAGTTTTCACAGTAACTCAGCAGGGAAAATTTAACCAAAACGCAAAGTAAATTTCACAAAACGCAGAAACAGTGTATTACCAAAAACTGGGATTACGTAAATAACTGATTCTTATTACATTCAAGAAACATGGAGTCTCCATTGATATTGATTTTATTACGTCTGCGCAGCAATAGAAAGCAATACAGATAAAACCCGTCTGATACGTTTCGAGCCGCAAGGAAAATACATTGAGAACATACATTGAGAATGTAATTTAATTCATTTGCAGAGTAAATAAATAAACGGCCCCTAATCCATTTACATCCCATGTATTAATACCAAATAAATCATAAAACATACTATTCTACCAAGACAAAACCCATACCGTTTCCTTATAGTCCATGTCGAATTATGTACTCTGCGCCCGTGCAGCTCCTACTCCATGCTGCCCCTGCTTGCCGACCCCAAGGAAGCCACTGGTACCTCCCAGCCAAACGCTAGGGGTACTCTTCTTCCCCCTTAGCCCCTCGAGCCGCAAAGGGGCCACACACAATCAGAGAGTAACTAGCTCCTCAGCTCGCCTCCAAGGCTGAGCTACCACTCAAGTCTGTTGAGGATTCCCAACTCCTACCACCAATCAGTCAGTCTCTATCCCCTCAGCATAACAATCCCAATCTCAGCAAAAAGGTCCCCCTTTGCCCCTCCTCCTTTCCTTTTATCAGGCTCAAACCCTAATTCTTCTTTTTTCTTAGGTTTTCCCCCCCTTTTTCAATTTTGACTTTCTTAATTTTCTTTTTAGTTTAATTTCGTTTATATAATTCATTTTTATTTTTTCTTTTTCAAAAATTCAAGGGTATGTGCGCTCTTTTTTTATTTTTTTTTTATTTCCCTATTTCACATGCTTAACTTTATTGGTTTATAATTTGTTTATAATATACATGTACATATATATATTTTCATTTTTTTATTAATAAACATGCATTCATCATTTAATTTACCTTTAATATATCTGTATTTTCAGGATTAATGAGATATTAAGGCGATGGCAAACCAGTATAGGGGAAAAGTAAATGTTTTACAAAAAAGGATAAAGAGGATTTACGAGGAGGGATGGCGATATAGTAATGTGAACTAGACAAGTAAAAGGGAGATGGATATTGGAAGATCTAGGCGATGGAGGATAGTTTTATTAAGTAGACAAGGATAAAGAGAGGGTGATGGTCTGAGTTTTTGTTTTCTTTTTTTTTGAATTTTCATTTGTTAAGGCCACACTAAAATTTCCCCCCGGTTTCTAGAAGGTCTTAGGCTTAGGGTTTAGATTCTGAGCTAGGCGACGATTGGTTAAGGGTAATGCTTAAGGTTTTATTCAGGTGCTGATGACTTAGGGCTAATTAGGCTGACTCGTTCAACCACCCTTGTCGCGACGTGCCCTTTAGGTCGCACCACATGCGCCAAGGGTGCCACTCGCCTCTGGAATTTCTTTTGGCGACGTGCCCTTCAGGATGCACCACGTGCTCCAAGGGTGCCACTCGCCAACTGAGTTTCTTTTGTGCGACGGGCCCTTCAGGATGCACCACGTGCTCCAAGGGTGCCACTCGCCAACTGAACTGATTGGTAGACCTCTATAACCCCTGGAGTCAACACTTCGCCAGGTGAACTAGTAGGAGACTAAGGGCTCTAAGGATTAAAGCCCCTGTCTTATTGCGCGCCCCTTAGAATCATCGTGAGAGACTGTCGCAGTCAGCCCTCACGGCATCGTGGCTCCTCTCGAACTAGGTAATCGTTAACCTACAGTTCGAGCAACGGCGGGAGTGATAGCAGGCGGTGGCAGGGCTGCTGTCCACCCCTCTCCCTCAACCTCTCTGCAATCGTGTGTGTGGCCCCTTTACTCCATATGTGAGTCATGTCGGCAAGCTATCGTCAACCTGCATCACCAATAATCATGTCAGAAATGTCGTCATCAAATCATCAAATCAAATGAAACATCATAATAAACATATCAACCCAAAAGCACACTCCCTGACTCAGTCCGGAGTCCAAGGGGGTTCTACCGATGCCTCCGCATCCTCAAGGCAAGAAACCCTGCACACTCAATAAAACTGAGTCAATAGCACCCGTCTACATCAAATAGTAACACATCATGTCATCTGCCAATCACATCATAATCAAATATATAAGGTCTAACATCAAAAAGGGTCCAGATCACTTGCAAGTAAGTGTCCTCAAATCATAAGTGTTCTCAGTGCGCCGGAGCGGGATGTTACATACACCCCCTCTTGGTCTAAACTTCGTCCCGAAGTTTCTCAGTATAATACAAAAATAAAGTATCACAGTATCATAAGTCTATCCATCAAACAAAAATGGAAACTGCCGACGCATATCCTCTACGTCCTCCCAGGTCGCCGAGTGTGGACTATAACTGTCCCACTGGACCTTGACCTGATCTACCATTCGACGTCGTAACTGTCGATCGTGATGATCTAAGATGCGGTCCCGCTCAGCCATGAGCGCTCCCTCGTCCGATACCTGCAAGGAACTCAGGTCAATCACATGTGTAGGATCACTAATACAATGTCTCAAACAGATACATGAAAAACATCGTGCATACGCCTCAAGAATCAGGTAAGGCTAGTCGATAGGCCACGGGCCCTTTTCTTTCCATAATCTCGAAAGGTCCCACGAACCTAGGAGAGATTTTAGCTCCCCTTCCAAACTTGATCAAACTCTTATGCGGTTTAACCCGCAAGAAGACTCGATCGTCGACCTCGTAGCTACGGTCGACTCGGTGCACATCGGCATAACTCTTTTGTCGATCTTGCGCTTCTTTAATCCTTTGTCTTATGGATTGCATCTGCTCTTCCATTTCTTGGATCACTTCTGGTCCCACCAGGATCCTATCATCAATCCAATCCCAACTCAAGGGCGTCCGACACGGTCGCCCATAAAGAAACTCAAAAGGCACCATCTTTATGGTGCTTTGATAACCGTTTTGTAAGCGATCTCTACTAGAGGCAAGAATTCCTCCCAACGCTTTAGTTGGTCCATCATGTACATGCGTAACATGTCTTCCCAGGTTTGGTTCATACGTTCAGTCTGTCCGTCCATCTCGGTGTGTTATGCAGTACTAAGGTTAGGCTGGGTTCCCAAAGCGTTTTGGAAACTCGTCCAAAATCGTCCAGTAAACACCAATCCTCGATCGGATATAATCTTTTTAGGCATTCCATGTAGCCTCACAATCTCACTGATGAAAACTCTCGCTATGTCAGGTGCCTGATACGTCGTACGCACAGGAATGAAGTGAACACTCTTCGTCAGAGTGTCTACTACTACAAACATCGAGTCGTGTCTCCTTGCCGTCAGTGGCAATCCAACAATAAAATCCATCGATATAACTCCCCATTTCGACTCCGGAATGGCATGTGGTTGAAGTAATCCTGTCGGGTTTCTATGTTCAACCTTTACCTGCTGACACTCTAGACATCTAGCCACAAGTTAACTATGTCGGCCTTCATTCCCTTCCAGAAGAATAATGGTTTGAGGTCTGCCCTCATCTTCGTAACTCCCGGGTGAGCCATGTAAACTTCTCTATGAGCCTCGCTCAGGATCAACATCCTCAACTCGTCATTTGGTGGCACGTAAATCCGACCTCTAAATCTCAATAACCCATCGTTATCCAAAGAATATCCCTCATATCGTGGTACCGTCATCGTGTTTTGTTCGATAAGATCCTTGACTTCCTTGTACCAGTCATCATCACGCTGTAAGGTGAGAATCTTCTCACGTAGATTGTCTGAAGAGGTAACACCGAAAAGATCCGTGGCCTCCGACTCATGGCATCCACCACTCGGTTCACCGTTCCCTTTATGTAAGAAATCTCGAAATCGCATTCGCTAAGCAATTTCGACCAATGCTGTAGTCGCAAGTTCAGGTCGCTTTGCGTAAAAATGTGTTGTAGTCCACAATGATCAGTCTTTAATTCAATTTTTCTCCCAACAAGGTAGTGTATCCAAACCTTCAAGGCACATACGATGGCTAGTAACTCCAAAACATGCATCGCGTAGTTCTCCTCATGCCTTCTCAGCTTCCTCGAAATGTAAGCGATCACTCGTCCGTCCTGCATCAAGACTCCGTCTAAACCTTCCTTGGATGCGTCAGTGCACACCAAGAAGTCTGCATCCATGTCAAGGACCTTTAGTATTGGCGCGATTGTCAGCAACTCCTTAAGCCTTCGAAATGCTTCCGCGCATTTCTCCGTCCCAACAAACTTCTTGTTTTTCTTCCGCAATTCCGTGATCGTATTTGCTATCTTCGAAAAACCCTCGACAAACTGTTGATCGTATCTTGCTAATCCCATAAAACTACACACTTCTGTGACATCTGTCGACGCAGGCCACTCCATAATAGCCTCAACCTTGGGCTGGATCCATGGTGATACCTTCGCCAGAGATGACATGCCCAAAGTAGCGAATCCTCGATTGGTAAAAAGAGCATTTGGACAACTTCCCATACAATTGTGTTCTCGTAAATATTGTAGGACCAAGCGCAATGCTCGTCATGTTCCTCGGTAGTCTAAGAGTAGATCAAAATATCATCAATGAATACTTGGACGAACTTGTCCAAGTACTTGCAGAACACCTCATTCATCAAACTCATGAATACCCCTGGGGCGTTAGTCATTCTAAAAGGCAATTAGTATACTCGCAATGTCCAAATCTCATCTTAAGGAGGTCTTAGGGATGTCATCCTCCTTGATCCGTAACTGGTGATACCCGGATCACAAATCGATATTAGAGAACACCATCGCACCCTTCATTTGATCGAACAGATCATCAATTCTAGGTAAGGGATACTGATTCTTGATCGTCGCCTTGTTCAGCCGACGGTAGTCAATGCAAAGCCTCCAGGATCCGTCCTTCTTTCATATGAAAATAACTGGTGCACCCCATGGTGACACACCAGGACGTATCAGTCCCAGGTCCAGCAACTCCTTCAGTTGCGTTTTCAACTCTTGCAACTCCGGGGTCGACATCCGATAAGGTGTTCTTTCTATCGATTCGGTTCTCGGTTTCAGGTCAATGGTAAAATCCAGTTCCCTCTCCGACGGCATCCTAGGCAACTCCTCTGGAAATACGTCTACAACTCCTTCACCACCGGAAGGTGTTCTAGACCTTCCGCTACTCCCTTGTCATTTAGCGCGAGGATCGCATAAAGTTTGCACCCCTTGCGCCTACTCTTCCGTAACTGTAAGAAAGAGATGAATCATAGGGAAACTCCCTGGTTCCTTCCTACAACCATACGTCTCTGTCCTTCATCATCAATCAAGTTCAACCCTTTCGTCTTACAGTTGAGAATCGCCTCATGCGTTTCCAACCAATCCCTATCGATCATGATGTCATCAGATCCTAAGATCGTGTCGTACCAGTTGACCCTCATGACAAACTCTCCCAGGTTAAGGGAACAGCCCGTAACCTTTCCTCCGACCTTTTGTTTGGCTCCCGAAGCCATCTCCACGAAGCTAAACTCATCCTGTTCGACTGTCTCCTGGACGACATCGTGCAAGGTTTGAGGCATCAAAACATTTAAACCTTGTACGCAGGCTGTCGTTTAAGGTCCAACATGAATCTTATGACCTTAAGCTACTCCAAGTCAAGGCGCAGAGCTTACCTGAGCAGCGCCATAAAACGTGCCTCGTACTCAAGCATCGTACGACCTCCCTGTCGTAAAGCATTGAACTCATTGAGCTGACGCTTAATGAATTCCTCTGGAAGATACCTCTCACGGAACCGTTCCTCGAACAGTTCCTATGACACATCTTCAATGGCCATGTACAGCTGCGGTAGGAGCATATTCCACCATAGAAGAGCACTCCCCTTCCAATGAAAGGCCGCCATGTGGACCTTCAAGTTGGAGGTACAACTGCGAAGTGCAAGCGCATCACCATCTTTTCCAATCCATGCCTCGGTGGCTGTGCCTTCCGAGGCACCCAAGAACTCGGGGAAATTTGACCTTCTCGATTTCCTGGCGAAAGCTACCTATAACGGCTGGTGCGCGCGGCGGAACCTCAGCAGGTGCCGACGCCCTGGCCTCGACTCTGTCCAATAGGTTGATCAGTGCCTGAGACATGCACTGAAAAGACCTTATAAACCCTACGACATCACCAACTGCGATCTGTTCATGTCCGAGAACCTGCTTGCCTCCCTGGGGGTTAAACTCCTCAGGCGTGGATGCTACTGGAGGCGTCGCGCCTCCTCCCCTAGCATCCCGTCGTCTGCCTCTGCGGCGTCCTCTAACCATGATTACCGTGCACGCACACAATCAACTCAATCCGCAACAGTATAATAAAACCAACTCATGTCAACGAAAGCCGTCGCGAACCCCAAGTCGTGGGTCGAACCGGCTTTGATACCATATGTGAAGACCCTCCTAGTTAAAGACAATGACTCTGTCAACCAGTGAAATCTTTTTTTTTTTTGTTAAAGTGTGTGCGCGTGTGTAGAAGAAACAATCCCCTCGACTCTACGTCACCACTCGAACCAACAAGACGCAAGTAAGACGAACACCATCAAGACGACCCGACATATCACAGTGACAACAAGAAATAAATTCCCCTGGACACACGACGTGCGACTAGCAGCTGTAAGCAGAAACAGACACCCAGGGTTAGGCACAGTATTGTCACAGAATGAAGGAATCCAACAATAGAGTCACAGTAGTGGAACTGTGCCTTTAAACATACTGAGACAACTGATACGGCTCAGCGTGTGTCGCAAGAGTGGAACTATGCCTTTAAACAGCCCGAGACTCTTGATACGGCACTGGATTCCTTCCATCGGATTTACACACAGACATAATACTAAGCTACCAGAAGTGTCTATCTCCCGCCCGACACGAACATACTACGCAATACACTACCACCAAGTACTACAAATTCAGGGACAACCATGAACTCTACGGGAGACGCAAGTCAAGAGGACTCAACCGACCAACCACTAAAGAGGCTTAATGACTTCAATTACAACCATTTACTCCATTGGACTTCTATTAGACGACGGGTTCCCACTCGGCCTAAAAATCTACCAAAAGCAACTGCAATCCCCGCATAAAGAATCGTGAGAACTTACCTTACTAAATTCAAGGGCATTACATGATATGTTTATCAATAACTGTCACAATAACATACTAATCATGTGCTACATTACAATTACCTCACTTACCTTGCAATAAGATAACATCCACATGACCTCTTATAAGGTAGTATCCATAATGACCCATCTCGGCATCACCATTACATTTTATAAGATATCAATTACAGGATCATTCCAATAATCCTACCCATATCATCCCTATCCATTAAATTTCCATCACATTGTATACTACCCAACTAAGTATAAGGATGACCCCTTGCACCTTACAATTGGTCTACAATAATTATCTTATCTACTTCCTGAAACGATTATCATCGGTACTCAACCATACCCCTAACCTTATCAATACCATAAGCCTACAGTAAGCAATACTTCACATTGATATTCATCATTAATAACGTCACCATACACGACATCTTATGTGTTAGTATCAATAATAACCGTCAACATTTAAGCTACAATCACATGACCCAAAGTTATATTTATTCTTGATACAATTATGTAATGAATCGTTCCGCCCATGTAAATGGAAAGCAACTAATAGTCATAAATTAAATCACCCTAATCAATTCACAACATCCCTTTCTACACTACAATAGCACTTCTATTAACAACAAAAATTATTTTTCTATTACTAAAACTTTTGTTTTATATTAATATTCAACTAAATAACAACACAATAGCACTTCTATTAAACAACAAAATTTATTTTCTATTACTAAAACTTTTGTTTTATATTAATATTCGGCTAAATAACAACACAATAGCACTTCTATTAAACAACAAAATTTATTTTTTTGTCTATTACTATAAATTTTGTTTTATATTAATATTCGACTAATTGTCAATAGTCTTCCTAACAAGAATTTACTTTTCTCTCACAATAACTCTTATATTATAAGAATGTTCAACTAACTAACAATAACATTCCTATTAAGTGACAGGAATTTACTTTTATCTTACAATAACCCTTTTATTACATTAATATGCAACTAAATAACACTAACATTCCTATTAATAATAAGAATTTACCTTTCTCCTACAGTAACTTTTGTATTACATTAATATGCCACTAAATAACAATAACATACCTATTAATAACCAAATTTACTTTTCTATGATAGTAACTTTTATATTATAATAATATTCAACTAAAGAACAATAACATTCCTATTAATAACAAGAATTTACCCTTCGGTTGCAGTCACTGTTATGTTATATTAATATTCGACAAAATAGCAAGGTCCTACCTTTACGTTGCCAATACTTTCGTATTCAAATAGAAAATCAATGGAACTAATCAAGGACTACAGATTACCCTGATTGTTACCTTTACATTGATTACCAATACAAATAAAATAACCAGATTATCCCTTTCGTTACTTCTACATTGGTTACCAATACCAATAAATAACCAGATTATACTCATAGTTACCCTTACGTTGATTACCACCACAGTTAAAATAACCAGATCAGAGATTAGCCATATCGTTACTCTTAGGTTAGGTAGTCGTACAATTACAATAATCATCACAATGAGAAACAACACCGACTTTACCCTTACACATTCCATAACATTATATAAACGCTCCAGAATTTATGAGTAGAGGGTGCAATAATTATACCCGCCGAATATCACCGTTGAGACTTGCAGGGGAAAATTAAAGGAGCAGCTCGGGGTTTAGATGCAGTCGTCAGAATTTAATTTGCAATAACGAGGAAACGGTTCTGTCATAATTGACCACGCTGTAACCACGACTAGATACCACCCCCCATTAATTAAGACAACACAGGTGGCACAAGAAGGATCTGGTAAATAAATCAAAATGCTGGAAGAACACGCCGAATCTTCGCCGAATCTTCGCAACAACCGAACTATTGCCACCTAACCCTTCCATGAAAAGCAGTGCAGAAATCTTTCGATACTAACAAGGGGACACCGACCAGTAAGTGGTTACTGCCCAGACGGTGAGGATCTAAAGGGCAGAAGACGCAGACATGCACTTCTACAGGTAGGGAACAAGGACGACGCCCTTTAAGAGTTACACGCCCAGATCACCCAACAACCAAATCAATAAAATAATGCAGCAGTTTTCTTTTCTTATTCTTTTGAAGGGTCAAAGGTTAGGGCAAGGATATTGGCTCAACAGTGTGCCCATCACTTTTATATAGTGAACGCTTAGCATCTAATCTATTAACAAAATTAGTGGACGTCGGATCTAGGTGCTAGATATTCTAGGTCCGTGGCTGAAGAGAGAATTCATTTTAGGGTTATGGGTCGATCCGTTTCCCAAGCCAATGGTTGGCTTGATTTGAGCTGCTACCTTGCAAGTGAATCTAGATTCAAGGGCTACCCGAACAAGATAAAGCATTTAATTTTACCGCCAGATAATTTGATTTCTATAGAGATTGATGTGATGAGAGATTTATTATTCGACGCTTATAGTTTCTGCATTGAATAAAGATAGGTGAGATGTTCCTTAGTTGGTGCTTATAGTTTATGATGTTGGTTTGTGCAGATCGTTAAATCGTATTGGATGTCTTGTCTGCCAGTCAACCAGTAAATTACCATATGGTAAGTTACCCCCCGATTCTACACCTGAGCCGAAGCCGTGATGTTGCTAGCTGCTTTGCCGAGATAGAAAGCTATGGTACCTCCGATCTGCAACCCATTTCCGAATGATAGTCTATTGTTATGAAAGGATCAAATGGAGAAGTAATGGAAAAGTCGAGTAAGTGGGATTGTCTGGGTAAAAAGAAAACCCCAGTCTAAGGCCTGTTGCTGGTTCTTTGAAGGGGAAGGTAGCTCGGTTATCGTTTAATTGTTCGCCAGAAAATAATATAAATCGCCCCAACTACAGATGGAAGCGCCCATAACAAGGGGAGAAAAACAACCCCAGCAAGGTAAACACGCCCTTACCCAAACAGTGACGACAACGCACGGTGTCGTGCCCCCACAAATCAGAAAACAAGCAAAAGTAGGTCAAGGGTTTACAGCGCAGGGAAATATCACGACAGCACAGCAGGGAAGTTTAACCCTGAACGCAAAGAAGTTTTCACAGTAACTCAGCAGGGAAAATTTAACCAAAACGCAGAGTAAATTTCACAAAACGCAGAAACAGTATATTACCAAAAACTGGGATTACGTAAATAACTGATTCTTATTACATTCAAGAAACATAGAGTCTCCATTGATACTGATTTTATTACGTCTGCGCAGCAATAGAAAGCAATACATATAAAACCCATCTGATACGTTTCGAGCCACAAGGAAAATACATTGAGAACATACATTGAGAACGTAATTTATTTCATTTGCAGAGTAAATAAATAAACGGCCCCTATTCCATTTACATCCCATGTCTTAATACCAAATAAATCGTAAAGCATACTATTCTACCAAGACAAAACCCATACCGTTGCCTTATAGTCCATGTCGAATTATGTACTCTGCGCCCGTGCAGCTCCTACTCCATGCTGCCCTTGCTTGCCGACCGCAAGGAACCCACCGGTACCTCCCAGCCAAACGCTAGGGGTACTCTTCTTTCCCCTTAGCCCCCCGAGCCGCAAAGGGGCCACACACAATCAGAGAGTAACTAGATCCTCAGCTCGCCTCCAAGGCTGAGCTACCACTCAAGTCTGCTGAGGATTCCCAACTCCTACCACCAATCAGTCAGTCTCTATCCCCTCAGCATAACAATCCCAATCTCAGCAAAAAGGTCCCCCTTTCCCCCTCCTCCTTTCCTTTTATCAAGCTCAAACCCTAATTATTCTTTTTTCTTAGGTTTTCCCCCCTTTTTTCTCTTTTGACTTTCTTAATTTTCTTTTTAGTTTAATTTCGTTTATATAATTCATTTTTATTTTTTCTTTTTCAAAAATTTAAGGGTATGTGCGCTCTTTTTTTATTTATTTATTTATTTCCCTATTTCACATGCTTAACTTTATTGGTTTATAATTTGTTTATAATATACATGTACATATATATATTTTCATTTTTTTATTAATAAACATGCATCCATCATTTAATTTACCTTTAATATATCTGTATTTTCAGGATTAATGAGAGATTAAGGCGATGGCAAACCAGTATAGGGGAAAAGTAAATGTTTTACAAAAACGGATAAAGAGGATTTACGAGGAGGGATGGCGATATAGTAATGTGAACTAGACAAGTAAAAGGGAGATGGATACTGGAAGATCTAGGCGATGGAGGATAGTTTTATTAAGTNACATTTGTTAAGGCCACACTAAAATTTCCCCCCGGTTTCTAGAAGGTCTTAGGCTTAGGGTTTAGATTCTGAGCTAGGCGACGATTGGTTAAGGGTAATGCTGAAGGTTTTATTCAGGTGTTGATGACTTAGGGATAATTAGGCTGACTCCTTCAACCACCCTTG
The DNA here is from genome assembly GCA_009831015.1 of Picea engelmannii. NCBI lineage: Eukaryota > Viridiplantae > Streptophyta > Pinopsida > Pinales > Pinaceae > Picea > Picea engelmannii. The sequence goes on along the minus strand of ML778725.1, from coordinate 1,008,005 downwards.
TCGCGACGTGCCCTTCAGGTCGCACGACATGCGCCAAGGGTGCCACTCGCCTCTGGAATTTCTTTTGGCGACGTGCCCTCCAGGATGCACCACGTGCTCCAAGGGTGCCACTCGCCAACTGAGTTTCTTTTGTGCGACGTACCCTTCAGGATGCACCACGTGCTCCAAGGGTGCCACTCGCCAACTGAACTGATTGGTGGACCTCTATAACCCCTAGAGTCAACACTCCGCCAGGTGAACTAGTAGGAGACTAAGGGCTCTAAGGAATAAGGCCCCCACCTTATTGCGCGCCCCTTAGAATCATCGTGAGTGACTGTCGCAGTCGTCCCTCACGACATCGTGGGTCCTCTCAAACTAGGTAATCGTTAACCTACAGTTCGAGCCACGGCGGGAGTGATAACAGGCGGTGGCAGGGCTGCTGTCCACCCCTCTCCCTCAACCTCTCTGCAATCATGTGTGTGGCCCCTTTACTCCATATGTGAGTCACGTCGGCAAGCTATCGCCAACCTGCATCACCAATAATCATGTCAGAAATGTCGTCATCAAATCATCAAATCAAATGAAACATCATAATAAACATATCAACCCAAAAGCACAGTCCCTGACTCAGTCCGGAGTCCAAGGGGGTTCTACCGATGCCTCCGCATCCTCAAGGTCAGAAACCCTGCACGCTCAATAAAACTGAGTCAATAGCACCCGTCTACATCAAATAGTAACACATCATGTCATATGTCAATCACATCATAATCAAATATATAAGGCCTAACATCAAAAAGGGTCCAGATCACTTGCAAGCAAGTGTCCTCAAATCATAAGTGTTCTCAGTGTGCCAGAGCGGGATGTTACACTTGAAGTCCCTATGCATGTATATATTCCTTCATCCTTATACTCCAAAAATCATACTTCTGTCCATCAAACTGTGTTATTCCATTTTTATACGAGTTGGTACTCTCCATGATCTACCTTTTAGTGATTAAATTGATTTCTGAAGGAACCTGCTCTAATACCAATGGTTGGATTACTGAGAGGGGGGGTGAATCATTAATAATGTAATTATAATCCTTTTTCTTCAAATGTTATATCAATGTAGAATTATTATCCAATAATGAGCAGTAATAAATAAACAATCACACACATGCACAGTACACCAGTGTTTTACGTGGAAACCCAAATCGAGAGAAAACC
>ML778725.1:994310-1004833 GCA_009831015.1 Picea engelmannii | reverse complement strand
TTATTATTGAAATAATTTATTTTGTATTCACTTTGAATTATAATACACTCATCACTTCACTTTATTATTTACCTTTTAAAATCTCTTAAACCACTTTGATTACTTTGACCTTTTGGGGCTTCTAGATGACATATGAGGGTCGTAAGGCCATAACTCTCAAACCGTGAGGATTTATGTGACGTTATACATACCACCAGAAATGGAATGACATGTACTATCCATATAATAGTATTATCTGAAAATATATCATAACTCATACCATTACCCATCAAACAAACTTGGGTCCATTACCCAAACCTGGGGTCTCCAACTTCTCATGGCCATAACTCTCTAACCGTGAGGAATTATGTGACGTTCCACATACCACCGGAAATGACATGAAAAGAACTATCCATCTAGGATATTTCCCCTAACAAATTCAATTTCCTTCATCTCATTATTCCATAATTAAGCATGGGTTCTCTTACTCCACAAAGTGTCTTCTTGTGAGGGCTTTCACCATAAGGGGACCACTTTGGAGTTCATCCATATTTACTTCTTATCAACCATGACAAAACAATAATGAGTCATATTTACATCAAACACTATTGGGTACATTACCCAAAACATTGTGCTACAGGTCTTTCTTCAAGGGTTGACATCAATGACAACCAATCTTAATCAGCACTAGTTTACATTACAATGAAATCTAAGGAGAAGCTTGTATTATGCTATGTTTTGTTCTAATTTATTGTTGAAGATAGGGAGATTAGGTTTTGTCATTACTTACTTATTTTTTTGATAAAAGTATGGATCATGCCCATGTGCCTTACAGATCTCACACCATTGTCCTCCTATTGGCAAAGGGTTTGGTATTCCTTTTTCCATATACTGCATGAAATTTGGGCATTCATTCTTATGGTGTCCTTCCATCCTGCATGTAGTAAACCAAACCTCTTCTCTTTTCTCTTTTTTCTTTATTCTGGTTCAGTTGAAATGTAAGGTTCTTCAAATCCTCCTTCAGGTCCTCTATTGTTGGATCAGTCTTCTTATACTGGTTCTCTTTCGGTTGTAAGGCTACCTATAGAGCCTATTCATGAGTTTGAAACTTTTGTTGTCTCAACGGGTATATCAAATTTGGTAACAGTGAATTGACAAAGAAATTTATATGATGCATGGAAGTCATGACATACTTCAACTTACCCTTCAAACGTTTGAAACTCTGATCAATTTCTCATATAGACTCACATGGTTTATTTCTGATTTCAATCATCTCATTCATGTACTGATCTTCTGAACTAGGCTTCTAAAATTCATTTATCAATAGCTTCTTGACATCTGCGATCATCCTTCTTGTTCCTAGTGGAATATTTACATCTAGGATCATGTACCAGTCCATTGCACGACCTCTTAGCATGATAGCTAATTGTGCAAGTTCTGTATCCTTATCTTTGATATGCTTTGCTTCCCAGATCTTGTCGTAGATGAACAAATTATTTTCAGGGTCCTCATATGCCTCTCCCTAAAATTCTGGTAACCTAATGGTGGGATCATGTCCTGCCATATTGAACTTTGATGAAATACTACCTCTGTGTGGTGTAGATATTTGAGTATTACTTCCTGAACTGGATCCTCCAGTTGTTTCTCCTTGTTTATGTGTACTTCCTATTGTCTTTCTTCCACTAAAATTCAATTTTCTGAATGGTGGTGTTCTTTCTGGTGTATTAGTTGCACATGGGGTTATGGGTTCCACACTAACACTGACATGGATGGGAGTTCTTCCTTTTGTTCCTTCCCTTGGACCGACTTTCTTCCTTTCAAATGTTTCACACAGGATTTCCTCAATATTCTCCATATCCCAGAGATCCTCTACCCCTTCCTCATCACTTTCCAAGCCCTCTCTATCCGCTATGGCTCTCTTCTTATTATTCATCTTTTATTGGTAGGGTACTCCACTGCACATCTTTTCATCTATTTCCACTATCTTCTTTATCTGATATTCCTCCATCATGTTTGGGTCTATTGCCTCCTTCTTATTTCTCTTATCCATCTCTTCCATCATTTCTCCACCTCTTGTCAGTTCTTCACCCCTTCCCCCATGAAGGCGGGGAAATTTAGTTGCTTGAATCCATCATCATCACACCGTTGTTATACAATAAAATCTTTATTGAAGTGTACAATGATCTGATGCACCTACCTCTAGGTCCTTTTAGAAACTCCTTCTTTGCTACAGTGTAAGACTTTATAGTATCTACTGCAAATTCTATGGTAAACCCCGCAACAGTACTACGCGTGTGGATTTGTTGTTGACTTGTTGTAGTTGCTCAATATCCGCAGGATTCCACTCAAGATGTCTAATTCTATTTGTAGGGTTTTTTTTTCTTTTAACCTCAATATCCACTGCTACAACACATGCGGGAAATCACAGAAAAACACCTCATGCAAGTTGTTAAATACGTAAATATCTAGATATTTTCACGGTGTTAACTTAGGATTTATGTTATCTTTTTGCGCAAACTCAAGCTCATTTGTTTTCAACCATATTTTGATCTCCACCTTCCTTGTATTACACAGTCTGAACATTTCCTTTTTATACCTTCATTCTCTGTGAATCTTTCATGGATCCCGTCCACTCAATCCCATGTAGTTCTAGCCGCCAACAGAGCCATTTTTGGAGTTGAATTATCCTCTATTCCTACTTCTTAGTTATACCCAGTCTCAAATCTGATCAGGGTTCCAAAAAAAACCCTCTAAAACTATCGACCCTCCTGGTAACCCAAAAGGCAACATAACACATAGGGTGTATTGCGCAGTCTCACCTGAGATAGTCTTATGGGTGACTACAAATCTCAATTGCTTGTAGTCTAGGAAAGAGTGGGGATCTGGGGTTCTAATATATTTATTTCTTGATCATTTCTTTTATAATCCCTACAATCTGCAACCTTTTTTCCAAAGTTAGTACAATAAAAACAATGACCATAAAATAAATTTGCATACCTGGGAGTGAATAATCTTCTTTGTGATGTAGTCCTTCAAAATTTCTACCTTGACTGATCATGATCATGATTCAAGCTTCTTTGTGGGTTGAACATGGATGTTATTCTTGAATATGTATCTTTATTAGTTTTCTTACATTCTGATTTACCATGATTCCTTCCTTTGACTACTTCTACATAACTCTTTCTCTTTTCGTCATTTTTCTTTTCTAGCAATCTAGAGTGCTTCTCTTCATTCTCTACAACTAATGTGGATGTTTTTGTCTCTTCAACATTCTTGCTAAGATTGATGATTTTACATCTCAATGTGACAACTTCTTCTTCAAGTTTCTCAACCTCTTCTTCTTTCTTCATTATCTGAGACTTCATGAATTCTTTTTTTCTCTTCGCTTCTTCAAACTGGATTTTTAATGTGATTATTTATTCTTCAAGTCCTTTCTCTTATTTACCAAACTCTACCTCAGATTGGTTTAGATCGTTATTTATTTTCTTAAGATGATATGTCAATATCTTCTCTCTCATTTCTACTTCTTCCTTCTCTACTGCTATGTTGGCTTCCAAATACTACTTTTGATCTCCAGTTGTTTCTTCGATCTTTTTGGCTTCTTTGAGTTGAGTTATTACGTTCTTGATGACTTATTGGGATTCTTCAAAAATGTGAACACTTTCCTTTTATTTCATCAATTCCTTCTTGAGTGACTTGTTTTCTTATCCTTCTTTTCTTAGTTCATCTAAAGCACTAATAAGTTTTTCTTCATAAGTTTCTTCTATTTCAATCAATTTTTTTGTTTCATTTCATTCATGGCATTCCATTTCAAGACATCCACATTTTTCACAATTAAAGAAAAACAACATACTTTTGTTTATTATGTACTCTTCATCTTCTGAATCTGTTTGACACGATGAAAATCTTTCTTCTTGATCTGTACTTGCATCTTCTTTGACATTCTCTGACTCTGTGATGGGTAAAGAATAGATATTATGTAACTTATCCCAAATTTCTTTAGCTAATAAACATTTATCCACTTTTTCCTTTACTGAATCATATAGTCCTTCCAAAACAAAATCCATTGCAATTTTGTTATTTCATTTCAGTTCCTTCTTTGATGTTGTCTTTTCCCTTTTTGAACTATCATATCCAATAACAAATGATTGTCAAATATCGTACCCCTATGCCTTTAAAAATACTTTTGTCCTTTCTCTCCATATCTCATGCTTTAAACCATGATGACCATTAAATAGTGGTACTCCATTCTCAGAATAATCCATGATCTCCTTCCAGTGGTTAAACTATTTCCTGAAGGAACCTTCTCTGATACCAATTGTTGGATCACTAAGAGGGGGGGGGTGAATTAGTAAAGATCAATTATACCAATTATTAATCCTTTAAACCAAAAAATATATATTTTTAGTTATTCAACCATGTTCATTTGTTCATCATCAATATCTTACTATATCATAAGCATTAACATTCACTAGTGCATAATAAACAATAACAAACACATCCACACAATGCACATTACACCAATATTTGTGTGGAAACCCAATGTGGTAGAAAACCACATAATTATTTTCTTATATGTCAAGAATTACATTCAAGGAAGAACCAACTTCCAATTCTCCAGATACAACTAGAAGGAGGCTCTGACCCCTTAGTTTCTCAGGCTACAACCTGAGGGAAGCTCCAACTCCCCAATTCTTTGGCTACAACCAGAAGGAGGATACAACCCCCTATGTTCTCCATCTACAACCGAAAGTTGGCTATAAGCACCTATCCTTACCTCGCCCAACCACCTTGAAATATAAGTAGAATGATGGAACCACTATCACACTATCACTGTGAGATATACTAATGTAAACTTGTACTAGTCAACTTGCACCAAACAACCTGTAACAACATGTAATCAAACTATACCAATAACCCGTGCCAACATGTACCATGCATCAACCTATACCACAACTTGTACCATAATCACGTGCATCAACCATGCAACAAACCTGTACAAATAACCTGTCACACCAGCCTGTCCAAACAACCTATCAAAACAACATGTCTCATCAATCTTATAAACCAAATCAGATCTACTCACCACGATCAATCACTAAGAAAACTCTCAACCATATGCACAATATCACCAAGATGTTCATCAACAGAGCATATCACAACAAATCATAATCATCACCAAGATCAATATGTGCTTCTAATAATAAACCAAGACAAGTATGCTACATCATCCATAAACCATGTGTCAACAATACTACAAACAAGTGACTCCAACCATGTATCAAGTATGTACCAATCATGCATCAAATACACATCAAATATGACTCATCAATATGTACCAACATCATCAACTATACACCTCATGTATGTGCCAACTCATCAACTACTTGTCTCAACCATGTACAGAACATGTACCTCAACCATATACCAAATACATACACCAATATAACCATCAAAAGTTATCTAACAATTCATCAGTCTATCCATAAACCCGTACATCAAATCATGTTCCACAAGCTCACTATTATACATCCTCTATCTTGTACTAATAACTTCAGAAACATATCTCAACCAAAATCCATCAAACATGAACCAATACTAAACTTCAGTAGATCTATCTCAGATCAACTCTACAACAAGCCCTAAACTTCCAAGAGAGCATTCAACAGATTTACAATGCAAAACCTCAACTAGATTCATAAGTTCAACACTACACATATGAAAACCATACTTTTTTTCTTCTTGTAGTGTTCTGCTACCATGGTTTTGCTGTCACAAATTTGTTGCCGTGATTTTTCTGTTGTGATTTTTCTAGCACACTTTTTTTTGTCACACTTTTTCTGCCATGATTTTCCTGCAGCACTTTTTCTGCTGCACTTTTCCTACTGCACCTTTTCTGTCGCACTTTTCTTACTGCACTTTTCTACCACACTTTTCTCTATCAATAATATCTGCCCAAATAACCTTTCACAAAATAGATATTTAATGGTGTTCTATAGGTGCTAATGAGAGATCCTTTCTCTCTTATTTATACATTTATGTAGCTTCCTCAAGGGGTTACCTTCTAACCAACTTGATCCACTTTCCTTATTTTAGAGCTAACCCACTTCTAACTCACTTTGTTACAAATAGTAAATTCTCCACTTCTAGTTGCAACTAAATAATTATTTAATTTATTTATTTTTCAACCACATTGACTTATCCATAAATAGTAAACTCACCACTTCTTGTTGTAACCACTTTATTTTTTAAATAATTTCTCTTTGCAACCACTTTGACTACTTTATTATTTAAATAATTTATCTTTACAAACAACTTCTTGTTGCAACTAAATTTTCTATAATTAGTCAATTCATAACTTATTTTCCCTTAACTAACTTCTTGTTGCAACCACTTTATTATTTAATTTATTTCTTGATGCAACAACTATACCCATGATTAACTCCTAGTTGTAGTCAATTTGACCAGTACACTTCTTCTAGGAGATTCTAGAATAATTGACTTCTTTGACCTTCTAGGGGCTTCTAGATAACTCATGAGGGTTCTCCAAGATCATATGGACATAACTCTATAACCGTGAGGATTTAAGAGAGTTATGTGACATTCCACATTTCACCAAAAATGGTATGACATGCACTATCCATCTAACATAGTCTTACCTACAAATATATTAAACTTCATACCATTATACATCAATCAAACTGAAGTCCCTTAATCATACTGTTGGGGCTACTCGAATTTTCTACCGGAATTTCTTCAAGGGTTTCCATAAATCTACAATATCACTCTCCAAAGGTTGACATCAATGACAACCAACAATCCAAACTAATTGTCTAACACTTGACTTGTCCGTAAAATTTCATGTACATGTCGATGCCTCTAATGTCATTGTTGATGCAGTTTTAGCCTAGTCATATGATGAGATGGTTGACCATCCCAACACATATGCCAGATGGAAGCTAAATAAAGAAGATAAAAAATACTTGATGACGGAACGTGAAGCTTTAGAAATGATATTTTCCCTGCAAAAATTCAGACACTATCTCCTAGAAAACCCCTTTTTATTTTTCACTAATCATCAAGCTTTGAAATATTTAGTCAAAAAACCATTCCATCACGATAATATTTTTCATCAGTTATTACTCTTCCAAGAGTTTGACTTCGAAATAATAATCCAACCAGGGAAGAAAAATGTCGGCTCATATCACTTATCCTAAGACAAGAGAAGATCTTATTGGAATAGACTATTATCTACCATATGTGAACTTATTTATGGTGGAAAAGCCCCTAAAGAATTAAAAAAAATTGCGATAATGTTATAACATGGGAAAGAACCTGGTGATATTTCATCCAACAAGCGAAATATCCTAGAAATGAAAGTTGCTCCATTTACTCTTATAAATGGATACCTCTCAAAATTAAGACTGGATAATATGTTGTGAAGATGTGCCCTAGAGCATGAATGAGAACACATCATTTCTGAGGCACATGCAAATCGAGCAGGAGGGAAATTTCAAGCTGACATGATAGAAAGAAAAATCCTTTAAGATGGTATTTCATGGATGACACTACATAAATCATATTGAGAACAAATAAAGAAATACGACAAGTTCCATAGGATGGGACGAACACTATGGAAAAACAATATCCCCCTACACTTAGTAAACCAAAGTTTACAATTTGAAATTTGGGCTATTGATTTTGTCAGACGCTTCCCAACTAGAGATAAGAGATCAGGAGAAAAATACATAATTACAAGGGTTGATTATCTAACCAAATGAGCAGAACATGAACCGGTTGAAAATTGTACAAAAGAAAAAACTGCAAAATTCATTTATGAAAACATAATTACTAGATTTGGTTTCCCTTTGAAAATAATCAATGATCAAGGAACACAATTTATCAACACAATTTAAATAATACTTATAAATTTCCTAACCGATCATATAAAAACGAATTTGTATCATCTAAAATCCAATAGAGCAGTTGAATCATTTAACAAAACACTACACAAGGGGCTAACTAAAATATGTGGACTAAGTAGAGATGACTAGGATGATAAAGTCCCAATAGTACTTTGGGCTTACAAAAAATCATATAAAAGATCAATTGGTCAAACACCATTCAAATTGGTTTATGATCAAGAAGTTGTAATTGTTGACGATTAAAATTGCAACGATGAATTCTGCTCGCAAAGGATTGCTAAAGCGATATTATTTAATTATGATAATAATATAATACTAGTAGGTGGGACCCCTTGTAGAATAGAGACGCAAGGATAGACATATAATAGTTATATGTTTCTTATGTTATGATGTTTCTTACATAGTTATATACAGTTGATGTTTCAGTCTTGGTTTCATTCGATGTGATAAATGGGTGGTTGGGGCATTATTGTTAAATACTGTTGGTATATACTTGTGATACAAAACAATTCCATGGATATGAGGATCATGTTGTTTACAGGTGCTTTGTCATGTTATGTTATAACCTTGATTACTAATTCATACATTGATTACTTATCCATATTATTATGAAAAAAATAAAAAAAATATGAGCATGATAAAAAAAATAGGGAAAACTATGAAAATATTCTAAAGCTATAGAAAAAAGATTATGTATAACCTCTATGATATGGTGGACCTAGATATTATGCTATGTGTTTTGGTTAAAGGATTATGCAATTTTTATTAAAGAATTGAATGGAGGAACATATAGTAACATTGATATGTGATTATCATATGGAGTTATGGAAAGAGGTTAACATATAGATATGATATGTCTCAGGTGGCGCACTATGCAATGGATATCGTATCAAATCTTATGATGGATATAATATTGAATTATGCGTTGGTTATATGGTTTTATTTTAATGGTGGATGTTATGTTAGTGGGTTGGCTCATACATGGAATAGAATGGAGCTAGGTGAGGAAGCGATGTGCATTTATTGCATGTCACTCCAAGCCTCCCTTGAGCCCATATCCCTAGAATTGTTGCATTGTTTCCCTGTTGGTTGTGGAAGCTCCACAATTTCAGGTTTTGGAAGGGAAAACTCAACCAGCTTGGAATTTAAGCAATTTTCTCAGATGTATGGATCTTCCCTCTCCATCCATGATGGAATATTTGTACTATGAATCAAATGGTGGCTTAGGATTGCATGGGTTCTCTGTTTTCTTGAGTTTTTCTAATGTGTGAAAATATGATGTTATGGCTTCTCTGTGATGACATCGAAATGTTGGTATTTGTAAGTAGAGTAATGGGTATTATTGATTATAGAGGTTGTGCATTGGTTATTTTCTTAGTCAACTTGGTTTCATATGATGGTTCTTTGTGGAATAATCATGACATTGGTGCAACAGGCTTTGAATTTTATGGTTGAGGGGTTTTAACCACCATTATGTGTATTAGTGGATCTCAACTCATTTTCCCCCTTGGTCATTGTTGTAATATTTATCAAAGTTTCAAATCAACCATCGACAGTTGGTGTGTTTCCTTTGTCTAATCCTTGAGTTGTTGTTAATGGCCCATTCTTTACTATGATTTCACTGAAATATTTTCACAATCCTTTTTAGTTGGCCCAAAATGTTTGATAGAGGCCCGTGTATGTATTGAATTGATATGAGTTGTGTCCTGACATTCTTTCACAAAGATTTTTCAAACTTGCCTTCTCATCTCTACTATAATAATGACTGTTATGATGTGTAGCCTCACTGTCAACTAATGTCAAAATTTATCGACCTCCTGGGTGCTGAAAGAGACATGGTCTCTTTGTGTTTTGAGCACCCTCCATTGTGTTGATGGGCGAAATTGACCGTCCGTCAACTGAGAGAGTGGAACCGATCTGGGGTTGTCCAATAACCCAAGCCGTTTGGAATGAACCACCCTGACGAGTTTAACGGCTCCGTTGGCCGCTCTAAGGTCCTAAGAAAACCAAAGAGAAAACTAATCTAAACTAACTAATCTATCTAAAACAAATAAAACTAACTAAAAATAAATACAAGAAACTAAACTAACTAACAAACTAATACACTAATCTAATTAAAACAAACTACTAAATAAATTAAACTAAAACTAAATATAAACTACTCTAAATATTCTATATACAAACTACTAATTACTATTAGACTAAATCTACTAATTAACCGTCTAGTTACTAATTGAATTACAACTTATTCACAAATATACATTATCTACAACTTGCAGATTTGAATAAAACCTGTAAAAATCATTTGTTTTCTGCCCTAAGACAGCCAGAGATTTCTTTCTGATTTTATGATTTTATGAACAAGAAATAAAACTTACTGAAATTAAATGATCTAATATATTTACTGAAATTAAACAATCTAATATATTAAACATATATATCTAACTAACAATACTAACAAATATGCTAAACGAATAAACAACAAACTGACCTGGAAACGCTCCAGATTTGTCCTGTGTATGATGACTTCGAAGCTGGTCGGAGGAAGGAAACTCGCACCGGTTTGATCCAAAAACTTCTTGTAAACGATTAGCTGCAATGCTCTTTGAGTTGTTTACA